>VWZI01020670.1:123728-155769 GCA_013396835.1 Psilopogon haemacephalus | reverse complement strand
TACAGCAGTTGCTGTCATAGTTATTTTTTTACATTCGCCGAACTCAGTACAATATAAATCTGTTTAGGGCAAATTACATGCGTGTTATGTTTTCAGATGCCAAACATATTCTGCTGTAAAAATAATGGTAGTCAATTCAATGTTCAGTGGCAATGTCTGAAGAGTTTCTGAGAGAACTGAGGCTTGTTCAAGGAAATATCCATTGTAAAAGGTCTAAACAATAGCAGTTTAAAATGTAGAAGAATGATATGCTGCACTGTGTATTTATCGTAGGACATTAAGCTTGACATGAAATTCCAAAGTGTTACTTGGATGTTTACCAGCTGAATCTAGCTGAATGTGCAGACAGAACTGTAAAACTTAATTGTTAAGCAGGCATTCAGCTGATCTGGAAGAATCTCGTTCTAGCCAAAGTAACTGAGGAAATCCACAAATTGTACTTCTGTCTATCACAAATAATGTCAAAACACATTAATGAAATTGGACTTTCCCTTGGGGAGGCAGGGTTTGGAAAACTGCCTCTTCTCAATTAGTCCATTTCCCTGTAAAACTGGAAGGAGTTAGAATTTCAGGTGCCTGCTTCCATATCTGCTCACTAACATTTGCTTTCAAGGCTGAGCTTGTTACAGCTAAATGGCTGAAGCTGAGGGTTTCTCAGCCGTTACTGTTTCTTAGTAGAAAGGCAAGAGCCTTTGAAGCATCTGTGAGACATCTGTATAAGCTTTTTCCACTGGTAGAGCACCCAAGTAGGCATTGCACATGGTGTAAAGATCAAAAAGAAACACTGAAAAGAACATCTCTTTCTTTCTCTCAGCTCCCATGAACCAAATACTCAGTTCATAAATTACTTAGTAATCCTTGAGGCAAACCTCCTGTTGGCTGCTGACTGATTCATGCTCACAGAGATTTAGCTGGACAAGCTGAAGCCAGTTATCTATCCAGCTCTTCTTATTTCTAGGTTTCTGCCAATAGCTGAATGGGCAATGCATCTGTTTCTCAAATACTACAGTTTAAAAATTGGCACAATAACATAAACTGAAATTTGACTTTAATTTCTGAGAGTCAAACAAACTCCATCTGTGACTATAGATCATAATCAAAATAAAACAGAAAAACACATAAGATTTTACTCTACTAGTGAAAAGGAAACAGCTAATTATGATACTCCTCTAATAAAGAGGTGATATTCCTGCAAATAGTGGTGAGTGAACAATGGTATCACTAGCTCAAAAGAGTGTATCCTATACAGAGACCTCTTCACAGAAAAAGGCTGAAATTGCCAAATCATGCCTTCTATTATATATAGGACAAATACTTAATGATGAAACCCTAAGGTATATTTAGCTACTAATTTTAGTGGAAAAAGCATTTCTGCAAACATTTTACTCTTGAATGTAAAAGCCAGTAGTTAAACAAGCAGTTTGAAAAACAAACCTTGAATTCATAATATAAAGGAAAACAAACTCTGAGGCTGTCTAATGAGAGTATGGATACATTTAGTGAATTAAATTAACTAATTTTCAATTTTTTATTATATGAAACTCATCCATAGATACTGGAAAAAAAAAACAACAAGTCAGCTGCTAAACATCTGAAACACAGGAAACAAGGAAGGGAAAAAATGGAAAAAGTAATGGAGAACAAAATGGAAACTGGATTTACTTCACATCTGTCAGCTCAGCAGCATTTTACTACTGGAAATACTGACTAGGATGGGATTTAAAAGATTTATGCAGTATGCAATATTTCACTGGAGTGGCTCAGCTGGGAAGATTTCTTGGTAGTGTATTTAACCAGAAAATTTGATGCTTTTTTCCCCTTTTCAGAGAAACAATGCTAAAAGAACAAGGTAGCTTTGAGAAGAAGGATATTTTCAAGTACTCTGGAAGTCAGGTACAGGTAGTCCAAATGGCAGAAATCTGATTCTGTCTGGGCATAGACTTTTTTTTTTTTTTTAAGTATAGAAGAAAAAAATGGAAAATAATTGCTTTGTGTTAAGTGAAAACTAATCTGTAGACCACCTTTTCTATTTTACAAAGCCATTTCCTATATGCAAGCATTTTAATAGGATAACTTAAACTATCTACCCAATACTGAGTTATGGTACTGAGCTACTGCCCCTCTGAAGAGCTATGAAATAGTAGGTGTAAAGTTTTATGTCAAAACCCATGTTTCTTTTACATATTTTTGTTTGCTTATTTTAACAAGACAAATTCTTTTCAGTATTTAATTGAATCAGTTGATTACATATGATTGCTTATACACTTGTAGTTACAGGGGAAAAAAGTATATTGTATATGTATGACTATGTATATTTGCACCCATAAGAATTTCACAACCAAAGCAACAGTTAAAACCTTCAAAGTCAAACTTCCAACTGGACTTATTGACAGTTCACCATGCAATTAACCTAAGAATGATATAACGCACACAAAGTCTTAAGGAGATGAGCCAGGAGCTCCTGAGGTAATATGAGCCAACAGGAAAAACATCAGGGGTGTTTCTCTAAGGAGATGACACATGACACAGCTGACAGTCCAGCTGAAGTGCTACTTATGCCAGTGTTCTTAGAAAGCTAAGACCTGGTCACCGTTACTGAAACTTTTTGAGATGAATCCCACGACTGGAGTGTGGCTACTGATGGCTACAGCCTCTTCAGAAGAGACAGGAGAAGAAGAAGAAAAAAATGGATAGAGGGTGAAGAGCTGTGCCTGAAGAAAAAGCTTACGGATAAGAATCAGAGACCAAGGCAATGCAAGGAACCTTGCGGTTAGCTTCTAATACAGGATACCCTATGAAGGCCACTCTATTGACAAAGCATTCTTCCTCCAGCTATAGGAGGCATCACATTTGCAGGTTCTGTTCCTGCTGACAGACTTCAACCAACCTGACATCTGCTGGAGAAGTACCACAATGAGCTATAGGAAATCCAGGAGACTCCTGGAATACACTGAAAATAACTTCTTAAGGTAATAGACAGCCTTACTAGAGGGGATGCAATACTGAATCTGATGGTCACCAACACAAGTGAGCTAATAGGTGAAGTCAAGATTTGAAATAGCCTGGCCTGCAGTGATTGTGCACTGGTGCAGTTTGCAGTCCTGAGGAATATGGGTCAAGCAAGGAGTAAAGTCAGGATCCTGAATTTTGGTAAAGAAAACCTGCAGCTCTCAAAGAATTAGTCAATAGAAACTCCTGGGAAGCAATCCTCAGGAACAAGGGAGCAGAACTGAGCTGGCAGATCTTTAAGGACACTTTTCATAGAGCATAAGAGCTCTCGATTCCCACATATAATATATCAGACAAGGGAAGGGCCCAGCATGGTTGAGTCAAGGCAAGCTGGGCAAAGGAAACAGCAAGAAGGAAATGCACAGGCACTGGAAGTAGGGACAGGTATCCTGGGAAGAGTACAGGGGCACGGCCTGGTTGTGTAGGGCCAGGAAGGCCAAGGCATGACTGGAGCTGAAACTGATGAGTGATGGAAAAAAACAAAAGAAGGGCTTCTATGGGTATATCAGCCAGAAAAGAAGAGGGCAGGGAAAGCACACAATCTGTGACAAGCAAGACTGGCAAGATGTTAACAAAAGAGAAGAAAGCTGAACTAATCAACAACTTTTTTTGCCTCAGTCTCCACTGAGAACCTCTCAAGTGGATGAACCAGAAGACCAGAAGACAGGATTGGAGGAGCAAAGTCCCTCCCACTGTCAGAAGATCATACTGAAGTCTATGGGACCTGACAAGATGCATCCCAGAGTCCTGTGAGAAGTGGCGGATGTAGTTGTCAAGCCATTCTCCATGACATTTGAAAAGTCGTGGCAGTCAAGTGAAGTACCTGGTGACTGGAAAAGGGGAAACACTGCACCAATGTTACAACAAAGGTAGAAGGGATGACCCCAGGAACTACTGACCTGTCAGTTTCACCTCTGTGCCTGGGAAGATGATAGAACAGATCCTCCTAAAAGCTATGCTACGGCACAAGTGGGACAGGGAGATGATTAAAGACAGCCAGTATGACTTCACCAAGGCCAAGTATTGCCTGACCAACCTAGTGGTCTTCTCTGAAAGGGTGATTATATCAGCAGATGCATGTTATTCATCTGGATTTCTCTAAACCTTTGACACAGTTACCTGACAACATCCTTCTCTCTGAATTGGAGAGATATGGATTTGAGTTCTTGGTGGATAAGGAATTGATTGCATGGTCATGCCCAGAGAGTAGTAGACAAGAGCTCAATGTCAAGATGGAGATCCATGACAAATAGTGTCCCTCAGGGTGGCCACAGACACTACTGTTTCATATCTTCATCACTGACATAATGGAATTAAGTGCACACTCAAAGAGTTTGCAGATGACATCATGCTGAGCATTGCAATTGACATGCCTGAGGGACAGGGTGTCATTCAGAGGGAGAGGGATAAATTCAGAATCTATGTGAACCTCATGAGGTTCAAAAAGGCCAGATGCAGGACCCTGCACCTGAATTGGGGCAACACTCTATCAACAGAAACTGGGGTATGATGGGTTTTGAGAACAGCCCTGCAGAGGACTTGGGACTATTGGTGGATGTAAAGCTGGATGTGAGGTGACACTCACTGATCAGGAGCAAACCATATTGTGGGCTGCATCAGATGAAGCATGGCCATCACACTGAAGGAAGTGATTCTGATATACTACTCTGCTCTGGTGAGACCTCATCTGCAGTATGTGTCCATCTCTGGAGTTCTCATCACAGGAAAGACAGGAACTTGTTGGAACATGTTCAGAGGAGGGCTACAAAAATGATCCAGTGGCTGAAATACCTCTCCTGTGAAGAGAGTTGGGGTTGTTCAGCCTGGAGAAGTCTCTAGGGAGACCTTATTGCAGCCTTCTGTACTTAACGGGGGCATATAAGAAAGATGAGGATAAAAACTCTGCAGGGCCCGTTAAGACAGGACAATGGATAATGGTTTTCAATTAAGAGAGTTTTAGACTTATACAGAAGAAATTTTTAATGCAGAGGGTGATGAATCACTGGAACAGGGTGCCCATTCCAAATTAGGCTGGATAGGGCTCCAAGCAACATGGTCAAGTTGAAGATTGAACTAGATGACTTTTAAAGGTGCCTTCCAATCCAAACTATCCTATGATTCTAAGTCTACCCAAAATATCCAAAGGAAAAAAACAAAACTGCTAAAAATAAGTAATTTGTGAACCAAATACTGTTTGTGGTATGACAGAAGTGGTTATGCAACTATAAACAAAATTATTAACATGAGGGAACTACATACGAAAGGAAGTTATGGTAACTTTTAAACATGTGGTATCCACACACTTCTTCCTGTGCAATTTGAGCACTGGCTGGGTAATGGAGCTTTTGTGTAACTGGTAGTTCAGAGCCTGCATTCCAAATTACAGACCGTGTTTAAATATAAGTCCATTCTAATGAACTCAGTAAACTTGGAACTACAGGCATCTTTGCTAAAAATGACTGCAAATGGCAGGGAAAACTGTCTTGCACCAGGGTATCAACAGTCTCAACAACAGTGATTTCAGCATTCATCTGATGCATATTAGAGAGGGGTTACCCAAGGCATTAGGCTGAATCTTTTTGTCCTTTAGGGAATTCAGATCTGGCATCAAACTTTGTGGATTCTGCCCATCTCTATTACATGTTCTGAAACCAGAAGTAAATACCGGATTGCTTCATAGCAATAACAGAGAAAATACAGAAGATTTGTGATTAAAACTAGAGGAAATTCAGGGCATGGCTCAGAACTGTATTACTCCCATTATGCACTTCAGTGTTCTGCTTGATAGACAGCAAGGAAGAAATTACTGCAATGTAATAATTTTGTAGAATCATAGAATGGTTTAGGTTGGAAGGGATCTCAAAGATCATCTAGTTCCAACTCCCCACTATAGGCAGGGACATCTCCCACTAGAACAGATTGCTCAAGGCCTCATCCAACCTGGTCTTGAACAACTCCACGGAGGGAGCAGCCACAATCTCCGTGCGCAACCTGTGCCAGTATCTCACCACCCTCACTGTAAAGAACTTCCTCCTAACATCTACCTCAAATCTCCCCTCTGCCAGTTTAAGCCCATTACCCCTCATTCTGTCATTGCAAGACCTTGGAAATAGTCCCTCCCTAGTCCTTCTGTACATCCCCTTCAGATAGTGGAAGGCTACCATAAGGTCTCCTGGAAGCCTTCTCTTCTCCAGGATGAAGAGCCCCAGCTCCTCATAGCAGAGGTGCTCCAGCCTCTGAGCATCTTCATGACCTCCTCTGGACTCACTCCAACACTTCCATGTCCTTCTTATGTTGGGGGCTCCAGAACTGTACACAGTACTCCAGGTGGGGTCTGAAGCAGTGATGATGCAGTGGTGTGGTATCATATAATATATTGATCAGAAGAAAAGCATTACTAAACATCCAGTAGACAGAGATAAATTTTGACATGCACATCTTGACAATTTGTGTCCCTGTGATTAAGTTATAGACCCAGATAGAGAGCTAACAAGTTTAGAAAAGTGACAAAATAGCAAGATCTTGAATAAGTCACAGAGATCATTTCTTGCCTCAGTTTCACTGAAATAAATGAGTATTCATCAGTGACCCTGAAAATAGTGTCTTTCAAGCCTACTATGTCAGAAAATTGTGTTATTAATAAAGCAAGAGAAACTTAGAGGAGAAAACCCCAGGACCAAAAAAGAAAAAAATACCCAAGCTTATAGCAAAGATAGTAATTTTAAGGGTAGAATACTTTTGGCACCTTAAGTCTCACAACCTTGATTTCTCTTGCAGTACAAGGAGTGTTAACACGTGAAACAGTGACACTAAAACCATACTGTTATCCCATCAACACATGCAAATATTGGTGGCTTAATCTGGGACTCATAAAATCTGCTTTATGAATATTATTTTTTTTCAACGTTTCGCCATTCTCATCATCCATTGAAAGATTTTGAAATCTTTTGCCATCATTAAGAGTAAATAAAGACAAGAAAAGTATTATTTCTGGTTTTGAGTGCAAAACTGGCAGAGAGAAGCAAAAATCACTTGGAAATCAAGTTAGGAACAACAGACAAAAGCATATGTTAAACATCTCCTTGCTTACTGTTCAACTCAGTATCAAAGCCAACAAAACATTTTGATAATGAGAATTGCAGTTATTGGTTCAGTCACATGGGTCTTACTTCCTCCAGATAATTAATGATTTATCACATTGGTTCAACACAGACATACAGATAAGATGAGTAAAACATGAAGAAATAGACACTAAGATTCCTCATGCCATCTTCATATTCATATCCAGACTTTTATACCATCATCACTCAGTGCCTTCTAAATATGAAATACACCCAGTAAGAAAAGGTGAAGTTTCTTTTCCAAGTTCTCAATAGAAGCCTGGGATGTCCGGTGTAAAATTATGCATTCAGAGGATCACAGGATATTAGAGGCTGAAAGAGATCATAGAGTCCAACTCCCCTGCCAGAGCAGGACTATACAGCCTAGCTCAGGTCACAGAGGAACACATCCAGACAGGCCTTGAAAGTCTCCAGAGAAGGAGACTCCACAGCCTCTCTGGGGAGCTTGTCCCAGTGCTCTGGGACCCTTATAGTAAAGAAGCTCCCCCTTGTGTTGAGGTGGAATCTCCTGTGCTGCAGCTTGTATCTTTTGCTCCTTGTCCTATCACAGGGAGTGAGAAGAGCCTGTCTCCTCTCTCCTGACACCCAGCCCTCAGAGATTTCTAAACACTGATTAAATCCTCTCTCAGTCTTCTCTTCTCCAGACTAAAAAGCCTCAGGTCCCTAGGCCTCTCCTCACAAGGCAGTGCTTCAGTCCCCTAATCATCCTTGTAGCCCTTCACTGGACCTTCTTCCGCAGATCCCTGTCCCTCTTAAATTGGGGAGCCCAAAACTGAATGCAGTACTCAAGACAAGGTCTCACCAAGGCAGAGTAGAGGCAGAGGAGAACCTCCTATCAATCTGCTGGACACATTCTTCTTAATGCACCCCAGGATCCCACTGGCCCTCTTGGTCACAAGGGCACATTACTATCCAGACTCATTATCAACTCTCAAATGTCTGCTTTCAGCTGTGTCTTGCTGTGACACTCACCTCTGTTTCAGAAGCTGTTTGTTGTCCTCAATGGTTATATTGTCAGCATGGTCCCGCTTGAATAGTTCAAAAGCTTCCTGACATCCTAGTGACATCTTTCCTCCTGCCCCAAGAAAACAAACAAACAAACAAACAAACAAGCAATAAAAGAGAATTACTTCAGACTCATCAAAAGACAGACATTTTGCGTTAATTTAACTTCTATTTAGGGAAAGTTATCTGGTCAGTCTGGAGGTCCTCTGTTCCTATCAATGGGAAATCTGTAACTGAAGTCTGGATGTTTAAGCTGTATAATTTCTTAAGACAACTTAAAATATTCATAAGTAAACCCAAATTTTGAAAACGCAGAATATGTGAAATATCCTTAAGAGTGAGGGGGAGGTGTTTTCAAAAGAGCAAACCGAAGTTTGCTCCTGTATTTCTCATCAGTTTTGTATCTCCATATATATTGAGATCACAAATGATTGAGTGTGATCATGAAATGACTGAATTCTCTATTCTCAGAGAAATAAGGAGGCAGGGGCAGCAGAACTGCCACCTCAGATTTCCAAAGAGAAGACTTTGACTTATTTAGGAGACTGCTTGACAGAGTCCCTTGGGAGGCAGTCCTGAAGGGCAAAGTCCTGAAGGCTTGATACTCTTCAAGAGGGAAGTCTTAAAGGCGCAGCAGGAGCAGGCTGTCCTCACGTAAGATGAGCTGGCAGCAAAGAAGACCAGCCTGACTGAACAGGCCACTCTGTTTGCAACTCAGGGTAAAAAAGGGGAGTCTATGACCTTTGGAAGAAGGAGCAGGTCACGGCCAATGGCTACAAAGACGTGAGGCTGTGCAGGAAGAAAATTACAAAATCCAAAGCCCAGCTAGAAATTAATCTGCCTTCTGCTGTACAATAAGAAATCTTTCTATAACTACATTAATAGCAAAAAAATGGGCTAAGAGAGAGTGTCCATCCTCTATTAGATGCAAGAGGAAACATGGTGACTAAGGATGAGGAAAAGGCTGAGGTGCTTAATGCTACTTTTGCCTCAGTCTTCAGTAACAAGACCAGTAGTACTCTGGGAATCCAACCACCTGAGCTAGAAGACAGTGATTAGGAGAAGAATGATCCTCCTGCAATCCAGGAAGAGATGGTCAGTGACCTGTTGCACCACTGTTCAAGTCTATTGAACCAGATGGAATGTTTTCTATGGACAAATTTATAGACCAGCTGAGAGAACTGGGGTTGTTCAGTCTGGAGAAAAGAAGACTCAGGGGGGATTTTATTGCTCTCTACAACAATAGAAACACAGTATGTTCAACCAAGTGACAAGTGATACATTAACAAAATACACCCAAACAGGCTGGGTTATGCAATACTGGGATGCTGCACCTTACTGGGGTCTAGCTACACAAATTACATTTTATAGTAATTCCACGTATGTTTGGCTCCCCCTCATCATGCTTGCAATATCAGGATTATTCTCCACTGACTTCAGTGAGATTTTGGTGCTGTAAGGTACTGTTTACACTAGCATTCAGGGTTCAAAAACCAATAGAAGTTTTAAAAATGTAATTCAAAATATAGTAGAAAAGTTTCCCTCTGTCTCAGTCAAAAGAATCAGCACATATGTTACTAATTTAGTTTTTTTTTTTTTTTCAGTCAAAAATAGAACCACCAGGAATGTTTGAATGGTAAAGCACACAGAAATGCTCCACCTTTTAGGAATAGGAAAATCAAAGAAAGATAAAGTGCAGTGTTTACGGTTGTGTGATCCAAACAAGCAGGAGGATTTAGGAAAAAGTATTTTTTCAGTGATGATGACCTAAGAATATAATGTTCATGTTTCACATCTGCCTTGAAGAAAAACAGGCGGTGTTGCAAGTAGAATTTTATAGCACATTCATCCCATCACTAGCACTAATTTTAAAATGCAGCCTGAACTGACCTTCTAGAAATGCTTTTGTTGCAGAATAAGTTTGTATTAAGTGCAGAATTCCTGGATGAAATTCATGGCTGAGTCTAAAACAAACAATGAAACACCCTTAATCATATGTAACACTGCAATGTAAAGTATTTAACCCTTCTGGCAATGTCCTGCTTTTGAGAGCAGAAGTAGAAATACCAGAAATAAGTTTGGAAAACAAAACTATTGCTGTGATTATTGCTTCTAGCTGGCAGAAATGTATCAATTAAAATAAAATGATAATCATTCTCCAGCTCGACATTAAGAGGCAGCGGATTTGTACAGCCAAATATAGCACCAAAAAAACCAGATCCCCAGGACTCTTGAGAAGGGGAAATGTTCTGGTTTTAACAATTTAAAGAAAATTCAGAAATATATGAAGTAGTATTACAAGGGAGTACGGAATCAATACTGCTGAATTAATGTGATCGAAGTATTGTTCACTTTATTAGGGACAGATCGATGCTTTTATACTTTTCATCCAGAAGCATGCTAATTGGCTGGTACAATCAAGGACAATCCCATTCATAAATATTCATGACAGCTTGTTATCCTGCACCAGATGTTTCCCTTATCTCTTTTACCCCGTGGGAGGCAGTTGCCACCATGGGAAACCAGAGGCCTATGCCAGGCTGCTCTCCTTTACCCTTGAGGTCCAAGGTCAGCTGCCTTCTACCTCGTCCCAACAAAGTAGTAAACAATCACATTCTGAAAATGGTATCTAAGGAAAGTTTTTAAAAGTTTTTTAAGATTGTACCTTATGAACATAAAATACCTACACAAAAAAGTAGGCAATGTAGGTAATTCAGAATAATAATAAGGGAATACAAGTGTTAATCAGATGGTTGGTGGCAACTAACCATTGATTACAGGCGGTTAAATAACAATACTGGTTCTCTTGCAGCAGCAGTCCCAACCCTAACATCCATGGTGACAGCCATTCAAGCTATGTCCTACACGTGGATGGCTGTAATGGACGTGAAAGATATGTTCTTCATGGTCCCACTGCAAGAGGAGGACAAGGCCCAGTTTGCCCTCACCTGGCAAAGTATTCAATTCACATTTAATGTCCTTCCAGAAGGCTACAAACATTTGGCCACAATTGCACATCACATCCTAGCAGCTTTACTTGACCCTGTCACAGTCCCCCAGGGTGTTGTCGTTTACCAGTACATTGATGACATTTTGTTTAGAGGAAGTGACAAAGAACAGGTGAGATCAGTAGCTGCAACCATCTCAGAGTTGCTAACCAAAGAGGGGCTACACATTCCACTAGATAGGTGTCAAAGCCAAACCCAGGAGGTCAAATTTCTAGGTTCCTGGAGTGTGGCAGGTGCAATAGCAGTGCCAGAGGATACTCCAGAATCCATTGCGAAGGGCCAAATTCCTAATAACAAGAAGGAATTACAAAAGCTAGTTGGTACCTTGAGCTATTGGAGAAAGCACATTCCAGGCTTCTCTGTGATAGCACAACCCCTGTATGGCTTGCTGAAAAAGTGTAAAGTCTGGGACTGGACACCAAGGCACACTGAAAGCCTGACCATCCTGAAGGATGAGCTCCAAGCTTTCCAGAAGCTGGGCCCTCTGCACCCACAAGATGCCCTTAGGGCTGAATGGGGCTTTTCTGAACATGCCTCATATTGTGGGATATTCCAAAGGGGACCCGAAGGCCTGAACAGAGCCCTTCTGTTCTCCTCCATGGCTTTTAATGAATCCAAGCAGAGGTACTCGGAATGGGAGAAAGGATTTCTTTCCCTTACCCGAGCTATCAAAGAAGCAGAGAAATTCATACTACACAAGATATTGTGGTGCAGGGCCCTTTCCCTCTGCTCCAAGCAATCCTAAAGGGAACTCCTCCACCTGAAGCTGTAGCCCAGAAGACCACTGTAAGGAAGTGATATGCCTATTTGGCAGGGATTGGACAGCTCATGCCTTTAAGGGAAGGCCCAAGCAAAGTGTCCAAACTACAACAGCCAGTGAATCCAGACATAGCTCTGCTAGGCCAACCCTACAGGTCCTCTCCAATACAGGTAGCACCTGAGGTCACCATAGACTCCGACACTGAGGGCACGTGGTTCACCGATGCATCCTCCCATCAGGTAGGAACACAGTGGTACTACAAGAACGCAGCAATGGAGATTGGTACTGGCAGGACTGTTACCAAGGACAGTGAAGGCAGTGCCCAAGTAGGAGAACTACATGCACTACTGTTAGCTGTAGAAAATGGTGCCACAGCTGTCTACATTGATTCATATGCCACCTTCAAAGAAGCCACTGAATGGGTTACTCAGTGGCAGGCAAATCAACGGGAGGTTGGTAATACTACAGTTTGGTGAGCTACAGATTGGCAGAGATTATTAGAGATAAGCCAGGCAAGACCCATCAAAGGGCACTCCAAGCTAGACACCCCTGCTGCAAAATGGAACCAGCAGGTGGATGACTTGGCACACATCCATGTGGTGAACAATGAAGGGAGAGATTGGGAGAGGCTGGCAGAGTAGATTCACATCAAAAGGGGTCACTCGGGCAAGGCCAATCTCTTCTATGAGAGCAGGTCTCGTGGATAGCCAGTTTCCATGGTAACATGAGAAACTATTATTTCAGCCTGTCCACAATCTAGGGTCCAGCTGAAGGCAAATCACCCAAAACTGGCACCAGCCCAACATATTCTCTGGGACAAAACTCTCTGAAGTACCTGGCAGGTTGATTATGTTGGCCCCCTCAAATCATCACACGGGAAAAGATACATACTGGTTGGAGTAGAAGTGGTCTCAGGCTTAAACATGGCCACAACCACCAGTACTGCCACTGGAGTTCAAACTGTTGAGACTCTAAAACATTGGTTCAGTGTTTTGCCAATGCCTGAATGCATTCAAAGTCATAATGGGTCACATTTCACTGCAGCTGTAGTACAAGACTGGGCCAAAGGTGAAGGGGTCAAATGGATGTTCCATACCCCATACTATCTACAAGTGAATGGCACAGTAGAAAGGACAAATGGCCTTATCAAGAGGCATGCCAGAGTCTCTAAAGGCAATTGGGACAAGCACCTAGTCAAGGTAGTTTTCATTGTGAACAACCGACGGAGAAGTTAAGGTAGCCCCAAAATCATAGCATTCTGTCCAACTGAACCAATGGTAGATGAAATTCACATGCCAGCCAGAGCAGAGAACAAATCACAGCACTCTGCTACAAATTCAGGTAGGTCAACCTGTATTAGTAAAGTTGCCATCAATTGGAATAGTTCCAACGACACTGGCAAAACACAGAAGGCTATATGCACAGGAAACCCTGGATGACCGCAGAAAGACTCACTGCATCAGTATGTGGTGGATCATTCCCGATCATTAGTTGATCTGCCTGGTCACTACACACTGAGGCCAGTTTCACCTTCCTACAGGTGGAGTCTGGATCAAGACCTTGATGCCGATCAGACCAGAAGGCCAGCACTGGGAACAGACAGGACAAGTCAGAAACAGACCAGACCAGTCACCCAGAAGGACACTGAATCGTTATCTGGGAAGACACTTGAGGACAGCCAGAGAGGATGACTGCCTTTGGAGACATGACAGTGTGGGACAAGACCTGATTAGACTCAGAGCAATACTGCTCTACTAGACCTGGCTGTAGTTATGTATGGTTCTATATCAAAGTTTATGTAACTATGTCAGTTACTGTGTACTAGAGGGAAGTGAGAGCTTGCACATAGCCTATTAAAGTCCTAGCTTTGATGCATAAAACTGCTCAACAGGCAGTGGGGTGAAATGTTCAAGTAGGGCATAAATCCTGCCAGATTGGCTCAAACCCCTGCTCTCCTCCTCCTGTTGCGGGTCCAGGAGTTGATGGATTGAGCAAAACAATTAAGGGTTTAGCCCCAACAAAGCCGTGAGGGCCAGGTAATTAGCACCACCAAGTCAGATACCTGGGTGGACACACGTGAAACTTTGAATTCCTTGGCCAAAACAATGGATGCTAGTGTCTATTGGCAGTTTCACTTTCAAAATAGTATATTTAATGGGGTGATTTAGAAACCGTTGTCTCCTTTTCCTGCTGCTTCCACTGGGACCGGAGGTCTATTCATGGCTCTTTTCACAGCGGCCACGTGTTGCAGCGTG
The DNA here is from genome assembly GCA_013396835.1 of Psilopogon haemacephalus. NCBI lineage: Eukaryota > Metazoa > Chordata > Aves > Piciformes > Megalaimidae > Psilopogon > Psilopogon haemacephalus. The sequence goes on along the minus strand of VWZI01020670.1, from coordinate 141,611 downwards.
TTGTGCAGCTTACATCAGCAGCCTAGCAGCAAGGCAGCTCTTTCCTCCTTCTCTACCAGGAATACTTCGTATCTTTGCACAAGCATGTCATGAGTAAGACTCCATAGGCATAGTTATAAATTTCCCTATTTTCAGGTTCCTATTTTCCAAGTTCTGACTGTTTATACTGTTTAAAGTGTTTAATTATGTGTTTAAAAATCCCCTTTGTGTAAATGCTTCCTGTTGACAAAACATCCAAAGAATCTCAGGAAATTTTCCCAAATTTTTGAATACTGTTAATAAAAATTAATATTCATAACAAAATTATTAGTAATAATTCACAATTATTAATATTCAAACATGTTAATATCAGTAAAAGACTGCAAGAAATATTGGAAGCCTGATGGAGTAGTTGTATGATTTGACATGATGGAGAGGGTCCAGAGGAGGGCCACAAAAATGATCAGGGAATTGGAGCACCTCTGCTATGAAGACAGGCTGAGGAAGCTGGGGTTGTTCAGCCTGGAGAGGAGGAGGCTCTGGGAAGACCTAATGGCAGCCTTCCAGTACCTGAAGGGAGCTGCAAGAAGGATGCCTTTTACAAAGGCCGGTAGTGACAAGACGAGGGGCAATGGCTTCAAACAGGAGAAGAGCAGGTTTAAGTTGGAGGTTAGGAGCAGGTTCTTTACTATGAGGGTGGTGGAACATGGGAACAGGTTGCCCAGGGAGGTACTTGGAGCCCCATCCCTGGAGATATTTGAGGTAAGGCTTGACAGGGCTCTGGACAACCTAATCTAGTTGAGGATGCCCCTGCTTACTGCAGAGGGGGTTTGATTAGATGACTTTTGGAGGTCCCTTCCAACCCAGACCATTCTATGAATTTCTTATTTACAGAAAATTCAAAGAGCTGAAATTTTGGAAAATTCAGCTTGGATCCACATCTTGAATTTAAATGATTAAGAAAGATCTTATTGAAAGTTTGATTTTAGTCCACACTCTTATTCAGTGAACTCCACCAACTTTAACATAAAGCAGGAAGTTTTAGTTCCATGAACTTCTCTCATAAAATGTGAAAATTACAGGTGTCCAACTGAACCTCAGTAAATGAGAAAGCAGAAGGACAGTGATGGCTCACAAGGTCTGAACTACAGTAATAAGATGTGAGAGGACCAAGAAATAAAGTTTGCTCTAGTATTGATAGTCAGCTAAGCTCCTTAAATCAGTAATAACATAAAATATACTGAGAAAAAAAATGTAATAAAGCTTTTGAGATGTGTCTGACTACTTCTTCAGGTGTCTTGAAAAGATCAAACTGATTTCAAGACTCAGTTGTATGCCTAGAGCAGGTTAAAGCCTGCAATGGTCCTGGCAGATTTTATGCACCCTATTCTATCACTAAATTATAGATTACATATTCTATGATGTTATATAGAAAAGCTATTGAGAGACATCCTAAATGACTGTTTACTACCTCACAAACTTTAATTAGGAAGTTAAGTTAAAATAACAGGTAAGGTATAGTGTGGCACTGCATGCTTGACTGCCAGCAGAGAAGTTATAGGCTGAATGCTAATTTTGAATTAACTAATATCCATTGTGATTATTCCAGGACTGTATCTAAGTAGGTAAGAGCATGCAAGTATATAAACTTAGACCTTACTTTGTTGCTACAAGTGATGAAACATGGCTGTACATATTTGTATGACCTATTGTTTTTTTAAATGTATCTAGCACTAACTGATCCTTGTGCAGCTTGCTTTAGTGATCACAGTTTATTAACAGTGGATGATTTTAAAGGTTTTTATCATTTAGATTTCAAGGGTGCTCAAACTGCAAATGACACGTTCTGAGCACTGATTCTGTTCACCTTCATTCTTTTGGTTTCTTGAGAAAGGGGTTATTGCTCAGAGGGAGAAGACCTTCATAAAGTTTAATGCACAAAACCCACAGAAAACATTTCCATTGTTCAGTTAAGTCTGAAAAAAAAAAGTCAAACAATAGTATGATATCAATAATGTCAGAAAGCAGAATCACAGTGCCCCTATACAACGCCACCCTGTAACTGGATTTTGATCCTCATATGCGAGCTCCAAGGGGGTTCTAGTCACCCTCATGCCAGAGGCTGCCAGTTTAACCTGCAAAAGGTAATTGGAAACAAATCTCCAGGAGAGAATAATTAAGGTTGCAAGTTGATTTGTTCTGAGGAAGAAACATTAAGACTGTTAACAAAAGTGAACTCTTGGTAATAGCTGTTCAGACCATGTATTCTGATGAGAAAGGCATCTGCCTACATATCTGTTTTTCAGAAACTACATTTTCACAGTAGAAGACTTTGTCTTGCTATTCCTAGTAAGTGGTTTGTTTGACAGGAATTGTCAAGTCTTCCACTGAAATCAATAGGAACAAGCAAAGCTCTCATTCAAGTGAGACTTGGAAAATGGCAGGATAGCCACTAGTGTAAGGTCTTTATCCTTATGAAAACTGTCAACCTGTTCATGCTATTATGCATTGCCACTTATCAGATATGAAGAAAGAAATGTAAACACTTTCAAAAGAAACTAAAGACAAATTATTTGGTAAGTCTTTACAATAGGCTTTACAAAAACACTAAAAATGTTTGCATGTAAGCATAATCCGTTACATCTTTACTAAGATCCGTGAAGATATCATAGCCATCTGTTCAGAATGGAAAAAGGAGATGTAACAGAGCTTCAGAATAATGAGTCAATAAAGTATAAATATAAATGGGAAAACAAACCCAAAACTAATATACAAGTACTTCCCCACAGTAAAGCTCAGCTAAACTCTTCATGACAAGCATGTGTATTACATACAGCTAGCTTCACTAGACTGTAATAGAAAAAATGGGAAAGACATAAAACAAGGTTGTTCATGGTACCCCCGCAGTGTTAAACCGAAAAAACGGTCTCTGGGAAAGTCAAAAGCCTCAAAGCAGACTCAGAATATTCAGATTCAATGAACCAAACAAAGCATTGGTATAATATAATTTCTCTAGCTCTGGAGTTTATTTACAAGGGAGAGAGAGATTAAAACCCACAGTGCCTTGAGACATGAATGTTTATTTGTGGTACTGAATGTTGATCTAGGCAGATCAGACTGCACTCTACAAGTGCAAATTTCTACTATGCAAATGCTGGAGTTAATTGGTGCATAGGTCATTTAACTAAGCATAATTTTATCCACATAAAATTAATTGATTGACTATTCCATATATGTTGAAATAATTTATAAACAGAAAGGAAATCATCACTAACACTACAAATGCCTAACAACAAAGAACAAATTGAACAAGAGCATGTTGAACATGAATATGAAGCTGGTGAAGGGCCTAGAGAATAAATCTTATGAGGAGCAATTGAGAGAGCTGGGAATGGTTAGTTTGAAAAAAAAAGGAGGCTGAGGGGAGACCTCATTGCTGTCTACAACTACCTGAAGGGACATTGTGGAGAGCCTGCTGCTGGTCTCTTCTCACAGGTAACTGGAGACAGAACAAGGGGGAATGGCTTCTAGCTGAGGCTGGGTAGGTTTAGATTGGACATTAGGAAAAAGTTTTTGATGGAGAGAGTGGTCAGGCAGTGGAATGAGCTGCCCAGGGAGGTGGTTGAGTCACCCACCCAGGATCTATTGAAGGGTCATTTGTATGTGGTGCTTATGGATACAGTTTAAGGTGTACCTTGTAGAGTAGGGTTATAAGATGGACTTGGTGATCCTGAGGGTCTTTTCCAACTTGGATAATTCTGTGATTCTGTGAACACAAATCAAACACAAGTGCCACTTCTACTCTAATGAATATTGTTAAGATTATGTTACTACTAAAAAGGTTTAAGATTACTAAAACAAAAGAACAAAAAGTAAATATTACATGCAATATGAACTTTGTAAAGTCAGTTTTTATAAGGTTCAATTGGAGTGCTATGCTGGTTTGAACTAATCGGATGATTTTAACGAGAAATTAGGTTATAGGCTGAGAAAAGAAAAAAGCAAAATTTGACTCCACTCATTTGTTTACTGAGACAGTATGAGTTAGAGCCAAAACATAGATAACTCAGAGCTGTTTGCACCATTGGGGCTGTTGCATCTCACTCTCTCTCTCTCTCCCTGCCTCCCTATCTGCATCTGAATAACTCCACTAACCAGTTTCCTACTTCCTTAACCCCCCTGCCCAATCTTCCTTGCTTATATGGAATGCAAGACAGACAGTGGGATAAGATTGGGTAGTGGTGGGAAGGTGGTAGGTAGCTGAGAACCCCTCTTGGGGACTCTGATCTCTGCGAGGGGTGTGGTGTTTTTGTATTACCTTCTTATTGTATATACCTGTAAATATCCATAATATATTGTAAATATATGCTTGTATATTGTGCAAAGCTGTAATATAAAGCTTCATACAAACTATGATTACAGAGCTAAAAGATATAACTACAAGGCTAGAGGATGGCATTAAAAATATCATAAAAGAACTGAAGGAGGAACTCAAAACCTCCATATCAAACCTGTCAAAGGATACCATTCCTTCATGATCTGAATGGCTGCATGTTTCTGCCATCAGGAAGAGATGCCCACATCTTGCAAGGCAATTCTGGCCCAGGAGACAAATTCCACCTAGACATCAGCAGTCACGTGCGTCACTCTGGATAACCCTGCGTGACCAATTTGGTGAGAACATGAACAAGTGGGATGGTCAACCTACTTTACTTCTGTCAAAGAGTGTCAGGGAACTACAGAGTAGCAGGAACAGAGGCAGCAATGCCAGGAAAGTAGCTGTCACTTCTTCGCTCCTCAGAGCAATTGCAATTATTCTAATAATTGTAATTCCTCTCACAACAACACCGATTATTGTGTACACCCCACTCGTCATGTTCAGCATTAGGGGTGCCCTTCCTCTAGCCAGGAGGAAAGGGATAGTGGAGAAAACTGAATCTATTGGAATGTATTCATTAGGTGGCCTGGCAGTTCAAAAGTTTGGAACTACAGGGCTTTTGTTGACACAGGTGCTCAGTGTACTTTATTGCCATCAAATTGTAAAGGGACAGAGGCTATAACTTTTTCTGGAATCACTGGTAGATTAACTAAGTTGCAGGCTGAAATAAGTTTAACTGGTAAGGAGTGGAAGAGGTATACTATTGTAACTGGTCCTGATGTGCCTTGCATTCTGGGAATTATTTCTGAGACAAGGTTGTTTCAAAGATCCTAAGGGTCATAAATGGGCTTTTGGAATAGCATCTGTAGAAATTGAGGATGGTAAATTGAAATTGCCCATAAGACCTGGACTTCCAGATGAATCTGCAGTTGTGGGACATCATGATATAGAGGACCTGAAACTGTCAATTGCTACTCAAACTGCGCACCATAGGCAGCACAGAATTAACTGTACCTCTTTGTTGCCCATTCATCAGCTGATTCATCAACTGGAAAGTCAGGAGGCCATCAAGAAAGCTCATTCACCTTTCAACAGTCCAATTTGTCCTGTGAACAAGGCGAATCACAGTGGATTTCTGTGCCCTCAACAAGGTGACTCCACCCATGAGTGCAGCTGTATCAGACATGCTGGAACTCCAGTATAAGGTGGAAATGAAGGAAGCCAAATGGTATGCTACCATAAACATTGCTAATGCTTTCTTCTCTATTCTCATAGCAAAGGAATGCAGGCCTCAGTTTCCATTCACCTGGAGAAGAATCCAGTATCAGTTCAACCATCTGCCTCAGGGGTGGAAACACAGTTCAATGATCTGTCACTCAGTGATCCACAATACATTGGAGAAAGGCAAAGCTCCAGAACACATACAATTCACAGATGACATCATTGTGTAGGGGAAAACTGCTGAGGAAGTCTTCAAGAAAGGTAACAAAATAATTAAATAATTGACATTTTGTTGCAAGTAGATTTTGCCATAAAGAGAGACAAAGTTAAAGGACCTTCCAGAGAAATTCAATTTCTGGGAGTGCGGTAGCAGGATGATCACCATCACATTCCCCAGGATGTGATAAACAAAATCTCCACCATGGCAGTTCCCACAAATAAAAAGGACACTCTGTCTTTCTTGGGTGCAGTGGAATTTTGGAGACTACATATTCCTTGCTTACGTGGCACATAAAACAGGTAGTGGGATAAGACTGGGTAGTGGTGGGAAGGCAGTAGGGTGGTTGGGAACCCTTCCTGGGGACTCTGCTTGTATATTGTGCATAGCTGTAAATATAAAACTTCATTTATCAACTTCCAGCTGACTGAGTCCTAGCCTGGGTTATTTCAAAGGGTAGGAGGGTGGGGGGGGGCAGGTAATTGCTAAACCACTACAATATACAAGCATATATTTAAAATATATTACAGATATTTACAGATATATACAATGAGAAGGTAATACAGAAACACCACACACCTCCCAGAGATCAAAATCCCTAAGAGGGGTTTCTAACCATCCCTACCACCTTTCCCGACTTACCCAATCTTATCTCACCATCTGTTGATGCAGCAGATAGGTGAAGGTAGATCAGCCAGGGGGGATAGCAGTAGGAAAGAAGTTAGTGGAATTATTGAGAATCAGCTACAAAACACAGGGAAAAGGAGCTATGCAAGGAGCCAGCCACAGCCCAGAGAGGTCTGAAGCAGTCTGACTTATCTATATTTGGGTTACAACTCTTAAAACATTTTTTTTTTCCTTTCTCAGTAAAGCTCTGAGTGGAGTAGCAACATCTATTTTCCTCTCTCAGCCTATAGCCTAATTTCTCATTCAAATCCTCCAATTACTTCAAACCAGCACATATATTGTGCAAAGCTGTAATATAAAGCTTCATTTATCAGCCAACTGAGTTCTAGCCTGGGTTATGTCAAAGGTGTGTGGTGGACGGATATTGCCAATCAACCAGAATTGCTTAAAAGAAAAATCCTCAAAAAACCACTTACAAGAGTCCCATTAGAAGCAAATTATGCTTTTACCTAGTTATGCTTCTATACTTTATTTGAAGAGCCAATGGGGAGTAGAGTTATCAAATTCAAAGCTGGGGCAGAGCAGCCAAGGGCACAGTTAGAGGCTACTTACTATGACCAAAGTGTTTTTGATATCAGCAGTGAGGAACACAGTAGTGTATCCATTTACGCAATCAAGGTTTTTCATGTTCTGATACCAATACTATTGCAGAAATATTTTACATTTCAGATATGACAGCTTGTGTGTCTCAAAAGAGTAAAAAAAATCAGCTACTATTTGCAACCACTTCTTTATAGCTGTTTGTGACATCATATTTGATTATATAATACATACACAGTTTGAAAGTCCTTAATTAGTAGGTACAAAGAATGAGACTGAAATGTAGCATGGTAGGTTTGGCAGAAGCTCAGGGGCGGATACAAGGGAAAATATGAAGTCAAACCCACAAGAACGTTAGGGGACCCACCCAACAGTGCTACCACTTCTAAATAAAAAAAGATTAAATTTTTCTTATGCTGGAGTCACACATTTAAAGTAACTTCTCATAACACTTAGACTGCATTGTGCAATTTATGTTAAATATTAAAAATACATAAAATGACAATTACATTAAATACTAGAAATAGTGCATTTCCCTCTATTTGCAGGAGTCTACAACTCTTCCCTTTAACAATTAATGCAATTGTAGAAATGTTACTAAATGTAAGAAAGATCCAATGCAGTAGGTCTACTCCTCTTTCATATATCTTTCTTAGTTTTAGAAAAAAGAAATTACTGTAGGGGGATAAGGATATTTTAAGAGCTTCAGCAAATGTCATCCTACATCAACGGAGTCATGACAGATTAGACTAAGTGTGAGTGAATTTTTTTTTTTGTTTGTTTGTTTTTGTTTTTTTTTTTGTCATGGACACCTGTAGAGATCTGCATGGATTTTCAGTGCCTGAAGAATCATCTCCAACATCAATCTTGCCAGTAACAACATAAACCTCAAAAGAGGCATATTTCATATTCAGAGTAGTTTAGCAGAGGAAAAATGACTTGTTATAAACATCAATTTGGTTTTGGAAACTTAACGGTACTTTTAATTTAATATACTTTAGCTTTATTCTTTATTAATACACTGAGGTTTTCTGGAGTAGAAATCTGTATGCACTACATCTTAGATAAGAAGGAAAAAAGGGTCTGCAGTGGTACATTATCAATTGTATATTAAGATAGCTTGAAATTATATTTCAGGTTATAAACAACAAGAATGCAGGAACTACTTAAGGAGAAATTGGTCTTCATTATTTTTTTGGTTTATTTTAGTCTTCAGTGGAAACTCAGCAACAAAAGAATGGAGTTTGCTGAGGTAGAGTTGAAGGAAGAAACTATGAGATACACTCAGTGGTAAGCTATTCCTTCTTAACAGACCACAGTCTAGATTAACTGGCTTTTAACTTTTAACTTTACTATCTACTTACATTTAAGGATCATTTGCTTCACTTTGACAGCTGAAAATTAACAACTAGGAAATCACAGAATCACTAAAACATCCAAGTTGGAAAAGACCCTCAGGATCACTAAGTCCAACCTATAACCCTACTCTACAAGGTACACCTTAAACTGTATCCATAAGCACCACATATAAATGACCCTTCAACAGATCCTGGGTGGGTGACTCAACCACCTCCCTGGGCAGCTCATTCCACTGCCTGACCACTCTCTCCATCAAAAACTTTTTCCTAATGTCCAATCTAAACCTACCCAGCCTCAGCTAGAAGCCATTCCCCCTTGTTCTGTCTCCAGTTACCTGTGAGAAGAGACCAGCAGCAGGCTCTCCACAATGTCCCTTCAGGTAGTTGTAGACAGCAATGAGGTCTCCCCTCAGCCTCCTCTTTTTTTCAAACTAACCACCCCCAGCTCCCCCAGTTGCTCCTCATAAGATTTATTCTCTAGGCCCTTTGCTGCACTCCTCTGGACCTGCTCCAGCACCTCCACATCTCTCTTGTGTTGCAGTGAAGTGAAACTTCTCTAAAAGACTGTACTTTGATTCCTGCTCTCTTGAAGCTTTACCAGTGTTTGCCTCTTTCTTATATCATTACTGATGTTTTGAATAATGTTGATCAAAGCAGTAAATGTACATTAACTGTACTCTGAACATACACACAAAATCAAGCTTTCAGGATTTTAATAAGCACTAGAAGTTGAGTAATAAGAGTTCTGTTCACATAGAGCAGAGTAGGTTCAGAGAACGTGTAACACTACTCAGGTGCCTACATGTTCTTGAACATCTACCTTGTCCATAATTTATTAAATTCTTTATGGATTAAAGCACATTGTGTCTCTCATGTCACACAAAGGGCACATTTTAGTAAACCTAAACAGTTGGTAGTTCATGTAGAAAGACAGCAGTTTCTGTAAGACATATTTCCCTTTTTAACTAAATGGTTTTGAAATAGGACTCAAAGTGTAGGAGGAGATATCAGTAGGACTTAGACTTACACATAAAAATAACTTGGATAATTTCTTCCCTAATTTTTCACTTTCTTGTTTTGCTAAAGACTTTTAACTTGTTTTTAAAACCCTTTTATTTATTTTGTTTTGAATTTAAAAAAAAACAATCCAACCAAGAAATGAAACCTATCCTGAAGGACTGAATTATAAAGAAAACATGATGATTTTGTATAATGTAAAGACTCTGAATGCTATATAAATTCTTTTTAAAAAATGAATCTTGACAAACAATAATATTAACTGTACTTGCCTTCTGCTTCAGCACTAACCATCTAGAAGACTGAGGATTAAACAGACCTATAATTTGCAATATTTTACAAAACATTTTTAATATAGCAGCATCCAATTCTTTTTAATTAAGAATGTGAATTACAGCTATATTTCAGTTAGTCTTACCAAAAGCATTAAAGCAGAAAAAATAGATCAGTAATCAAATTAATTTTTTGCTAACAATAACAACAAATAGCATGCACATTACATATTTAAGAGCAAAATAATTCAAGACATTAATATTATTTACTTTCAGTATTCCAAGAATAAAACCTTTTGAAAAAAAATTTCTTCAGCAGAAAGGCAAATTTTAACTTGAACATTCTTAAAATACCAAGGAAAGTTTACTTAAGTTCACATGGGTTTGAGTTATAGCCATTAGCAATTGTCTTTTGCAACAATTCCTGGCTCTATGGAAACAGTGACAGACTAATCAAAATGGAAAAGATTTCAAGTATCAACAATAAAAAAAAAGCAAAAAATCATAAACAGCTGATCCAATCTTTTGGATATGAAAATGCATCTATATCAAGACCTTTTCCAATGCTGCTGAAAACTATTAAAAAGAAAGTAATAGATAGTTTCCACCCCCAGTGATTTCATTTTGCAGAGTGAGGCAACAAGTGAGGTATCTTCCTTTTGTTTTTATGAACATTCCTTTGCCTGTCAAGACTGAAGCCACTGGTTGTTGTCCAGTAGCACTGGATATTCAGGTTGATTTTATGTGAGCTTTATACTAAATGTGTATTATGTGTACTGATTCTATGTTGAAGTTTAACTGTTTCATTCTTGTACTTGGCTACATAAAGTGCAACATAGAAAGAATGCTTTAATGTCAAAGATAACAAGAAGGGCTTTTGTAAGGAAAGCTAGGGAAATATATAGCACTTCTGCTGAATGAAGTGGGGAACACCTTGAATACTCTGTTCAGTTTTGGGCACTGCAATACAAGAGAGATGTGGAGGTTCTGGAGCAGGTCCAGATGAGGGCAACAAAGGGCCTAGATTATAAATCTTATGAGGAGCAACTGGGGGAGCTGGGGGTAGTTAGTTTGAAAAAGAGGAGGCTGAGGGGAGACCTCATTGCTGTCTACAACTACCTGAAGGGACATTGTGGAGAGCCTGCTGCTGGTCTCTTCTCACAGGTAACTGGAGACAGAACAAGGGGGAATGGCTTCTAGCTGAGGCTGGGTAGGTTTAGATGGGACATTAGGAAAAAGTTTTTGATGGAGAGAGTGGTCAGGCAGTGGAATGAGCTGCCCAGGGAGGTGGTTGAGTCACCCACCCAGGATCTGTTGAAGGGTCATTTGTATGTGGTGCTTATTGGATATGGTTTAAGGTGCACCTTGTAGGGTAGGATTATAGGTTGGACTTGGTGATCCTGAGGGTCTTTTCCAAACTGGATATTTCTGTGATTCTGCAGCCTAGTTACACAGGACATGGAAAAGACTGCTATACTGGAAACTCTTCTTTGCTTCAGTCTTTACTACAGTTATTAGAAGTCCCAGACAACATGGGGAAAGTCTGTATAAAGTACAACAGGATAAGACAGATATATTGATGGGCCTTGATGGGGTGGACAGGAGTGCTAAGGGAGCTGGATGATGTTACTGTGAGGCTACCCATGATAATCTTAGATCAATCAAAGTGACTGAGAAGCATCCAAACACTGAAGTAAACATCACACTTATCTCTAAAAAGGGCAACAAGGACCCAGGGAACTACAAGTCACTTCAGTGGAAACCTAACTGGTTTCAGTCAAAAATTGTTAATGAGTTTTAAATAGCAAGTCTTTGCTACTCTAGTAAACCCTAGACATGCGGATATGACAGAACTAGAAAGACTGGCAATTATGAACAGTAAGTGACAGCAACCTCACATGGAAAAGGAATTATATCTAGAATAACCTCAAAGAAGGCTGGTGAGAAGCCATGTGTTAGATGTAAGTGGAACCACATAGCAGAGTCAAGGTCCAGTGGTATGCTGCCTCTGCCATTCTTACAATATAGCTCAGTCTCAAGAAATTTTAAGATAAATCAATGGTTTTCTTCATAAAATAGTTTACAGAACATTTTGAGAAGTGGCATTTTCATAAAAATTTAATCAGTCTCTGTGAAGAGACACAGTCATGTATACTGAAGGGAAATGCTGCTTTTATCACCAAAATATAATTCACAGACTACGGCACCTAAGCCCTTGGGAGGTGACTTTCCTTTTTAGTTATAAATTAATAGGACATTAATTATTGTTACTGAATATCTGTTTACATGCATCTAAGCTCCTAATGGGACAACAGAGTTCCTACCATCTGATAGTATTCACTGATCTCCTTCTTTAGCTACTTTAGGAATGCAAGTACTTTTACTCTGGCAATTTCACAACAAAAGAGATTAGAAGTTGTCATTGTAAAGCCACAGGACAACTGCAGAATGTTAACTATGTGGATGTATTATTTTCTTAGCCTTGATATACAATCAAATGAATACTCAAAATATGTAGTTTTAAATTTCAGATGCAGTTCAATAAATTAGTTCATTAAACAAACCCAACCACTTAACAGATAGATGTCTGCAGACACTTGAGCGAAGTAGGATGGAAGGAAATCAGGCTGTAGTTTTACCAGAATCAGTGAAATTTGGTATTGCACAACTCAATCCTACGTATCAGCTAAAGACCTCTAAAATTTGTGTGTGATACATTTAGGACTTCCTGTGTATAAGGACAAATGTGTAAACTCAAAATAAAACAAGCAGAAACGTCATTGCTTATCTCAAGACCAGAAGTATTATGTGGTAACAATTATAGTTTTGCATTGTATCTAATTTAGATTGCTTGAAAGAAATAAATTCTTGATAAATGTTATTAATATTGCATAAATATTTCTGGAATTCCAGCATATATCCTTGTTTATTCCTTTTGGCACAGATACTCCTCACAGAAGATTAAGAAGCATTTGGGCAAACCCCCCAAGAATCCATAGGATCTGATTCAAAAGCAATAGTTAAAATGCAGTATGTTTAATGTTGAAGAAGTAATGTAAAACAAAAATGTTCAGTTCCCCAACTAATACAATCTTCTTAATTATCTCAGAAATGTAATCTAAATTCACCATCGGTGCAATTTCTTTTTCCCAAACTTCACTGATATTCATTTTGAGATGCATCATTACAAAAGAAGATAAAAAGAATTTGCATTACACAAACCAAGACCCCACACCTGAAAGACAACCTTCAATTTCCAACATTATTGTGAAAATATCCTCTCAAATATAGGATATCTCTAGGTTTTAAACTGACAAGACTGAATGTGGGAGGTCCCTAATGCCAGTCATGTCAACTTCAAATAGCTAAAAATAGGTAATTTTTTACTACATGGTATGTGTAGCCCTTTGCAGTCGTATCTCAAAGCCTCTTCCCTGCACTCCATGGATTCACCTGGATGTTTTCTTCTTTCAACTTCCATTATTGGGGCACAGTACATTCATCTAGGGTGATGAATGAAGAACACCACTGTAGGACTGCTTCCAGAGCCAAGAGGAAAAAAAAAAAAAAGTGAAAAGAAGAGAATACAAAAATTTTAAAAATAATTATCTAAGTCACAACCTCAGGCCACATACCTCAAACACAGTATGCTGGAGGCAGCACAGGACTGACACTGGCCATGAAGAGTGTTTGTGCATTGCTGCTGCAAAAAGCTGGAATGAGGATTTTTTGTTAAATATATTAATGCATTTTAATAAAGAACTATTACTTAATGATAATAAGCTGGCATATTTTGAGCGAAGAATAAAAAAAACCCCAACCCTATGAACACTGTACAATTACTGGAGAATTAATTCTCATTTCCCCATATTCTGCAGGTGAAATCTCACCATGGATACTGGGCCACTGAGATTATTATGATATCTTGTTGGCAGATGTGCTGCAGAGAAAAAAAATTCTGTATTATTGTGTTGGTTTGAGCTAATTGGAGAATTTGAGTGAGAAATTAGACCATTGGCTGAGAGAGAGTTAAACAACACAGTATCACTTCAACAAGTTTCACTGAGACAGAGAAAAAAAAAATTGTTTTAAGAGATGTTCCCAAAACAAATGAGATTAGCAGTGGGCCAGTCTGCTTTGGGTCTGTGCTGGCTCCGGCAGCTTTTCCCTTTGTCTCCTGGTCTTGCTGGCTGAATTCAGAGTAAAATCACTAAAACTACTCCTATTTCTCCTATTACTAATCTCCCTGATCTTCAGCTTATCTGCAGCATCATCAAGTGGTGAGATAAGGCTGGGGAAGGGGGAAAAGGTGGTAGGGGGTGTTTCGTTACCCTCGCTTGGGGATTTTGGTCTCTGGGAGGGGTGTGGTGTGTATGTATTACCCTTTTTACTGTATATTTCTGTAAATATCTGTAAATATTTGCTTGTATATTTGCACTGCTGTAAATATAAAGCTTCATTTATTAACTTCCAGTGTGTTTTTCTGAGTTTTAGCTGGGGTTTAAAAAGGTGGGGGGGCAGGTCACTGCAAACCCACTACAATTATCAAAAGGAGAATGAATAGGGAAAGACTGATAAGACTTCATAGTTTATGCCGAGTTGACCAAAATATCTGTGCTTTTCATATTTTCTGACCTCAGAAAATATTATACATAGTCACCTCAGGCTTCACAAATACTTTGAAACAAAAGTGTATGTACTAGCTGCTAATTTAATCTGTGAAATTTACCATAGTAAAACCAATTTAACTTTTTGATGAAGCTTTCATCTTAAATTGTCCCTAAAGGTAGAAAGTGCCTTCTACTATGTAAGTATGCATTACACAGAATGACAGAATCTTAGATGTTGGAGGGACCTCCAAAGATTACTGAGTCCAACCTCCCTGCCAAAGCAGGATCACCTAGGGCAGGCCACACTGTAATGCATTCAGGTGTGTTTTGGACATGTCCAGAGGAAGCTCCACAATCTATCTAGGCAGCCTGTTCCAGCACTTTGTCACCCTCATTGCAAAGAAGTCTTTCACCACAATTTGTCTTGAGATGAAAACTCCTGTGCCCTAGGTTGTATCTCTTGTTCCTTGTCCTATTGTTAGGCATCACTGAAAAGAGACTGGCACCTTCATCCTGACTCTCACAGATGTTTATAGATGTTGGTAAAATCCCATCTCAGCCTTCTTCTATCAAGACTAAACAGCCCCAGTTCTCTCAGTCTTTCTTCACAGAAGAGATATTCAAGTCTCAAAATCATCCTGCCACAAAAATAAATATACACATTTGGCAAAATAATCATTCCCTGTCTTTATGTGCAGCAGCTATTCCCCGCAAAAGAAAAATTAGAGAGTAATTTGATACTGTAGTGTAGCATAATAAAGCCTATGATTTGGCAACATCTATTTGTTTGTAATAATTCACAGAATATTTGTCTTCCAAAAAGCTATCAGTGCATATTTAGCAGTTTCTTGAGCACTTCTTTGTCTTACTGAAGGATGACTATCTATAGAAATATATATCATATTTTAAATTCCATAAGCCTATATAATGATTGTTGTGGTTGCAGGTCATTTACTATTAGATGGATATCTACACTACGCTACTTCACTTTTCTTTGTCATCCTCAGCACTAATAATAGGAAAAAAATTATTTAGAAGATGAGTTCTTGATCCTATCTTTTGTTTCTGTGATTTGAAAACTCTTTGTTTAATCAAAATCAATTGCATTCCTCTTGCAGTGATATTAACTGTAAAACTGGCTCCTCACAAAGGCAACATCCCCCTGTTGCCTCTCTGTCTCACCATGTAAAAGAGGTTTTCTGGTGAAAATTCAATGGTCTCAGTAGCTATATTAAGGAACTTGACTTAAAATAAATCTTGTCATATAAAGTATTTGAGTGAAATTCCATTTCATATTGGCACAGTTCCCACTGTGAAAAGTTGCTATTTTAAATTCCTTTTTAACAAAAAATTTGTAACCAACTGAACTTTGATTCATATGCAGCAAGAGATCTAAAGATAATTTTTGCACCAATAACCTCTGTAGCTCTAAATCTGCTTATGACAAGACAAAGAATTAAGAGTGGGTTTGCCCCCTAGAGATCTGTTGAAATAAGTGACTGTATCTAGAAAAATAGTATAATTCTTCCTGAATGCCAAGTAAACTATGTCTATCTGATGGCTTTAAACTGCTTTTCTCCCCCTTAAGATCAAAATAGGACAATATATTATGGAAATTCCTTGTCATACAAGCTTACTTCAGTATTAAATGTGTTCTATCTTAGAGCCATGAGCTCTTGTGTTAGGCTTTAGTTAATTAAATAAACCTGTTGAAAACCAAAAGGATGTCTGGCTGGAACTTTTGACTTTTTCTTCTAGTATTCTCTTGTATAAAGTTGTTCCGACATTCCTCATACAAAATGGAGATATTCTCCTATTCCCAAACACTGGCCATTAATCAAACTGATGTTGTTATCTCCCTGAACACTCAAAGATTAAAGGAAATTTCTGAAATATTTAGAATTATTTCTCCCCAGAGCTAAAGCTGAATGTAAATGGCATTAGAGGTGATCGAAGTGGAGAGGTATTGTAAAAAATAGGATTGATAATTAAAAAAAATTAATACTCAGAACTTTCCCAGCTCATTCTGACTGTTTTACTCTGCTTTATTTACTGAGTAAAGATAGCATTGAATTAAATATATTTGTAGGCAGCTTCCGCTTGGTGTTTGCAATAAATATCAAACATACTATAAGTAGCAATGTTTACCTGTGCTTGCATTGCATCTGAAGTAGCCAACATAACCTCTACTTCCAACAAAGCTTTCAAAATAAATTAGCCATCAACAGAGAGACATAATTTCAAGAATTGTGTTGCAACAGCTATGCTAAATGAAGACTCAAGACTTCTACAATTTTATATTGGCTTCTGCTTCTAATTCAATGTCTTACTTTCTACAAATCATTTCATCTGCTCCTCAGTGTTAGAAAACTACGATTTTGCACTTACAGATGGCTTTTGTACATGGAATCTCATAGTGCTCAAGAATGATAAACCACCAGAAATTTATTTCACAGTTGAGGAAACCATTTCAGAGACATGAGGTCACTTGTGTAAGTTCACAAACTTAGTAAATAATAAAGACTTGAAATAAAAAACAGATGCCCTGCATCTCAGCTTGGGATTTTATTCAATGCAATGTGCTGCCTTTATATTGCAGTGGAAAGCTGAATTGTTTTCTTTATGGTTTAAATTCACACAGCAGTAGAAGCATGCAAACAATCGTGCATATGAAGGAATATGACAAACAACAAAACTATGATTCCAAACCAACAGAAAACCTCAGACAACATACTTGATCACAAGTATTCAGCTAAAAATCAGAAACATATAAAAGTAAATATTAACAGAAGAAGATACATTATGTAGGAAATATTCTTACTAAAATGTTTCATTTCTTTAGAAATATCAAGTAGTGAGTGGGCACTGCTGCAAATGAATCATCTGTCTGAAATTTCTATGCAGATGTAATGAAAAACTGAACATGACAAAACAAAACAAAAAATATAACATACAACATATAAAAAACAGTATTAAAATAAAAAAGTAAAGGCAAAACTTCTACCCCAAAACAAACTTATCATAGATGCCATTTATGACACTGCAAAGCACAGTCTCTGCCCTCTGGGAAATGTATACAAAATATTCCCTTCTCTTTAGTCATGCTTTAATTTTCACACTGAACTCCTTCCAAAGTATTTTTTCTTGTCTCTTCATGAACAAAAAAATGGCATTATTCCATATATTTTCATTCTATTAACATCAAAGTAAATCAATTATCTGTGAAATTTATGGCATTTTTTTTCTGGCATTTTCTTTTAAGTATTTATCAATATTATTTATAGGATTTTTTTTTTTTTTCAGGATTCCCATCAAATACATCATAGTACGACTCATTGGTACTACATTTACCAATGTTCTGTTTTCCCTATTAGCAGTTCTGAAATGGCCCCTAATTTGCAATAACACCTTAATAATCCATTCAATACAAACCAGCTTTTGAACTACTGCTTTTCAAGCATCTGAAGATGACCTGTGATTTGATCCTAAGAATAAAGGATCAGGAAGATGAAGGTTGTGCTTATATTATAGGTAGCTATGCCCAATAGATTTGTAATACTATTGTCGTTCTATAACAAAACTATCAATCTGGAGGGGAAAAAAA
>VWZI01020670.1:74188-123702 GCA_013396835.1 Psilopogon haemacephalus | reverse complement strand
TATATATATATATATGTTGTGTCTGCATGTATTAAAAATGGAGTCCGACAATTTGGACAAAAGTTTTCTCAGTGACAGTCAGGGGTGATCTTCCCTCTACCCCTTAACATCCCTCTTTATACTTTCTTTCCTAAAGTCCTCATTTTACTCACCATTACAAATGCCAAAGCCACTTCCTGAACGCACTTGGCAGAAGTGCATGGGTAAAAAAAGCCTTATGACATTTTTCAGTCCAACCAAGATGGACATTCCACCCAGCCAAACAAAAAGGCAATTTAGTCCCAGAACTGTATGTATATATTAGACTGCTCAGAGTATTACAGTCCAACAGTAACAAATTCTATTTCACATTTGTCAGGAAAAATACTATCAAACAGGTTCCAAACAAACATGCTGACTACTACATCTGTGACCTAATTGTTATTCCATTTTTTGTATTTTGCTATTTTCTTCTCTACTCTCTGTGCTGCCTGGCATATGAACGCACTGTAAAAAGTAACTTCAGAATTCTGCAAAGAGACTATTGATTGGAACTTGATATCATACAGTCATTGTTATATTTGGCATTGACACTATTTATGTTTCATTCAGTAGCAGATAGAAAATGAAAATGTTACGGGCTGTCGTAACAGGAAAGCATCAAAGACCCAATACTCAGATGAAATGAGAAAGCTGTCAATGACTGATTTTTATTTTGTTGGATTTTAACAGGTGTTTTGCCAGACCCTGGCCTGCACAGTCTCTATTATGACAAAGTCAAGTCCTTAACTGCACCAAGAAAAAATTTCTAAACCAAAAAATTAAAAGTATCTATAAAGGAAGAAGTAATCTACTATTACTCTGATTGCTTTGTCTCCAGACCAACCTCTTCACTCTTTTGGACTAAAAAAAATTTGCCTGAGGGATCACAATTAGATACATAGCATGTTAAAATTGTAACTCTTTCCTACAGTTCCCATTAAATTTAAAACATGGCCCAGACCATAAGCCTTCACTTCTTTTTGGGGGGCAACAGCTAAATTAAGGGAGATGAGCAGTTACTTCCTAGCTACTGGCTTTGTTTTATTGTACATGTCATTTCAAAACATATTACCATCTTTTCCTCTCTGGCCATTTTCCATTCAATAGCTGTTTTGGGTTCACTTTTTATTCCCTAGTAACTCAAATCTTGCTTGTTTCCAACCTGCAGTCTTTTGTTCTCATTCCTAGCTTCACCAAGAATACATCCTAAGCCACAAATCTCTGCCCTTTTCCACCCTATTTATCAAAAATTACTCCAATCCATCCTTGACCTTCCTTTTTCAATCCTTCCAAATAATTTTTCTCCTCCCACAGTTTAGATGGTCAAGTGTGAGGCTTCAAAACTGTTGTACTATAAATTGTTGACGTTGTCTACTCCTATTACAGTTTCTTGGCAGCCACAATATTTTCACAAGAAGGACAAAAAGTAGTATTTGGAAACACATTTGCTATTTGTAACCAGCACATGGTCTCTTATGTATTCCACCAAGCAGGTTCAAATAGATTTCAATAAAGAAAGGCCAAAAGTGTAAGAGAAAATACGAGAGCATGCAAATATAAATTCAACAATTAAATATTAAAAACTAAATGTCACAAATTTGCTCATAGGAATACAGAAACGTACATCTTCTCATCCTTCAATTTATTCCTTCTTTTTGTAATAGATGAGACTTCTGGCAGTGTTTCAGGAGGCAGGTCCAAAATGACTGACATTTCTAAGGCTAAAGACTTAATTTCAGGAATATGTACAAGCACTGTGAAACTTCCAACACACATGAGCAAAATCCAGTCCTATTTAACATACAAATAACTACTTTTTTACACCAGGTTCAGTTTAAGAACAGTTTAAAGTTGTAGCTCTGTGCAGAGTACAATGCAGGAATCAAACTTGGGCAACAAATGCATGGAAATTGTATCAAAATTATTTATTTGAAAAAAGCTCTATTCATGCAGTGCCTGACAGTCATAGATTAAAATATATTTATTTATTGTGTATACTTAAATGAGACTGAAGGCAAAAAAGCCTACATAATTTGTAATACAAATCATGGTCAAACTTCCTCTTTAAGAGTGATCCTATAAGCTCTGAATAATTTTTCTCATTATTTCCATAATGCTGCATAACAATTATCTGGATTTAAGTGGATATGTTAATCTCCACTTAAATTTCATTCTCAATGAAATAGATCTAAAATAATTTTATCAAAATCAAATAGGTACATTCCAATATATAGTCTTATCAGAGATAAAATCTAGATGTATTCAGAGAGTTCAGAAATTCCTATCAGGACAAAGCCAAATTTACAAGCATATATACACAATATATTTACAATTACATGCAATTGTATTATTATACAGGTGTCCAGATTCCCTCCCAAACAAGCAAAGAAGATCAAAAGAGGGTAATGCCATCCTGTCTCTCCCCCAAACAGAAAAAAAAAACAAAAAACAGCAAGGTTTATGTCTTAACCGTTAGCCAAGGTTAGCGAAAGATATTAGAGCAGAGCAAAGGAGAAGTGAAGAGAGTATGTGCTCTGAAGCAAAGAGGGCAGAATTATTTACATTTTGGCTTTTTATCCCTTTTTAGCCAACCAGACTTTACAATTATTTTCTGCTTACAATGAATGACCTAACTTCTCTCATTAAAATATTCCAGCACACATGCTTATATGTATTTCCTCAGGGACTCAAGTAGTATTAGTGGTTTCTGGAAGACATGACAAGAAATCCTGCTTGGTCATACAATGATACACCAAGAAACAGACATCAACAGGAAAATTAACTGACCCCCAAGTTATCAAACACCTGTCTATATTGGAGTATTACACCTTCATGTGGAAGTATCTGACCTTGGAATTGATGCTGATATTTCCAGCACTTTTTGCACAGGAGGACATGCTGTTGTCCATTTTGGCTATAGTACAAGAACATGGCCTTACAAAATCCATGTCTAGGTACTTTTCCAGTACTGTTATAATATTTTTGTAGTGCAATTTAGGAATACAAACTTCACTGGAAAAGTAAGCAATTTCAGCAGTTCATAAGTCTGAAGTGAGAAGGACTTCACAAGAATAAAAAAAAAAAATCAAAACAGCTCTCTAACACATCACACCTTTCTCTATCCTGTGTTTAACACAAGAGAAGGTTTAGAAATTCCTAAAAAAATAAAAGAAAGTATAAAATGGTTGCATAAGCTGCCAAGGCTCTGAAAACAGAGGAACGAAGTTACAAAATGCATGAGAAAATTCAGTCAGTACTAACACAAACCCAAAAATAACATCTTAGTGTATGTTCTCTTACTGCCTGTCCTACTGCTTGTCAACGTAAGAAGAAATTTCTTTACTGTGATGGTGACAGAGTGCTGAACAGGCTGCCCAGGGAGGTTGTGGAGTCTCCTTCTCTGAAGACTTTCAAAACCCACCTGGATGCATTCCTGTGTAACCTGCCCTGGGTGATCCTACTTTGGCAGGGGTTTGGACTTGCTGATCTCTGGACGTCCCTTCTAACTACTAACACTCTATGATGATTGGATCCTCATAAATGTAAAAGGAAAAAAACAAGCCTGAACATGTGAGCAAAACATTCTACTAAAAAGTACAAAGACACAAGAAAGACAGTTGAAATGCTCCAACTTTTCATTTTAAAGAATCCTTTAAGCAGAGCATGAATCGTAAGCACTGCAGTACAACACAAAAGGCAACAGTTCAGTTGGCCTCAGTGGTCTGAGGAATAACTGGAAATCCTACTAAATGCTAACCAACATTACATTATTTCTTTAAGTGACACCACTTCTGCTATGGGAAAATGGCCATAATTACTCTCATCTCAAGGATCTTTGATTGCACACAGGTTTAGGAAAAAAACTCACTTCTTTGTCTAACTCTGTGTAATTAGTCCAACTTTCAAATTTGCCTTAACTTATGACAGTCTTAGACCAGCTCCATACCTGCTGCCTCTAGCAATAAAGACTGAAGACTGTTTTCAGTGTAGCTTGGTAGATGGTTACAGAACATCTCAGCCATAGATTTGTAAGCCCAACTCTGCAATTAAAATTATTAAGAGCTTTTACCTGACCTAGAAGTGTAAGTTACCAAACTTACTGTGTGACACCACATAAAATCAGATGCCACCTGAGCTCTAACTGTATAGGTCATCTCTAAAAATTTGTTTACTCTTTCACATACAAGTCAGTAATGGCCCTGATTTTCTCAAATTAACCTAAATGTTACATACTCCCTGGTAATATTACATTTATCTTTTAAATGGATGTTATTGAACTTACAACACTGGCTGAAAATGAGTGAAAATACACAATTACTAAATAGATACTCTGAGTTAAAACTGTAAGAGACAAAGAGATGGTATATGAGAGATAAGTGGATCTTACAACATTTGATCTTTTTCAGCAAAAGTATCCAAAACTTGAGAATTCATTTTCACTGAGGTGGGGAAAAAAAAAAAAGGCATAGCGCCAACTTCAATGGAAAAAATGTAAGCACAAAATTGGCCTGAAACATTTGTATTTGACTTAATCCCATTAAATGTATTGCAAATATCAGGAAAAGGTAGGGTCTTGTGTGATATTTCCAATAATTTCCAGTTTAGTTTTATATTCTAATGCAGTGAGACTAGGCTCTCAAGACAGCATCTATTTCTGTTAGGAACAGAATGTGAAAAGGCATTTTTTTAGATACACAAAAGTGAAATAGAACTCTAGACTATTGTATTATTTAGCAGAATTAGCAGTATCTTCACAGAAATATCTGAAGAATAAGACAGTAGGAAGGCATCTAATCCTTTGTATCACCCATATGCATCCACAATATGCTCTGTTAAAAGGCACTGTAGTCTCTTGCAACTGATGCTCATAAGAGCAATATGGAAGAAGTTTCAGAGTTTGGCATTTGCCAAACCTGACAGTCAATATATAAAGAAATTCAATCACCCTTCAAGTATGCGGAAACTTTCAGAAGCATACTTTACCTATAAAATATCAAGAACTGAAGAACTCCAGTCCCAGAAAAAACAACATCTTTAAGGAGTTAGTCTGAAGGACCCAAAAGTATTTTTAGGCAGCCAAAATATAGCTAGTGAATCAGAAAGCAAAAAGCATTTGAAATTGTAGAGAACTTCCAGGGAATGCTAGGTTACATTTCACCAGACTAATCTGGGTAAAAGAACAGTAAACTAGCATAAAAACACTGGAAAATTTCCATGTCTAAACAGACTCAAGAGGAAGGCTGTACAAGCTGCCAAAAGCATCTTTAGCAAGCTTCCAAACATACATTCCACATCAGAAGAGATTCCCAGCTGAGAAGTGGAAAGACATGATGAGCATCCTAGGAAAAAACAGAAATTGTTTGCAAAACTAAATAAAAGTGGAGGAAAAAAAAAAGCTATTGGTGGTCTTATAAGCAGTAAGTGCTTTTACACAACAGCATTTTCAATATATAAGATGATTAAGCTTCAATGTCTCTGAAAAATGGAAGTACTGCAGTGATCCACTCCCCACTCTCATTAAATCCTTACGACTTACAAAATTTGCCTTTGATGTTGCAAATCAGGACCTATATTCAAAGAGCAAACTGTGGGCTCCATCTTCTAAAAATAGCTGTAAGTTCATATTTATAAACAGTCAATATGACAAAACCACTAACATACAGAGCTTTATCATAGTACACGAACTGCAAGAGCTCACTTAACTTTAAATCTTATGACATGTATTTATATTTCTTTGTAAGAAAGAATAGCCATCTGTTGTAGCTTACATAGATGTTTCTAACAGAGCCTCAAACTTCTTAAAGCATTGGTTTTTCACTGATCTCAGTGAGTTCTGTTCAGAGTCCACACTCAAGCTAAACTCATTGAGCGGACTCACTGAATTTCAGTAAAATAAAGCTCTTGGAAGTAGTACAGAGTAAAAAAAAAAAAAAAGGAAAACAAACAAACAAAACATAAACTCCAAAATCCCACCAAAACATGCAAGTTCCAGAAGTCAATCGAGTCTCCTACAAATATGTAGTGTTAGTCTTTTTGGTATTAACTGCAATCGATGTATTTTTATAGACAGCAATTTTGTTCTAGAAACAACTTTGAATTTTAATTTTCAACTTTTTTTCCCCCCATAAGATTAAAAAGGGAACTGTGATCTTTAAAACACTCAGAGATACCAAGACATATAAAACCACAAGTAAGAAAAAAAATCCACTAATTGCATGCAATGAAACATATGCATGTAGGTGGATATGGGTTCATATTTATGACATAAATTGGAGCCTTAGCAATAGGTGTTTTATCTGGTGCCCTGAATAATAGAAAATAACTAATTTTGTTAAACTTTTCAGAAGCAAGCCCCATACATTTGTTTAAAAGCATATGCTGTGACTGTTAACATTTGTTAAATTTACCTTGAAAGCTTTTAAAAGTATGCAAACCTTAAGCAGTTAAGTCTGATACTTTCTGCTTGGTCCTTAAATTTGGCAATAACGAGAAATCTATGTTAGCAAACAATCACTTTACATTAGAGAAAACATTTAATGCTTAAGCAATTAGGAAAACAACATGTTTATTTTAAATATTAGTTACAGAAGCTCAACAGTAACAATGAAATATTCACTACATCTTATTAAGAGCTAGTAGTTCAGCTGGAGAACAAATGTAATACATACATTTTCCTAGACCTGTAACAGAAAATGTAGCACAAACTTTCTTTTCTGACTAATGACAAAGAACACGAAGAAGTCTGAACAATGCCCCAAATGCACTAGCAAGCTCTTTTGCTGACGAAACAGCAATAAAATAGGTACATCTGCTTGCTGACAAAAGATCTGTAATGAGCACAGTGCCAAGAGTTTGGCCCCAGCACTGGCCATAAGCACTACTGGACTTATAAAAGATTCTAAGAAGCATATACATTTGCTAAGCACTTAATTTTTTTCTGGAAGGTTGAGACCTGCCTTTTGTTGAACTGAAGGACATAGAAAAGATACTGTTAGAAAACCTTAATAAGTTCTTTCTGTTAGGGAGCTTTCTATGGGTTTTTCAACAATAGAGGGAAGCTTTTACCCCCCAAAAGTACTACATAAATATATACAATAGCCAAGGCAAATATTTTGAGAATTTTTGATATAAGATGAAAATATTTAGCTTTCAGGATTGAACAGTTGCTATCATCAGTACTTTCCTGGCATTCATAATCACTATGTGTTTATAGCAAGCATTTCTCACCTTTCATTTTAAAGTTAGCCTGTCAGCCCTTCATTAAGAACACCCTTTTTTTGTATATATATGCTTGTAAAGCGCTAGCAAAAAGTGATCTTAAGCCCTAAATAAGATACATAGCAGACAAATTCTTCCAAACTATAGGAAAAACCTTACAACATCTCAATGAAAGATAAAAGAAATATCTAGAAATCGTCAAAACATGATCCTAACAAAAATTTTTCACAGAACAGACTAATCCTTCTCAAGCCTATCAGCATATACAACTATTTGAAGCTCTTACTAAGATTTACTGTGGTCTTTCAATGTCACAATATCTAGTGTCTTCTGGTAAGCAAACTGTTTATATTTCAGGAATAAACGAAATTCAGCAGGAGGAAAAAAATGTATCATATCTGTTACACTGACAGAATTATGCTAGAATCAAGCAGCAGTCTGAGACTGCGTTCAAAATAAGACTCATCTGTACAGCAGAAGTGATATGATAAAAGTAAAATAAAACAAGGTTTATCACTCCAGACATGTATGATGAAGTGTGATTTTTTTTCTTGATTTGCCAGGTTCAGTCATACTTTATCTTTAAACTACTGATAATAGTAATAATTGACAATATATCCTGAGAAAGAACATCTGCAGTTCTACACTTGAATTCTGACTTTGTATATAGTATCCCTACCAGATAGGAATTATGAATGAAACTAGAATTGCAGTAGAGATTTTATGATGAACTAAATTATTGTATTGAAAATAATTGAAGAATGTATAAAGGTCAGGTAATTATGTGAATAACTTACTGCACTTCTTTGAATTCTCATCTGAAATATAAATTAAATCCATAGCCAGAGAATTATGCCTGTTTTGGATTTATGAAAGATATTATGATGTACTAAATAGCAGATACTGAGCATCTTAGATTGTTTTGCTCTTATGTAGTTATGGATTTATAACTTAGCATGTTCTGTGATTAAGACAGATATTGAAAAGTAGGTTCTCACCTTTTATGATATGACACTTGGACTAAGATAAAAAGTTCTGCTCAGTTCACTCAAAGCGAAGTGATGGAAACTGGATTGCCAAAATACTAGCAGCAGACAGCCCTCTGCTGCTTCGAGGCAATCTACCTAGCACTCCCTAATAAAGCATATCTTTGGGGATTCAAGAAAAACAAACCTGTCAGCATTAAAGCTAACGTGTTTTTTTAGTGGAAGAATTTGATGCTATGTAACCCCATGTCATCAACAACACTTAGGGCATTACTATATGGTGCATTTATGCATTCCTCTGGGCTAATCATCAAGGAGAGAATCCCAATACAGACAGTAAAATACACCGAAACAAGCACACTACAAAACACAGCAACAATCTGTATGTCCAATTTCAGACATTCTTAGGAGTTTTTCCACTGCTATCAAACCTCATGTTTAACAATATTTTACAGATAACATTACACTGAACATGAGCCCTGATATTTAAACAACCAGTTAAAGATTTCTGGTTGAGAAAAGAAAATGCCATTAAAAATTGGATCACAGGATCACAGAATGTTAGTGGTTGGAAGGGACCTCTAGACAAGTCCAACCTCCCTGCGAAAAGCAGGGTCACCTAGGGTAGTCCGCACAGGATGCACCCAGGTGGGGATGGCAGTTGTGGAGTTTCACCCTGCCACGATTCACCAGACTAACTCAGGTGGATGGAAGTTAAGGAATGAAACTATATTTTACAGCATAGCACAAAATTATGAGCATGTATACACAATATATACAGCTATTTACAACTATACACAATTATGTACAAGTTAAAAATAATACAGAAATTCAAAACCACTGTCTACAGTTACTGGAAATTGTTTTATGTGGATTTTGAAACTAAGAATTTGCAAGAATATTAACTATTGTCATAAATGATCAGCCAGATGATGCAAGGATAACTGTAATGCTTAACTCTTTTAAATTAACTACTGTAAAAACTCCCTTACTCACACAATCCATGTTAACTGGTTAAAATAATTTTCATTGTTTCAGTTGCTGTTTCTATAATACTTTAAGCACACAGCCAAATTCTGTGGTATTACTTGTAAGCTTAAAGTGAAATATATCCTTAAAATCTTGGTTTCAATTAGCTCTGAAAATTTAGTATGCAGAAGAATCTGTTTTCCAAAATACTAATAGTAGATACTGCTCATATCTCTGTATCTTTTAAAATTTGCTCTTCTGGAATCTACTGATTGGAATATTTAATGGCATCTTTTGAAGTGTATGACTCAGTATTCATACTCTTGAGGCTGACAAACAAATTCCTGAAACTTACATTAATAGCCATATTAATTGAACCGTGGAAGACAGTATTAGATGAATTAGTTATGAGTCCTGATGTGTCTATGGTAATTCTTAACTCCGGAGAAGACTCTTACTGTTGAATGGTCCTTATCAAACTTCTTCCCCATTCTTCCTCATTCTTTCACATGCCTGAATAGTTTGTCACATTATGTGATTCTGTGACAACTTCACTGCTGCTGTATCTTATCATTATGAGAAAGTTTTTCAAATGCATACAGAAATTTGAAGGTTAAAAAGAAAAGCTTATGTCAGAATATTTATTTGGTGGATATCAGAGTATTAAAATTCTGTACAAATAACTTGGTTTGCTATGTAAGTTGACAACAATACTTCTAACCAAATGGTGTTCTCTGTAGGTATTTTGCCTCATTCTTAGAGCAAATGTGATTAATCATGTACAAAACATACTAGTGTGTTCAGGTCTGAGTCCAATAGAAAGTTATATCCTAGCCATTAGCAGTTAAGAATTCCCCAATGTATCTTTGCATTATTACAGCATTATAATAAAACAGAAAAATCTTGCACCATGCCTTTATATGTACTGTAAGTACACAGAGACATTTTTCAGTATTTTCTGGTGAACTGTCTGCACACATTTACAAGTGTTATACGGTGAGTTTTTCTCAAACATTTTTCTTGATATCATGAAGAGTCAAACTGTGAAAATCCTAAAAGCTGATTTGAAAAATATATTGTAATTAAAAGTTCCTGTAGACTGTATATAAGCTCTAGTTGCAATATGAAGATAAATATCAAAATGTGTTACTTTCAGAAACTAAAACGAAAGAGGAAAAATTAAGTTATTTAAATAGTAGGCAAAAGATACTGTTATTGTGGGAGGTATGAAGGCACAGAAGAGCCTACACACTTGGTTACATTCTTGCAGACACAACTGGTCTCTTGAGTCAGGGTTTAAGCATACTGGCAAGGCTCTATGTGCTGAACCATTAATAGTGTTTCTAATAATTTTGCATCTGACATTCTAAATATCCCCTGAGCACCATAGCACAAACATTTTAAGAAGTAATGTTTTAAAGCGTTATCATTATAACAGATAAATGCTAAAGAAGATTGTATGTCCAAAAGTTGCCAACATTTCTTGACTAGATTTGTAGTCAGGCCACTCTAAAGGAATGCAGACATATTTGATCACTTATGATCATCCAAAGATAACTTTATTTCTCTGTAGCCCTCAAGCAATATGACTGAAAAGTTTTTTTAATAAATTAACTGTAAGTGAACCTAAGGGAAGATTTTCACATTCACACTTTACATCTTGGTTTTTGAGGAATTTGTTGTTTTCAAGTGCATGTAGAAAGACACAGAATACCCGAGTCTGATTCAAAACTGATTGAAAAGATGGAAAGAAGAGAGCAGGCTTCCAGCTACTTTCAGAACAAGAAAACCATATAATGTGTATAATAATAATAATAGTAAAAAGAGTCTTATCTCAAAACATGCTACCTTCTCATCCCATAGAGGTGTCCATTTAAAATTAATTACATTTTCTTATTGATTAACCAAAACAAATATTTCATCATTGTGGGAAACTCACTTTTCCTGAATATTACTTTTTTTTAATCACCTATGAAGTTTTACACAACTATTCAATTAAAATGAAGTATGAATAACAAACTACTGGCTTTACTATGAGATGAAAGCCTTATTACCACTTACCTACAGATGAATAGTACTCATCCAATGACAATGCCACAGCACAGCAGTCCATACTGTGTTAGCTATCCTAGATGAATGCATTTACTTATGAATTCAGCTCTAACTGTATAATATAGAAATAACTACATGTACAAAAAAGTTGCGTGCTTACAATCTGATATCAGAACTATAACATTAATTAATGAATTTTTATTTTATTTGAATGTAAGATTTCTCTCCTAGGGTGAAATATTAAAAAAATAAATAAATAGTGTTTAAGGATACTGTACAATTAATAATAATTGTACAGTTTTCATGAAAACTCTCTCAGTATATGAATTTCTGATCTAGATTTCTGTCAAAAGTCAGTATTTTCAAATACTCCAAGGGAAAAAATACTATTGCCTAGTATATTTTAATCAATTATGCTCAAAACCATAATTTGCTGAGAATTTACTCCAAGATTCAGTTGCAGGCTCTTGAATTTATATTTTGGTTTTGTAGGAGAATTCAACTGAGTGTTCACACTAATATGTGAAAGCCATTGTCACCCTGAGAGGCTAATTCCTGAACTTGTGGTACAGAATTAGCACGATAAAGCTGATATTGAATAAACACTTTCTTGTTCTGGTAAACATTTGAATGATATGCTGTAAATCATACTGTAATAATCCAACAACTACTCACTTAATTACACTAACCTGTTTGCCTGGAAAGAAAAGGTAGTCTATTAATGGAAGAGCTAAAATCTTTGGTCTCTTTTAAACAGCAAGATGGACTCTGGCTTTCTTCCAAGTTTAGTGAAAGAGAGTGCTCCAAGACTGTAGAACCATCAGAAGCAGAATTAAGCTGGAAAAGAGCATCTTGTGATTTTTTTTTTTCTTTTTTTAGCATGTTTACGAGAATATCTGCAAGACACATTAAGGAATTATTACAGACCACTTCTGAAAAAAGCATCAACCATCTTTGTTTATCCCTAAGTCCTCTTGCTTTCATGTAGAACAATTCACAATATGGAATCCTATATGTAAATGAGAATTTGAATCTGGGCACATTCTTTGTGATTATATTCACCTACTTTAGTTTTTCCAAACTGGCAGCCTGGTTTAACCGTTAGATATGAATGCAAGATACGAATTTGAAAATTAATGTAGTTTATTATTTTGTTATTCAGAAACTCACTACCAACCAATATTTATAAAAATAATGGAATCTTCACATGGTTATGAAAACGTTATACAGAGGGATATAAACAGGGAATTTAAAAGATTTAAAAACATAACTAGCAACAATATCATAAACATTAAACCTGAAACTGAACTAAGGTTCTTAGTTTCTTTCCAATTCTTGCCCACCTGGGGGCTAGGGAGGCCTCTTTCTGCTGAAGGCAGAAGGCACTCAGATTCACTTGAGAATTTACAGAATCTTGCTAGACATTTTCTAAGAGGCTTTTGAGTATTTACTCACAAAGTAGTCTCTCTGGATTTCTGGGGCTGCATTGTAATATCATGCAGTGCCCAAAGCACGTGAAGGGGTTGCTGTCGGTGATTTCAAAGCCATCAGAGGCTTGGGAGCTTCCCCAGGCCCTTTTCTCAGGAAGCTGGAGGTATAGCAGTCTCTGACCTGGTTTCTCTTAACTCCCCATAGCTACAGAGGGGTAGGCAGGATGCAACGGCAACACCGAGGGCATGCAGAAGAAAAACAATGGCAGTAGCAGCAGGCATCAAAAACAACTGCAGAGCAGAGAGCCTTGTGTTACCTGCTCATCCCCTTTTATCCATGCATGCCCGAGATTAGTTGGCCTTTGGACATAGATCAGCCAATCAGAATGGTACTTTGTCAATTCTGACCAAAACAGGTGAAACCAGGGCTTTTGATTCCCCTTTCTGTGGTTCCTTCTTCCAGCACAAAAGGTGAGGGAGCAGGGGAACATGTCTGGGGAACCCAGGACACGTTCAGGCCTGTTGAGACCCACCACAACACCTGGCAAATATATCACATGCATAAGCAGGTTTTTAGGAAGTTTCTTCCGGTACACTAATTATTTACTGGATGTATACTTGATATAAATACATTTTGCCTAACAGCTTACAGAGGGCTTCCAATGAAAATCTTAGATTCATTCAGTCAAAACTACAGGAGCCCCCGTGATATACTTCTTGATGTGTTATTCATTTTAATCCTATTTAATCTCCTAAATGAACAGGAGAAAATCTAAGCAATCTTCAGGGAATTTTATTAACTAGATTAGCTAGTAATAATAAAACACTATGATAGCTCCTGACTACAATAAAGCAAAACAGACCTCATCATTTGTTGACTAAAGAAATTCCATATTTCCCACCACTTCATTGCATCAGACACTATTAATTTCCTAATGATAACTTGCAGTCACTTAGCAGCTGCCAACTCTGTAAATCAGTGTCGTGTTCAAATTCTTAACTCTTAATTTTTCCTATACAACTCTAACATGGATTTGCACAAGTTTCTTCCTTGTACTTTTTCAAACAAAGCAGTACACATATGTATATCTATCTCAAGTGCAAGTGCACTTGGCATGGATTTGGTTTATGGTGGCTTTTTTTTTCATCACCAATAATTTATTTTGGGAAGAAATGCTTGTGGGAATACAGATCTTGAGATTGACATGAAAATTGAAGAACTTTTTAAAAAGGAATAAGGCACCATTACAACTAAATTTGACAGCATACCTTGGAAAATTAACATCTTATGTGTCAGAGTAGAAATAGAAAAGTATTCTGCCACCTCAGCTCAGACTTGGTATTATGCTACATATAAAATGTAGAATGTAAAATGGCATTCTCATTTGATATAAAATCTTGATCTGTTGATAATGCAACTGAGTTTGGTTTTTCCTAATTGTGAAAGAATTTGTGTTACCTATAAAGTCAAAATGGAATAAAACCCATTCCTTCTACTCTTTGTCCACAGTGCTGTCAACCTGCTAAAAATAACTCCCATTCATTGTGCAACACTGCAGCAAGCTACTCATGTGTTTCTTGTGAGGTAGCAAAATGGACAAAGCATGTCTGAGCAGTTCAGTATTTTTACATGCAAAAATCTTTACCTTAAATTTTAAAGCTGTATGTAAAAAGTACAAGCCTTATATTTATTCTAAATTCAATAGTTCCCAAAGTAGCACTTCATTTGTCTAAAAATAACACTTACAGGAAATTTGATTCTTTGTAAGGTAATAAATTGGTCTTTATAGAGCATCAGAGTTTCCCATCCTAAAGAACTGTTTAATTTGCTTGAGGAAAGAGGTTTAGGTGTGGCCTGATCCATGGTATTTGGATCTTGGCTGGTCCATTCTATAGGTAATTGGTGCTTGGATCCAGGATTTTGGTTTGGGTCACAACTGAAGCAGAAGCAGGTGCAAAGCCTGAGTCCTACCACATAAAAATCTGGAAATGAGTAATTGCTTTAACGCAGTGGGGTCAGTAGAATTTCTTTCGATACAGCTAATGCCCATTTCTCATACACCAAAACCATTGCAGCTAGATCAGCTCAAATATTTTTTTTTCTTCACAAAGGATACTGATTTCATTGTCTCTTTGTCGCAGAAGTTCTTTCATTTTTTTCAATTCTTCTTCTGCTGCTTCTTTATTAATATTGTTTTCTTCAGAGATGTTTTGTGAGAGCAGTTTTTTGTCAGCCATGTTTGAATGTTTCATTAGTTGCTATTAGGAGAAACAAAAATGGCATACTTAACTTTAGCTCCATCTATCCATTTGCTCTGCTGCAAGAATGTCTAGCTATAGTAGGAAAGGTAAGACTTTTCTAGATCCTTAACAGAACAAAATCATGGCACCAGATGACTGTCATGTTATACAGATTACCAAATATGGGACAAGTTGTATCTGCTGATCTGCATTATCAGGCCCACAGTTTACTTTATTCTTTCTACATAAAAATTTTGGTGCTCTCTAGTATCCTGGAGCGTTCTTTATTAACAACATAACTAAAACGAATTATTTAAAGACAATATATTAAGATTAGCAATATATACATTATTATATTGGAAAACAAATTACAGGAAAAAAAAAAAAGGTTTGCCTTTCAATACAGGAAGAGCAAATAAAATTAAGCGTATGCAGTTTGCTCAATGGCTTACAATACCATCAGGACAGTTAGTGTAATAGATTTGGGGATAAAGCATTTTTACTCTCTGTTTTTACATCTTCCAACAGAGATGTCCAAATTGAAGCCTTCATAGGGCTGGCACTACAGATAGATATATCAGTCCATATACAAATAACTTCTTTGTGTTGATTCTAGTAATTGTTAATGATTCTAGTAATTTCCAGTGCTCTGATTACTGCATACTGAGATCCTTGCTGGATCTCAAAATGCTGCTGAATTTTTCGAAATAAATTAAAATTTCTACCAGTCCTGCATACACTTTGCAGTTACTCTTTTCCAAAGCCTCTCAACAGTATTGCACTTCTTCTGAGACATTTTGAGTTGTGAATCTCTTCAAGTAATTTTGAGTGCCAGTTGCACTTCCATCTAGGTTTACAAGAAATACCTTCATACGAATGAAGCAATACTTGATCTTCCGTGTGTCAGCACCAACATCCAGAGTGCTATCAGGATCATTATCTTCAAGAAATGTTTCAATTAACTCATCCAAACTGAAAATTTTTAAAGAAGAAAATAATAAATCACAAACAAGCAGACAATTTTCTAAAGTAATGTGTCAAAAACAATATAAGATTTATCAAGCTGACTTGATATTAGTAGGCTATATTCCTTCAAGGATGATGCAATTGCTTTGTACTTTTGTTCCTGATACTAAAACCTGGATTTGATACTAGAGATTCTACAATTCTCTATCAGAACACACTTGCACGTGTGCATGAATAGTTGTAGAACAGCATCTAAGAAATAATAATCTATTTTCTTACTGTGCTATTTTGGGTCAGATAATCAATTTTCTTCATAATAGCTAGTATGTGGCTTTGTTTGGATTTGTGCTGGAAACAGTGTTGACAACACAAGGATGTTTTCCTTAGTGCTGAGCAGAGCTCACATAGTCAAGGCCCCTTTTGCCTCTCACAACAGGCAGGAGGTGAATAAGAAGCTGTGAGGGGACACGTTGAGAACAGTTGACTCCAGCTGACCAAAGGGATATTCCGTAACATGTCATGATGTTCAGCACATAAAGCTGGGAGATTTGGAAGGCGGAGACATTTGAAGTGACAGCATTTGTCTTCCCAAGTAATCGTTAGCCCTGCTTTTCTCAAGCTGGCTAAACACTTGACTGCCGATAGGGAGTGGTGAACGAATTGTTTATTTTGCTTTGCTCGCATGTGCAGCTTTTCTAATAGATTATCTCAATCATGAGTTTTTTCATTTTTACCCTTTCAATTCTCTCCCTCATCTCACCTGGGAAGAGGGCTACGTAGTTGTGTGAGGCTTAGTTGCCACCTGGGATTAAACCACAACATTTATTTTATATCTTTCTGTTCTTCTATCATCTCATAAGTGGTAGAAGACCTAAAGCCTTCCCTTTCAGAAGATTAGATTTTTAGAGGCTGTGGGCATAGGCCTTTTTAAATATACATGACCTTTTTATGCAAAAGAAAAATCTGCTTTGTCTTCTATTAGAAGAGGCAGCAGATGGCATAGCTTTCATAAAATATCTGCTCCAATCAAAGAAACCTATCTTTTGATGCAGATATTTATAGATTTCTCAAAGTTGTCGTGCTCTTCTATTTAATGAAATGTAGTTTGCATTTTATTCTTTTGCAATTTGTTCTTATTTAATAAACCTCTGAAAGCATCTTACTTAGAGAGGAGCAACTTTTATTTTGGTAGTTTAATTTTCATAAGAAAATTTGGCACATGGAAGTACCCTCTTGGTTTTTCAAAGCCAAATTAAGATATTTAGACTGCAAACTTATGCAGGCATTATATGCCATGCCTCTAAGCTGGATGTCAAAGCTAGGTGGATAGAGTCAGATTTCCCCTTCAATGTATTCACTAGCTTTCCACGTCTTACATTTCAGGATGCATAGCAGACTATTATCAAGAAAAAGGACATAGGATTTCTAAACCAAAACTAGACCTTAGTCCACTTACTATAGCACATCTTTGGAGGACAGCAAGTTCATGTTCATATGCCATTACCTGTCAGAGTATCTGCATCAAGTGCCCAAATCTCAGAGAAGGGCAGGAATCAAAAATCATCTCCATGTCTAGTGTGTCTTCAGAATTACTTTTGTTCAGCTCCTCAGTTAACCCACAAACCTTCTTAATGCCACTTAACATTTAATCTCATCAGTTACGGGGTTGGGAATCTTGTTGCTATTTGATTATCTGAAACACTTTACTGTAACATGAAAACTTATGATTTACTGAAAACAGTATCTAAAGCTGACCCTAAAGTAGGTGGTTGGGATACTGCCCTGCTTTTGAAGAATTCTCTAACATTACCATGCTGTATAGAAATAATTCTGTGCTAGCGGGTGAAACAATGAGATGGATCACAAAGAGGGGGAGGGAGGGAAATCATTATTTTCAGGAAATAAGTATCTGAAAATTAGGATGCGCAAGACTAGAATTAAATTGGAAAATAGGATAAACAGATTTTGTTATTTATCTCCTCCATAGTTTTCCATAGTAAAGCATCAATCCACAAAACAAGAAAACAAGCAAAGCAAAGAAGAACCCTCAGTTAGTTTCAAATAAATAAAATGAAAATAAGAAAAGCAATGATGAAAATTCCCATGTATGCCAGCAACAGAAATCACTGCTTCCCTCATATTTTTTTAGGTTTCTATGTAAAAATTACCAGAACTTCTTCTGAAATAAACACAGAGTTTGATAACCCTGGATATCCTGGGTTTTTCTAGTACTGAAACAGTAAATAAAGGTTAAAAATAAAGTGACAAGGTGATACAGATGCAGCCTGAACTTTCTCTTCTTAATGAGCAGGCCTTAGCTAATGGAACCAATTTTATTTTTTTTCCAAAGTGCTTTGTGAAATTTCAAGGACTGTGAAAATAACTGAAACAGTCTCCTATATATTTACACGATGGCACAATTTGCAGTTTTACAATGAAAAAAAAACCAACAAAACCCACAACACAATGTTACTTTAAATTAATTACCAGAGATATTCACAGAATAAATCAAAGGGACAAAGAAAAGCATGAGAAGGGAAAAATTAAAAGGAGAAACTGCACATTTTCTTTTTCCTAATATATATTAGACAAGGTACATCTGCTTGCTAGGCAACTCAGAAACAAAGGGCAATACAGTTCTACCAGATTATTATAATTTTCCTTCCCATATTCCTGACTCAATTTATTTATTTTTTATCTTTATAAATAACCATAAGAATAGAATTAAATATATAGGATGTAAGAAAAAATAGAGCACAGAATTATGTAGGCTATATACAATTTAAGAAATTCATGTAGGGCATCCACAGTTAAATCTCCCAACACTTTCTTTCTAGTCAAACCTTCACACACAGCCTGTGGTCATCCTCATACCAAAAGAGGCAGAGTGTGAAAAACCTTTTTATAAGTAAGGGAGCGCCATAATGGCCTTTGGTTTTCTTTAAGTTATCTTCAATTACCTTTCTTCTTAGCAATAACAACGTCTTTTGGGATCATCAGCTAATTTCTGATTCTTAATTCTCTCCCAGAGAAACACATATTAAACACTTTTTTCTCCAAGCAAATGCAGGAATCTAACCAAGAAAGTATTTAATGGCCCAGCACTGAACAAAGTTGTGCCTACATGCTCAACTACGAGCATCTAGGAGCAACTATGAGCATTTCCTGTACCCTTCAAGGGGTGCAAGAAATCTATAAATATCAAGAAATCCAGAGAATTCCCTAGCAAATATTTCTTTAGTTGCCTACTCAGATACATGCATATACTGCAGAGCAAAGGTAATATAAAATTATGAGGTACACAAGGTCCTTTTTTTTTTAAAGGACTTTTCCCACCTCAGTCATAGCAGAATAATAAAAAAATAATAGGAAACAAAGTATTTTCAGTCAGCTGTTGTGCCTTTGCCTTGAGGCACATACAACTAGACCTTGTCAATATGTTCCATTACCTGGAATATTTGGTAATTAGTTCCTTTAAAAAAAAACAACTAAGCAATCAATCTTTACATTTACTGATGACCAGCTTCTACAAGTTAATGGTTAATCAAAATAGAAATTGGGGAGTAAAGCTGCCCTATGAAGGGGATTTTGAAAATTAACTTTTAAAAGCAATGGAGTGTGCTTGGCACTGAATAAATGATATATCTGAAGAATTTATAAGCTTGTTACTGAGTTTTTCTTCTCTTGAAATATCCCAGCCTGGATACTGGGATATTTCCATACTACACTTACGGCCAGAAGTCAACGGGAAAATAATTTGGAAAACTCTATGATGTTCATGCACACAGGTTGTACAACATGTCTGAGGGTGCCAAGCTAACTCAAACAGAGGGGAGAAAAATGGCCTAATACTTTTATTAAAACTTCCAATGAAAAACATAGGATCAAGGAGTGAAAAAGTAAATAAATTGAGAAAGATACAACCCCTCCATCCATAGTACCTATGAACATTGTTATTTGCACTATGAGGGCTTTTTCCTCCTTTCTTGACTTCATTTTTGAAGACTAGCACCACAGAAATGCTGCACTTTATTGTTCTTACACAAGCTGGACTGCAAAAGAAATAAGTTCCTATTTTGGCATTTTACTTTATTATCAACAAATAAAATGAGCTTAGTACAAGTCCTTTGTAAGACCACCTGTCAGTAGCAAAAAGAACAGTTCCCCAACTAAAATAAAAATTAATCGACCCAAATTATCTAGTAACGAAATAACAAAAGCCCTAGTAACAGGTATCTCACTCTCACTGGAGCTGAAACTCAAATAAAGACGGTCTGTATATTATTGCCTGAAATCCAGTTCCAAGAAATTCTTTTCACACCAGAGACACCTTTATAAGAAACACTGGTCCCTTGCCTTCTCACTACTCAGCTTAGAAAGTTGGAGTGCACTCAGCTTGATGGGAAAAAGGAATAACGGAAACTGTTTAACTGAAGTTTAATGGAAACCTAATTAAGGGGTTAGCTATAAACACAGAATTGAAAATTACTGAATTGCTTACAAGTCATGCTTAAATGCTTCAGTGAAAATATGCAGCATGTATCTTTATTTCAGAACCGGATGCACTTTTAATGTAAGATGGTCAATTTATCTAAATTTGAGGGGGTTTTGTTATATTGGTGAATTACATCAGAAAAGGTTACATTAATCTGAAATAGACTATCCACAATATGCTTTCAGTGGAAGTATCTAAATAAGGAAATAAATCCCTATAAAGTATATTTTAGAAATGTTAGAATCTCTCTATTGAAATAAATATTAAACTATCAGTAATTTATTTGTTGTGGTTAGTAATATTATCAAGGCAGTTGCTGCATTCTTCATTAGTTTTAGTTTACTACAGCTCTCAATAATGTTTCCATGCAGAATTTGTGCTAATCAAATATGGACCATTGACAAAAATCAACGATTTCACATGTCAGGCAGAAATTACTTAAAATCAGTGTTGTACAAAACCCATCTCCTTTAACTTCTAGAGATCCAAAATGTTTCTCTTCTTTCCTCCCTTTCCTTTAGTATGTTGTTATGCAAAGGAAACCACAGACCATTAAACATTTATTAGTGTTATTACACTAGATGAAACGTAAAAAGAGGATTTTTCATCAGTCTCCATTCTTCCACTTAGGGTTGCAAGTTTCTATCCTAAGAACAGCAGGTCTAACATACACTACTGAAAAACAAGGGTGTGCTGAAGCCCATTGCCAGAACGCTGTTGTATAAGGAAAAAGAGTTTTTCCAACAGAAAATTCCCCAAAGGAGGAAGAATATGAAAGCATCATTTTCTGTAAAAAACAGCAGTAAACAAAGAATAGAGTTGCCTCAGTGCTCAATGGAAAAAAAAAATCACACACACACAAAAAAAAAGTTTCTGAGTCAATGCCAAGGGAACAGTATCCTGTCATTAGTGAGATTAACATAAAAGTAAATTTGATAGTGGACTTATACATATTAACACAGACCAAAAAGAAAGGCATCACAGTGTTGATCCAAACACTGTGCTTCACCTATGATACCAGACTAAAAACACAAGCTTGGGCAAGCATAGAGCTGTTGTTATGCTGATGCAGGGAAGAAAAAATTAAAGTAAAACAGCCTTAAAGAGTTGGGATGGAAATGTGGTAAACTAACAGTACTCTCTGCTAGGGACAGAGAGTCAGTCTCAAATTCTTGGTCTAGCATTTTCCTCTTTTTAGCTGTTTGTCATTGGTCTGTTTTTTGTTGTTGTTATTCTAATCCAAATATAAGCACATGATGTACTGCAGCTCACAAGCAACTTTTATACTGTCAACCTTATTTATCTTCTGCTACTTTCTACACATCAGGAATTCTTTTTTTAACAAAGCCTCCTTACTGTTTAGACTGCATGTAAATCACAAAAGCTTTCTATCCACATTATTTCAGATTCCATGCAACTTATAGCATATTTCCAGAATTATTAGATGAACATTGTAATACTTCAGTAGTAATTACCCATTCAAATAACATACTTCCATCTTTTTTTCTTTTTTTTTTTAATCCACTTCTGAATCAGGATGCAAGTTACACCACTGAATTGCATCAGAACAGCACTCCTAGCCAACTGAGAGTGTTTTTGAAGTTTACAGCTCTCGGTAGCATGCGGGATGCATGGCCTCAAAACACAGATCTGGAAGTACTTGTTCTGACCTTGTTTTATGTGCCATGATTAATTTCTGGGAGAACTTGCCTTTTAACCTCTAGTCACTGACACTGTGTATTATGTATCACAATTAAATTTGCTTAAAGACAATTTTTTAATGTCAGCTGTGAACTCTGACAAGCAAAATGGAAATTCAAGTTTATGACAAACAGGCTGCAAACAAAGCTACTGAAACACTTGAGGTTGTTTCAACTGAAGAAGCTTGATAGCCTTAACTCTTGCAATAGCTTTTCTATTGGCAACATACTCCATATCTAATGTTCTCTTCACATATTAATTTTCAAAATTATCTTTAAGTTCAATAATAATATCGGTTATTAAAAGATTTAGCTCCATATCTCCATATACTTTATCAATCTACACAGACATGCATAGTAGTGAGGCAGAATTGCTAATATATTTAATAAGAACTCATTACATAAGTTACCTTCAACCTTGCATCAATATGAGAAGACCATGGAGATTCTACATAGCAAATTTATCTTTAAGTTCAATAATAATATCTGTTATTAAAAGATTTAGCTCCATATCTCCATATACTTTATCAATCTACACAGACATGCATAGAAGTGAGGCAGAATTGCTAATATATTTAATAAGAACTCATTACATAAGTTACCTTCAACCTTGCATCAATATGAGAAGACCATGGAGATTCTACATAGCAAATTTAATCATTAATGCCGTGGAGAACAGAAGGAAAAAGTGGAGATATTTCAAGACATTGTTAATAGCATGACAAAAAAGATAAACCACACAAAATACATCTCAGCTA
The DNA here is from genome assembly GCA_013396835.1 of Psilopogon haemacephalus. NCBI lineage: Eukaryota > Metazoa > Chordata > Aves > Piciformes > Megalaimidae > Psilopogon > Psilopogon haemacephalus. The sequence continues at coordinate 100,866 of VWZI01020670.1, read as the reverse complement.
ACCCTGAGAAGTGCTATAATAATGCATTGTGTAGTGCAAATGATAATAATTGCCTAGCAACAATTGACATATACAGAGAGTAATGTATTCTGTATCCATAAATATCTGCCTAATGCTTAATTTAACAAAAGTGGGTTAATGCCTGCATGAAATAAAGGTAACGAAATAGTGGAACTGGTTACCTAAGCCGTTGTACAATTCCCTCAGCATTTGTAAAAACAGTTTTATTAACATAGTCCTGTAATAGGCTGCACTGATTTAGTGAAATCCTAGAGCGGGAAACTAAGAACAGTAAGCCTTAACTGTATTCTACTTCTACAGTTTGGAAATTTTTTTTTTTTTTACTTTAAACCTCTGTACAGTACTTTAACAACTGAAAAAATAAATATCTTACAGGACAATAAAAACAGAGATCTCCTTTCTACTACATATTACAATGAAATTTAAAAAATCTAAACATGATACACTTCATACTTAAGTTTTATGTGTGGGAAGCTGAGCAACATTAAAGCGTCGTACTACAAATTTGATGAGGTCCAATTTCATACTGAAAATACATCCTGTGTCAGTCTGTAAATAATGGCATTGAATCATACTAGCTGAAAATACATTCTGTCGGTCTGTAAATAATGGCATTGAATCATACTAGCAAGTGTGTTTTAAGAAAATAATGATCCCAAGTCCTCCTAGATGTCTAAACAATATTTTATCAGTCTTTTCACCCTGGTTGGGCAGTGTACAACAGATTCCAACCACAGTATCTGCCACAATGATCACTATGAATACAAATCAACAGGTTTTAAAATGCCATGCACGTTTTGCTAATTCTAGAGTCAACAATCAGTATTTACATGCTGCCTCTTTACACAGCCAATAGGCAGGAATCTAAAGAGGTTACCCAAATTCAAGGCACCATGAAATATTTTACTTTTTCCCCCAGTTTAATCAAGTTCAGTTTTTTGAAGGTAAACATTTAGAAAACAAGGCTGCTTTTTTTTTTTTTTTTTTTTTTAATTAAATCAAACTGTATCCTACACAGATGAAGGATTATCATTAAACACCTGCGCTGCACAGCACACATGCATGCATCTCCTATTACAGATAAAATACCCTATTTTTTAATTAGATGTATAGGCAAAGCCAATTTTGCTATACCTTACATGAGGATAGCTTTCTGAATTCAGTGGCTTCAATGTGGCAAACAGATGTAAAGTTTACACAACTGAAAATCATTCCAATGATGAAACGAACACATATCTAAATATTTTATTAGTAAGTCAAGAGGAGATTTGGCATTGACTATAACAAGAGCAAGACTGGATATACAGGGAAAAAATGCCTGCACTAATACTACATGCTAAATTTTTTTTGCAGAGAAGAAACATGTCAAGTAGCTTGCCAAGTAGATGATTTCCTCTACAGTCCTTTATAATAAGAAATATAAAGTGCATGCATAAGGAAATGCTACTCTGTCAGCTAATATTTGAGGCCATAACAGTAGTTGTATTCTAATCACTAGAGTATATCTAAAAGTAGCAAGGGGATACTAAGCTTCAGCTTATCAAAATTTGAAAAATAGAAATATCTGTAAGGAGAAGGTAGCAAGAACTTGAAATAAAAAGAACAAACACAGGACAACCATAAAAACTATTCAAGGCATTCTAAATGATTCATATGTATTGTGTAAAGTGTTGCATATTATTAATTGTGAGGAGGAAGTTCTTCACCATGAGAATGGTGAGACCCTGGAATGGGTTGCCCAGGGGGTGGTTGGGGCTACATCCCTGGAGGTGTTTAAGGCCAGGCTAGATGAGGCTCTGTCCAGCCTAATCTAGGGTAATGTGTCCCTGCCCTGTGCAGCGGGATTGGAACTAGATGATCCTTGTGGTCCCTTCCAACCCTGACTGATTCTATGATTCTAAGTAGATGTAGATGTAAAAGCTCAGAATAAAGATTTTCAGAAATTTAAGTGTCAAAACATGCAAGCAGGTATTTAGTGGTACTTTCAGAAGCAGTTGAGTGGACAAAGCACTCAAAGAACTTTATCAAGATTCAAAAAGCTGCTATGATCAGGCACTTTTGAATGTGTGTTTGGAAATGAGCTCCAAGAATTTTTTCAAACATCTAAACAATCAAATTCATCTGTGCTATTTTTTCTTCAAACACCTCACTGATCCTTCCTCCGACCCCTCCAGTGAAACAAACTTGTTGGTTGTTGAAAAGAACTTAAAATTATCTCAGTGTAAAAGGTGATCACTGTAAACAGTAAGAATATTTTCCACTTTCATTGGCCTTGGAACAAAATAGCAAGATTTAAGAAAAGTATTTACATGTACTTTAAGCACAAAGTTTTGGTACCTGCATTAGCAATCTCAGCTTCTTGTGTGGTCACTGAGGATTTTGTAACATTTAAGAGAAAAAAATGCCCTCTAGAGATGTGTTGATTTAATGGATTCAAATGCAAGCATCTATGCTAGAGGCTAATTCGAGACATTTAAGGACTATTTAGTAGTTAATACAGTTTCTTTTCTCTTGAATATTGCCTACACATCTTATGTCAGGCAGTCTGCTAACTGCTACACCAATCTACCATTTGCAAAGCTGTGTTGACATAAGTCAAGGAAATGTGATTCTATTTCTTCCACTTTGCAACTGAAATTGAACACTGACATCAGCAAATAAGAACCTTTGTTCTGCTTTGTAAATGAAACCATTTGTTCAACAGCTTAAGTATGAGTAACTGTTAAAGTTCCATATTGTACAACAGTGCAATATTGTTAATACCATGATAGCATACAGATGTCACAATGTTGAAACAAAAAAAATGAAAGACAGAAAGAAGTAATGAGAAACCCAGGACTTGAGTGAGATGAACAATATATGACTGTTGAAGCAAAAAATAGAAGCATTTGTAATAACATATGTATCTGAAAGAAATAAGGTAAAGTTATTAATAAATTAAATTGCTAAACTAGTCCTGTTCCTAGAGAATTCCAACTGCCAAAGTCTCTGGAAGCGTGGGTGCTCTGGAACACAGAACCTTAATTTGAAATCCTGACTTTCTGGGTGCATGTTGTAAATTGCTAGTGAGCTCATGTATGACAACAACAACAAAAAATAAAAAGTCCCAAATGATTCAAATATAAAGGGCTCTCCCTTTTAATTTTGGCAAGCTTCTAAAAACAACAACAACTAAAAGGGTAATTTGAAGGCAGTTTAATTCTACTCTAGAGCATATTACAGAAGCCTGTGCAAGTACAATTTCCTTCTGTTCGGGATGTATGACATTATTTTGATATTTTAAAAAAATAGTCGAAAGTGTTCCTTTCCCCCCTACCCCAAACAAGAAACTAATTCTCCAGCTCAAAAAAATATTTAGAGATCAGCCTTTTACAGCTGTGGAAGTAGATGGTAAGATCCAAAGCAAGTAATCCAGATTTTGGGAGCATTTTATGAACTATATTCTGAACCACTTATGTAGTTTAGTTTAAATTTTTTATGCTGTGCTTTTAAAATAAACAAAAAGCAGCAGAATACATGTATCTCAACATCTATGAGAACAGAATAATAAAATAAAAAATATGACATAGTAATATAAATGCTCACCATTTAACACAGAATTCTGAAATAATAATTATAAAGCTGTAACTTTACTCACAGGACTGATAAGCTGTGTTGTATTACCATGCAGTATTCACAAGAAAAGTTAAGAGAATTTCTTTTCCATTTTGTTTTCAACTCACTGAATAGCAATGCGGCATTGTAGTGGTTATGAGGAAAACCTGTTTGACAGATTATTTTTATTTGCTTAAGGGAAGGAAAAAAAAAATTCTGAAGGCACTTCTTTCTCACTCTTGAGAAAAAAAAAAAAAGGAACTACAGTTTATTCACAAGCTAACTGCAAATATCTAGTGATTTTAACTACATTGAGTAGGCCATCAATTTCATTTGGATTGCCCTGAAAACAAACAAGTGGAATAAAGCTCATTAGTGTAAGATATGCTTTACATTTCTTGACTTAATCAAGAATCATACAAAATACCATTTTTATGTAATTAAAAAAGTTATTTTCAGGGCAATCACTAACACTTACTTCCTGTAGAGCAAAAAACCCTACACATTACCATAAACATTTTATTAGACTAATAAAAATATTACTGGATCTACACATGTAGCTAGAATTTGACCCCATTTCATTTTGTTACCAATCTTCTGCTGAGAAGTGCCTGAAATAGGTTTGCACAGAGACAAGATAAATACATACTTGGTGTATGGATTCTTTCATAGACATGTTTTGTACCTTTGATCATCTATGCTCAAAGAAAGAGAAAAATAAATGCATAGAATAGTTTCAGCAAATTAATTTTGCACTGACTTCCTTTGAATAAACCAAAATAATACTAATTAATTACCATGTTTGTAATAAAATTAATTATAGTAAGACTTCTGTTAAAGTTAGGAACTTTGAAAAGAACTAAGTAAACTTGGACTATCTTTACATGTACATATACACCCACCTATACATGTCAAGATACAGTTCATTTAAGTTTAAACAGAGGATACTCTAAGCAGAAATGTCTAAATAGTACTCAAAACACATAATGATCTGAATTGTAATTTATTCTCTGGCATATTAAAAATGCACTAATTAATAAAAATTAAATTATTCTGTCTGTAATGCCCTACAGTACCACTCCCGCAAGAAATATTTTTGGGAGGTGATTCCAAAGGAAGTGCAATATAGTATGCCACATTATAATGTAAGCAGCAGCACAGGAGGTTCCACCTCAACACAAGGGTGAACTTCTTTACTGTAAAGGTCCTAGAGCACTGGAACAAGCTCTAAGAGGTTGTGGAGTCTCCTTCTCTGGAGACTTTCAAGGCCCAACTGGATGCATTCCTCTGTGACCTGAGCTAGACTGCATGGTCCTGCTCTGGCAGGGGTGTTCAACTTGATGATCTCTTTGAGTCCCTTCCAACCTCTGACATCTTGTGATCCTGAGATAACCTACAGCACATTTCATTTCCTCTTCTGTCATAATAAACAGACCCATATGTTTACTGATAAGTGATATTATTTAGATTTCATTACAGATGCTAACCACATCATAGATATTTTTCAGCAAGAGTAAATAATAATTTTTTTCAGCCCTTATCCAGGTCAATACTTATTTTTTGACTACTCATTTGTATATTCATCATTTAACGTGAAGAAACTCTCCAGATAAAGGGTATCTTCAAACTCAGACAGCCAGTCCAAATAAACAGAAGAGTCATAAATATTTGCTGTATTATACATTGATGGAATATAACTGTAAACAGAACACTTAAATGACAGCTGCCAATTTTCATAAATGATCAGTATATTTATGGACAGAAGGCTCAGACAGATATAAACCAGCATGGTCACAAGTACTGACATAAGAAATCAAGCTCAAAGTATATGCATTCAAAAGCACAGAAAGATATTTTCAGTGCAGTAGCAGCTTTTCATACTATCATTCCGTTAGACTTCCATTTAGGCATTTAGTCCACTCCTAGTTTTCCTTTGTGCATTAAAGACTTTCATCAACTGTGAACCATTCATGTTTTTAAGACTGACATTTTCATAGCACAAATCAGAAAGAGACATTAATCTTCTGAAAGGCTAGTTCTGTCAGGGTAAAAAGAAACTAGTCAGAATAAGTGCATTTAATTTGGCATGTAAAACCAAACAATGACACTTCTCTGTTCTTTCATATTCTTTCTATTGCTTGATTTTGGCACATTTGGTGCTAGCCTATAATGCTTTTGGTGCATTAAGCTCCCATATATTTGGGCAGAATGATACATTAATCTTCTAGCCAGTTAATATTTCACTGGTAACTGGCTATGTTGAAAGTTACTCATATTAGTGGTGTAAAATATATATATACACATAATACTATCTAGCTCCTTGTTCTTAGTACAAATGCCATGTAGTTTCTGCATTAAAAGAAAACAACCAAACACAAGAATTAACAATTACAACAATTTACACCAGATACTCAGTATTCAAGGTAGCAGCTTGTCCTCAAGTGTCCAGAATCTCCTGGATGTCAGAGGAAATTCTTAGCACTATTAGTTTTTTCTTGACCAGTTTGAAGAGAAATTTGGAAAAAAAAAAAAAAAAAGGGGTCACAGCTTCAGGTTAGCTACCATTAATATACAAACCAAACAAAATTTCTAGGCAGCTGCCACTTTCTTTATGCAGATAAGGCTCAGAGATTAAATAGGTCCACTCTACAGCACCAATCACTTTTTCAAAACTAGGAATAAAATTCAGCTATTGTGGACATTTAGATCTAAGTATATATTTCTACATTATACACAGAAAGTTCTTACACACCGTACTGATCTGTTACAAAAAGGTGTAAGGTGGCAAACCACTCATAATATTTGACCTAAGACATAGATTAATTCTGTATCGGAAATACATTTGTCTTGGTCTACGTCTAACACTGCAGCAGGATGCTTCTCAGTGCAAAGACTATTTCTTAAAATTCTACTACGATCATATATCCAGTTCGGCAAAAGAGCAGCATTTTTAAATTCTGCACTATTACACAACATTTCTTTTTGCCTGGCATCTGACAGGCATTCTCACCCTTTGAATTCACTTCCTCAAAGCTGATGCTGCAAAATCACTTCCAGCAGCCTCATAGAGCTTTTTATGGAAAAATACCCTTTGAACCTGGCATCTAATGTCACTTTATAATTCAGTCCGATAAGTTTAAAATTCTGAGGAGAATGTAAATATTTACATCCACAAATAAACTAGTTAAAAACAGAAGAAAATGAAAATAGTGTAAGCCATTACTGAAGTAGCTCTTCCTGTGAAAGTTCTGATGTTCTTTGCTTGCCAGTCACCAGCGCCAGCTCATCCTTCAGCTCTTGGATCTCCTTTTGCAGCTGGACAATCATCTACAAACAACAAGGCATAAATCAATCATCACGTAAAAATTAATAACTAGTTTATAATGTCTGCATTAGAAGATTAAGTCGAGGGAAACAATATACTTTGGGTTTTGTTTTTTTAAACACCTCCCTTTAGAAACAGTTCAAATGACTTAAATAAATGAAGCATTTAAAAAATATTTTTCCATTTAAGTCTTCCAAACACAGTAAATTCTGTGTTAGAGGATACAGCTGTAGAAAAACAAAAAATTCCAGAAGATCATTTGCAAATGAGAGAATTCAATATAAGAATAAAAAGCAAGCTGACTCATCAGTTTTGCCTGTTAGAAGTGAAAACATTTAAAGTAGAACTGATGTCTTCATTAGGGAAAAGACAACTGAGAACCAGAAATAATGTTTTGTTACTTTCCCTTTAGAAACAGAAATTCCAAAACAATCTTAGTATTTTAATTTTATCTTTTCTTCTTTTTCATGTAACATTCCACTCTTGTTAGAATTAGAGAATACTATAAGATGCACCAGTTGCCAACAACAAAGAAATAGTATAAACTGACACTATGAAATGAAAATGCATTAATGAATGTATGAAGTCACTATGAAAGTGACTTAGAGAACCGTGGTAGATTTTTAAATTAATAGCTATTGTTTGAGCCTGTACTTTTGGAAAAAAAATCCTGCTATTTTAAAAAACATTAGCCTCCCAAGGCTAAGTTCTACAAAGTGCAGACAACATACAAATTTCCAAGTCTAAAATGTGAATAAATTTTTTGATACCTAATGAGTGATCATTTTAAAGACGCATTTAATGGCTTAAATGTATAAGAAGTCCAAAAACTTTTTAGATGAATAGGAGTACACTGATTCCACGTGCAAAAGCAGTGTCTATGTGAAGAATGCTTTCAAGGAAAAATGATTCTTGATTCCATGCACTTTCTAGAAATAACACTGTTGAAACTGATGGCATGTTCTCAATGGATATTAAAATTACTTCAAGTGTTTGCATTCCTTTCAATCTTTAAATGTAATGATGACCTAAACTTAAACACACAAACAAATGAAACCAAATGCCCCAAAACTTTGTTTAAAAAATAAACAATCTAAACATACATATGATTATTTAATTCTAAACTTACTGGTAACCTATTTGTTAATACTGTGTTTAAGAATCTCTTAAGGTGGTGAACAGAGCACATCGAGAATATTGCAGGCTAAACATTTTAGCCTGATTTTAGACAGTTTCAGTCTGGTCCCATACTCTGACATAGTAGTCCATGCCAATTATTGAGTCAATAAAATAAGATTTCAGACTGGAGAACAAAATATCAGGAAGCTGAACTAGTAGCATCATTCCTGGCCAATGGTCAAATTTATCAGCAAGATTAAATTCAATATGACAATATAAGTAACATTTTCAGGATATGCATAAAAGATTGATTTTCAAATATTAGAGTAACACAAAATCCACAGAAATTTCTATTTTTAAACAGATGCCAAATGAGATTAGATTTAATTCAAGATCAACAGTTTAGCTTTCAGTTTAAGACAAATCCTTCTGTCACGAGTGAGAGAGGCTCACAGCTGAATTGCTTTAAAAGTACAATGGAAACACATTCAGCTTTTTAGCAAGATACACAGTCAGGAAGTCTATCATGAATAATTAAGTTTACACAACAGTCAGACTCAGTTTATCTCTTTCAAGAGGTATTATAAGCATTACTTTTGTGAGGAATGCATTCAATATAAAGATGAGGACAGGCTACTAGAGTTGGGGCTCTTCAGCCTGGAGAAGAGAAGGCTTGAAGGAGACTTTGTAGTGGCCTTCCGATATCTGAAGGGGGCCTACAGGAAGGCTGGGCAGACACTATTTCCAAGGTCTTGTTATGACAGGAAGAGGGGATGTTAAGAGGAAGTTCTTTACAGCTAGGTGAAACACTGGCACAGGTGGCCCAGGGAGGTTGTGGTTGCTCCCTGTGTTCAAGGCCAGGTTGGATGAGGCCTTGAGCAACCTGTTCTAGTGGGAGTTATCCATGCCTATGGCACAGGGGGTTGGAACTAGATGATCTTTGAGGTCACTTCCAACCTAAATAATTGTATGATTCTATGATAAATATCACAAATAGGTGGCATTTCATTTTATGAAAAAAATTGTAAATTCAGCACTTCACTGAATAATCAGGTTGCACCCTCAAAATACAATTAAGGTAGTTAAGATGGGTAATGAATTCCACAGTGAGCACAGAGTCATAGGAAGCATAGGTGTCTGTATTGCCCAGCCTCTTCCACAAGAGGGGAGGGGATCATTTTTTTAACTCTCACAATTTCACTTTTGCTTTACATGCTAAATGATTTGGCAGGATATACCAAACTCATGGAGTATAGCTCCATGGGATGTAATAAATGTTCAGGAGCCTGCATACATTTCATCTCAGCCAAAGACTTCTGTGGCCAAGGAAGAAATACTGTGCATGATTTGCTACTATAAAGTCAATGCAGGAAAGAAAAAGAGGACAGACAGAAACTAAGTTGTTCAGTGACTACTGCGTTTATTTTTAGCTACTCTGTGGTGTTTTTTTTGTTTAGGTTTATTGGTTTTGTTTTTTATTTTGTGTTACAACTTAAGACTAGTGTCTTAATTGTAAACAGTAAATAAAAGTTTTTCTAGATAATTCAAGAGTATGTCCCAAAAGGTGCTGAACAGAACATAAGAGACATATTTACCTCATTTCATTGCTTTATGATTTTGCTATGTAATCTGAGGTTCAGAGCGTTCTTTCACTCTCTTGCTTGTTTGCTTTTCCCACTGTCTCTCTCCCTCTGGCCTTGCCTGCTTCTCTGTGCCGATTATTGTTTTGGCTATGGTAAGGAATAGCAGCAGTATAGAGATAACTTGTTAGCTGCTAGACATCCCTCTGGACTTTTATCGAGGGCAGTCTGGGCTTGTACAGGGAGGGGTCCCTGGTTATAGCTGGGCTATTGTGTTGGTTTGAGCTAATTGGAGGATTTGAGTGAGAAATTAGACTATTGGCTGAGAGAGAGTTAAACACAGTGTGTCACTGAGTTTTACTGGAAAGGAAAAAAAAGTTGTTTTAATAACTGTTCTCAAAACAACCAGATTAGCAGAGGGCTTCTGTCTGTTCGGCACTGTGACTGCTTTCTCCTTTGTCTTTCTGTCTTTTAGCTAATTCAGAGTAAAACTACTAACTCCTTCCTATTACTAATCTCTCTGACCAATCTTCAGCTTATCTGCAGCATCAACAGGTGGTGAGATAAGACTGGGGAAGGGGGGAAAGGTGGTAGGGGGGGTTTGGTTACCCTTTCTTGGGGATTTTGGTCTCCGGGAGGGGTGTGGTGTCTGTATTACCTTTTCACTGTATATATCTGTAAACATCTGTAATATCCTGTAAATATTTGCTTGTATATTGTGCATTGCTGTAAATATAAAGCTTCATTTATTAACTTTCAGTGTCCTGAGTTCTAGCTGGGTTTTATAAAAGGTGGGGGGGGGGGCAGGTAACTGCCTAACCCACTACAGCTATTGTCTAGTTGTATATACGTCTTTATACATGTTTGCTACCTTCTATATTTAGCCTGCTTTGTAAATAATAATTTCATTTTACTTCCAAATTCTGAGTAGTGTGGTAATTTACCTTGAGTGGTAACCCCCGAATTTTAAGTGGTTGTCATGGTAGACCTGAAGGGTCAAAATAGGCCTGTACTATGCTGGCTTGCCCAGCCATATTCTTCTACCTTTAAAACCTTTAAAGGTTTTATAATGGCCTATTAAAATTATGTCCAAAAGAGTAAAAATAGTAGTTATTTTATAGAAGAAAAAAAATGAAACTTGTATATATAAAAACTTATAATGGGATGATTCAATATAAAGTCCTCAACTATCCTTTGTCTGTAATTGATTATTAACACTTAAGCTAAGCAATCTCCTTCCTTTTGCCCCCCAGACAACTCTCACCAATCTGGGGTCAATTTCTTCATTAAGAACAGCTTCATTCTTAATAAGAGCAACTCGCTGTGCAAATCTGCAGGTTGATATAGATTCCTGGAAGAAAAAGAAAGAGAGGGAAAAAATTCAGTTAGATTTGTAACAAGTGAGTAGAGCAGACTGAAAATGAAGTCATGAAACTGCTATATTTTTTGGTATATTTTACAGAAATAATCTATCATTGCATAGTCCAAGAATATTCATGGGAAATTAGGTTAGTATTTTAATGAAAGTGATGTAAAGCTGTCAAATCGTAATACAGCTTTTATTGACCAAGTCAATTCCCTGTTCAACTGTGTTTCAAATGTGTCCCCAGTCATCACTAAAAGATAAGAAAGCCATACTACTCAGAAGTAACAAACTGAATGATGAGAAAAAGAAATAGAACTAGACCAGAGAAGTGTATGTAAAAGAAGCTGTGGAAAGGGGTGAAGGGAATAAGAGTAGAAGCCCAGGATAAATGTGAAACAAGCTGCGAGACTTGGAAGTAGGACACATACAGGAGAACCACAATACCAAACAAAAAATTGTCAGATGAGCTAAGATGGGATACAGGAGGAAAGGATGGCAGAAAAAAAAAAGATGTAAGACTGAGAAGAAACTCAGTCACGACCAGTGCATACTCCTGTCTATGGCAAAGGATGAAATTTAGGATCCTTAAGTACTGTTTGAGATAAGCTGATATTTACATGCCAGACCCTGCCAGAGAACTCANGGGAGGGCAGAATTTATTCTCAGTTTAAATAATAAACAAAACATTATGCAGTAGCCTTAGAAGTTCAGGTGATGACTGACAAACTGGCGAAATTTTGAAGATATACAGGTCTGCATTTAAAATGGAAACATTTGCACGTAGCCTCTACCTTAAGAGAATTTAACTACTTTTACACTACATAGTTAAAAGTACATCCAATGGGAAAAAAAACCCAAACAAACATGCAAACCAAACATAACTATATACAACAAGACTCAAAAAATCCCAAGTTAATTTGGGCATTTTAAGATATTTAGTAATTGACAGAGCATTTGTCCTAATATTACTTACACACATCAGATTCTGGGGAGCACAGTAGGGATTTTTAATTTATTTTTGACTGAAGAAAAAGGCCATTTGTTTAGATGGTATATATTGAATAACATGAAAATTGTCAGTAGTACTCTGGATAATTGCTTGGGCACACTATTCCTAAAACAGAATCCCAGATCTCATATCGGATACGTACATCTGATGAGTCAATGTATGAAAGGATTCCTATCTCTCAGAGACTAAAAAAAACCCCAAATCACTAACAGACTGACCCAGTTGCATTTGTAACCAGACATCATGCTTGCATAATTATATTTCCAAATCTGAACAATCTGTTTTCATTAAGAAGCTCAATTGGAAAGGACCAACAACAATCATATAGTCCTATTGCCTGACCAATTCAGAGCTGACCAAAAGTTAAATCCTGTTATTAAGAGCATTGTTCAAATATCTCTTAGACATTGTCAAACTTGGGGAATCCAGCACCTCTCTAGGAAGCCTGTTCCAGTGTTTGAGCACTCTCTGGGTAAAGAAATGCTTCCTAATGTCCACTGACACAGCTTTGAACCATTCCCATGTCCTACCACTGGATACAGGGAGAAGAGCTCAGCACCACCCTATCCACTTCTCCTCAGGAAGCTGTAGAGAACAATGATTTCACCCCTCGGCTTCCTTTCCTCCAAACTACTTCATCCAGATCATTGATAAATACATTGAACAGAACTGGCCCTCTAATTGAATTCTTGAGAACACTGGTGTTGATAGGTCATCAGCCAGTTGCAGTCCAATTCACTACAGCCTTTTTGGTACACAAAAGAGAAGAAATTACCACTATATAGAATTCCAGTGGAGAAAATTAGAGAAGGATGGTAAAGGTATTTGGAAAATTTCCATAAATTCCAAATCACACCACCCTGTTCCTTCTCCCTCAGTCATCTCTTGTTTTCTGTCATACTCTGTCAACTCCCAACTCCAAAGAAGTCTACGGATTGTTTGGCCAAGGCTTACAGTGTGATCCATAATCTACTCATAGATCTTACCAATATGTACTGTGGAAAATTCATTGAAAAGGCATTTTTGTAACTCAAGCATTTACTCATCAGGAAAGCAGTAAATACAAAAAAAGTTCATTATTAGGTGTGAATCTTTTCCTAGATGCTTCTTTCTTTGAGATACTACTTAGAGAAAAGCACGTTTCCTCAAGGATTTATCTACACCATACTGGAATTTACACTGATAAAATCATCTCCTGGAAACAAAGCTTACTTTTTTTTTGTAAGAATGAGAATGATAGCACAAACACTTGAATTGCAAAGTGTATAAAATTCAAAAGAGCAGAATATTTAGAGAAGTGAAAACAGTTTTGTTGAAAAAAAAATAGAAATAACATACTTCTATGTTTCTTTTGTCTATAGAGAGTGTTGCTATCATGGTAGTCATGCAGTTTCCTCCCAGGCTGTCTCTTAGCACTGAGGTCATCATAGAGTTTCGGTATGGAATGTGGGACCGGTTTTTCTCTGCAAGGGCAATTATTACCTGAAAGAACAGTAAAAATGGAAAAGATTTCAAATTCATATGTGTATTAATAACTGGTACACAAAAAGAACAATACATCTGCTTGTGAATTTAAACTTCTTACAACAAAGTTATGCTTATGCACCCAGTTAGCTCCAAACTCACTGATTTTATTGAAATATTTTCAAACTATATTTCAGTGTGTTTTGTGTCTTTATAAGAGCTGGACCTGAAAAACCAAATAAATTTAATGTTATCATACCCTAGCTTTACAGTCTCTCAGGAACATGGAAACTGAACACAATAAACTAAAACCTACATACTTTCATAAGACGCAGGAACTTACTGAAAAATCTTCCTCATATTTTGTCTATTGTAATAATAAAGTACGAATAGTATTCAAGTAAAAACTTTATTAAAATATGCTTTTAAAATTGCATATTCATAAAGCATGTGGTCTTTATAAAGGTAAATAAATTTCTGAGAAAAGGTCTTGAAATGTAAACCACAAACAAGAAGGTGAATGATTACAATGTACTGCTGGAAAGAAGTAATTCAGTTCAGAATTCACATACCTTTGCCAAAAAGGAAATGGTACACCTACTATTCTCAGTTTCCCTTCTCAGCTGTTTACATTATGGGATGTAATTATTATAAAATAAAAAGCTAGTGTACCCCATGATCTGTTGTGATATAAAATATTCTAACTGTTATCTGGCCAAACATTGTACTGAAAAACCATAGTTAGGAGTCACGCAAACTATCCTAAATGATTAGGAGTTGCTGTTCCTTTTACACATGATACATGCCAGCATTTATTTATGCCACCCTTAAGAAAATAATTATTTTAGAAAATTTAGTAGCAGCTATGTCATTTGCACGTGTAAGGTGGGGACAAAGCAGGGTGAATGGTTCTTGCGTCTGCAGATCTAGGCTGTCCTAAGGTCTAGCACTGTGGTTCCTTGTTTCACTGGCAGCTACAGGCTTCCTGGGTCCCAGCCCAGTTATTTGGTGCCCTGCTCTCCTTCTCTGGCTGCAGAGTCACTAGTTGGTATTTGATCAAAAAGGGTTCATCTGCAGACTTCTCTGTCCTGTGTGATCTGGTATAGATGATTCTGCTCTGGGAGGGGGGGTTGGACTAGATAATCTTTTGAGGTCCCTTCCAGCCCCTGACATCCTGTGATTCCGTGATTCTCTTAGTGGTCTTTTAAAAGTTACAAAATCTTACACTGGTGGCCCGGAGAGCAACAAATTCATAATACAAAAATTAGTGTCTTGTCAAAGAATTTAGAAAACCATTCCTAGACCAAGTCTTTCAAATCTCATACACTGCAGCTTTTTGGATGGAAATAGGCTATATCTCTCTTAGTTTATAATATCACATAGAAATAAACATATTGCATAGCAGTCCAGCATGTACAATAGGCATATTTTCAGTCTCTGCCATTATTCAGAGACTATAGACTGGATAGAACAGATGGGGAAAGAGCTAGAGGGAAAGTGTTATTTCTATTAAAAAATGAGAACTCTTTTACCAAGAAGTTAATTTTTTTCTGAAGTTCATGCAGGAAGTCTGTAGACCATGTAGTCCATCTGAACCCTCCCACACTGGTAGTGGAAAGTCATGTGTCCAGCTCTCATGACAGAGACTACATTCTACCATCATGTGACATAGTCACATAGCCCAGAAGATGATGTTTTTTAAGTCCCTTTGGTAAAACCTCACCTAGATCACTAAATCAAAACTAGAATCAAGAATCTTGAACAGAAGAAAACTAAAGGAGTGGGAAATTATGTTCTTTCAAAAAGTGACAGAAACCACCTGCACAGGATCTGAGCCTGGACCTTCTCTCAGCCAACCAAATACGATAACTGGAATCTTCTCTCACTTTCACAAGGTCAAAAAAAGTGTTATCATCCTTTACATATATATGAAGTTTAGAAGCATGCTCAAGAGTCCCTGCTCCTGTGCACATCCTTTGCACAAGAAGTACCTTCATATAGGTTGGCACCAGTACCTCACGCCACCAGGTAGTCACTACATATACTCGGAGTATCCCCACAGGATGAGGAATTCGAGGTACACCACTTGAGGGTACACAGCTATCAGTCATACCCATATCTTGCAGTTTAATCTATCACATACTCTGAAGCCATATGCCTGTCTTTGAGATTTTTTTTTTCCTCCCATTCATCTGCAGTCACAAGACCTCTAACACTGCCTTTAATCTATATCCAGAGTCCTCACAGATTCCATCCCACACCTTCCATCTCTTCAGATTTCTCTCTAAGAGTCCCATCCCATCTCCTATTTCTAGTAGCATGTATCAGCTTAAGCTCTGGGTCTCATGGCAAAAATTCCAAACTGTCTTGATGGTGTCTTGCAGTTAATTATAATCATTCTAACTTCTGAACAACATGTGCTTGTCTCTCTTCCAGTATATACTACAACGTGCTCTTGTGACTAAGAAGGCCAATGCCGTTCTGGGGTGTATTAGAAGGGCTGTGCTGAGTAGGCTGAGAGAGGTTCTCCTCCCCCTCTACTCTGCCCTGGTGAGGCCGCATCTGGAATATTGTGTCCAGTTCTGGGGTCCTGAGTTTAAGAAGGACAGAGAACTGCTTGAAAGAGTCCATTGCAGAGACACAAAAATAATTAAGGGAATGGAACATCTTCCTTACAAGGAGAGTCTGAGTGAGCTGGCACTCTTTAGTTTGGAGAAGAGACTGAGAGGTGACTGCATTAATGTTTATAAATATATAAAGGGTGAGTGCCAAGAGAATGGATACAGGCTTTTCTCAGCGATTCCCAATGACAGGACAAGGACCAATGGGTGGAAGCTGAGGCATGAGAAGTTCCATGTAAACAAAAGGAAAACTGTTTTCACTATGAGGGTGGTGGAATACTGGAACAGGCTGCTCAGAGGTATCATTCCCCTATTCTGGGGGAGATGAATATTGCCATAGCATCCCCAGTGGAATCCCAGAAACGCAGAGGGCAGAAAATCTCAGAAGTCTTCTCAGAAGTCCTTTATTACAGCATTGTAGAATCCCCGGCATTAGAGTCTTAAGAGTCCCATTTATAAATGAAGTCTTGGAAGCCCTTAGCAGAAGAAGTAGCTAACAGAAGCAGATGTTCCTAGCAGCCTTGAACCAGCCCCAAGCTCCTCTATTGCTCAGAGTGGGTGTTTATATACTCTTTGTTATCAATTACTTAACCAATAGAGTGCAGACACATATATAATTGGGTATGCTCCCAATGAAAGGTACCAGCATGGCAGGAGGGCTGGCAATGGTTTTGTTTTGTTCCTTGCAATGTGTAATTGGTCAGATAGACTATTTTGCAATCCCATGTGCCCTACACATGCAAGCTCTTATCCTGCAGAGCAGCTGCTGCAACACAGTGGCATTGTGAAGTCTCCCTCTCTGGAGATATTCAAGACCCACCTGGATGCATTCCAATGGGATCTCGTATAAGTGATCTTGCTCTGGCAAGGGGGTTGGCCTAGATGATCTTTTGAGGTCCCTCCCAGCCCCTCACATCCTGTGATACTACAGATCTTGCTGTAAATATTTGACTCCCAAAATAATGATTTGCTAATCAGAAACAATTGTCTGTATTTCAACTAAAGTGATTTTTTTTTTTACGTTACTCTAATGTATGCATGTTAATTAGGAAAAATAAAGCCAAAACCTACTTTTTCTATTGGGTATGAATAAATCTAGCATTTGATGGCTGGCAGTGATTTCAAACATTGCTAGGTAGAGGTAGCAATCATTCACTAACCAGTAAAATTTTTGGCATGTGTGTTAAATGAGAGGCATATTCTAAGCAGTGCGGAGATTGTATTTTATTACTTTGGGGAAATGCATATAGATCTAATTCCACTGTAGCATCAAACCCTGTGATTGCATCATGCTTAGTTTGTAATTCTATATTTGGACCAGGATAGCCTATGCTGTGTATTAGAACAGAGCATCTACACACAGAAAATGCAGCTGCAACTCTAGAACATGCTATTACATTTCACAGACAACAAAATCTACCTGGACATGCTAGTAAGAACTTTTAACAGCACTGCTGCAGACACTAGAGTTGACCTGTCTTTACTGCTACTGTAGATCAGCTGCATGACACTCATCTTCGTTTTGCTCCAGACATACAAGCCATTGGAGAAAAAAGGCAGCTGATTTATTTGAAGACTTTTTTAATGCACCATAGATATTTAACAAATAGATAGTCTGATAACAGAACTGTATTACCATCATCATCTCGATGAAAATCATTCTACATGACTATTTCATTTTGCCAGCTGTTTAGAAATGGTATAGCTCAACATTAAAACACCAGTTGATAGCTAAGTAGATGAGCATGTAAATAAGCAGATTTTGAGGAATCCCTGTACTTTAATATTAGTCACCGCAAGGTCAGGATTGAATGACTCAATTCCCTCTGAACAAAAATATTTTTTTTTACTGTCTCCAGTGGTCTTTTACTCAGTTTTAGAAAGCATTTTAGGTAATGATACACAACTCCAGATAGAATCCAATGTGCTTATCTTGATGTATTTATTCTAAAAATAGGACTCAAAAGTTGCATGAAAAACATAATTTTACATTTCTATTGCACTTCAAACCTCAGTATCTCAAAATATCCTACACAGTATTAAATTCAACTCACAGAAATCCATGCAATACTGCATTATAAATACATGAAAATCACACAGTAAATAAGAATACTGAGGTCAATTTTAGAATCACTTGTTCTTACCCTTTCCTATGGGTACAACTGCAAAACAGACATTTTTATTCAACTGTACATTTTACCTAACAACACATATGCTAGACTATAAATGCAGAGTCAAATAGCAATTTTAAGAGTAAAGCATTTTTTCTTCTATCCCCCTTATTTCTTCACAGACCTGCTTATTGCTGTAGGCAATTTTTTTTAAGAGGCCTTAGGAAAAAAATACTGTATTCTAGAGAATTTTTTAAAAAAAATAACCTAAATTTCTAGCATCAGGAAGAGTTCATTGTACTGTGAAAACTATTATAAACTTAATCTTAGAAAGAACCTCATTATACTTCCAGCATACGATACCTGAAATTCACACCTGAAAATCTTCAGTGATCGCAGCTTAGCAGCATAGCATCCACAAAAGAGATTTGACTATCAAGCAATTCTTATCCTTGCTTGGCATTTTACGGCATTACAATGCAAAATAACACAGCAGATCAGGGAGACAAAAATGTAATGAGCACTAAGATTTTATAGATAAGCTAAAGTGTCTTTTAGCAATGCTGCAAAAACTAAGCAAAAAATACCTGAAAGGAAGGAACGCTACAGAATACAGACAGTGCCTATAAACCTGGTGGAAAGAAGAGTTTCTAGAAAATATGAGTGTCTGAACAGCCTTCATCACACTTATGATTGTCACAAAAATTAAAAAGATATTAAGATGCAAATTCTTATTTTTCTAGTAATGAAGGGAAATTTTTATCAGATCAATGAGAGAAATATAATCAATTAAAAACCCCTACAATAATCATTATCACAAGCTGTTAACTAAACCTTTCTACTGGAATGCTTCCTCTTCCAAGTCTTTATTCTCTACTACTATTTTAACTCATTCTTTGTTTCTTAAAAAAAAAAAAAAAGTGATATTAGGCAAGATTAGTCTACTTTTTCTACCTTTGCCTTTTCCAAAGAGAAAAAAAAGTGCAACAGTGAAACAAGGATAAGGATTTTACTCTTAGATCAAGAGGCTACACCTCTTTTCAATGACAAAAAATGAATGATAAAGATTTGTGGATTTTTATCAAGTTACTCCATAAATACATTTACAAAGATAACTGTCTGAAGCAGATGGAAAATTCACATTCGTCAAGGGAAAAAGTAACACATGAGAGAATAGCCTGATGTTTTACAGTATTACGATGCTTGAACCAAATAAAACCCAATCACTTCAGGTGAATTGTTCTTGAATGATACATCCAGATCCCAGCTAAGGAAGGAGGATAAGACCACAAAGAACATATTTAGCAGAATTATAACCACAATACAGAAATAACTGTAAGTATCTTTAGTATTCCAAATAAAACAAGATATCTTTTTAAAAATACTATCAATGCATACCTACTATAACCTTACTATTTCATTATTAAGCTTCTTCTAAATTGCAAAACAAACAAACACACCAAAACCCCTATCAAGTCAAACTTTTTTAAAAACTACAATAAATATCCTAAGACAGTCTCAACACGGGAATCAAGATTTCCAGAGCACTGCACATTGCTAAATAGGAATGTAGCAAAGGGAGAAATATTTCACTCTATCCTAATCTTACCTGTTCCAAATAATGTAATGACAGGTTGATGTATTTGGCCTCTGTCAATAAATGACCTCCAACTCCAGTCTTTGCAACACGCTCTGATCCAGCAAGGTCTACTAAGTGTAACTTGGAGTGTCGGATGGTTGCAGATCCTGGTTCCTTGCTGGAGATGTGAATAGTGAAAATGCAGTGAGAACGCGATGAGGCTTGATTCATTGGTGTCTACAATGAAGAGAAGAATCCTCAGTGTTCATATAAATGCATTTAGAATTTTATAGCTGAATAATTTGACAATTAAAATCATGTATCCTATTTTTTAGCTAACGTGCCTGTAATAAAGTTTCAAGATCTACCCAAAATGATTTACCTAGCACTCGCATTCTGGCTAAATACTTGGCTAACTTTGATCTGGACAAATTGTACTGCAAGCAACCAAGTAACTATCCATGTTCCAAAATACTGTTAAGTACATCAGAAAACAGCTGGACTTACTACACTGAAGAATACTACAACAGAAAGAGGCACCTTGATCTGAGGAAAAGTTACTAATTCCTGATCTCCAATAGGTTAACAATTTCTCCATTGGTAAGCCCATTTCTGTTTTGTTTTGTTTTGTTTTTTTTTTTTATAGCTACCAGTGTAACTAAGAGTAGAACTTTCACAAAAATCTAANAAAAAAAAAAAAAAAAAAAAAACCACCAAACAAAAACCTTGGCAAATTTGATGCCAAGATTTGGCTTTAAATGTTCTGGAAATAGCTACTGCCCTTCTTCCTTAACTAGGCATATGGAAATTCCTGATCAATTTACAGACATGTTCAGCTTTAGTATTACTTTAGTGGTATTCACTATTCAAAATGCAGAACAGAAAATTTTAAACAGCTCTTGGATATTTAATTTTCTATTCACTGCATCATATATATACCTTTCTTTTCCTAAACATATAAAAAATTCTTTAAGCATCTAATGCCTCCTTAGTAATTTTAATCTGTTATTGAATCATAAAAGAATTCCTTATACACTCTTCATCTTATAGATAGCTAAAATTTTAGAATGTATGTAGAGATTAAAGGTGTACCATACAAATAGTATTTTCATTTATGATCTGTAACAAGTATGCTCCATTGTTATCAAGTCATAAATACCTGGCTTGCAGAAACACAGTACTGAAATAAAAAATACTGAGGTAGCAACTAAATCTGTAAGTATAAAGAAGTATTTAAAACAATGATTTAAAAAATCGGGTTACATTAACCTCCTATCAATACTTTATTCTTCTGTTATTCTAGAGCAATTATCTAGGTATATCCTGTGATTCAGACTAGGTACACTATTGGTGTTTATTCTGTAGTCTGCTTTGATATTAAATATTCTAGATGACAAAATAACCTGCCCATTGCAGGTGTTGAAGGTGTTGTTTTGTTAACCCAGAAAGGACATATCTTAATAGAAAGACTGCAATTTGAATATTTATTTACCAGGAATTATATGAACAACTACACCTCCTGAAAGAATTGTCTCCTCTTTCATATCACTATTTTTCTTGACTTAATAGTGCCAGCACTACTGAACTGGTTTTACAAACAGTTTCAGGTCTGCAAACCATAGCTATTTAACCTAGATCAGTTTCCTGATCCAGACACAGTCCAGATGCAGAAAGCAGTTCTGCTGGAATAATTAATTGAAAATTGCAGCATACAGCAAGTGAACAAGTGATGTGCAGAAACAACATATGCTTGTAGTTGGTGAAAATTCTATAATGAAATAACAGCTGTAGTACTACTTTATTTTGGGTTGCTTTACCTAATACAGCCAAACTCACATGGAAAGGAAGAAGAGTTTTGATTATTAATTTATACATATTAGGAATTTTTGAACAATATAGGGAAGCCATTGGCTCTGCTATTTTCTAAGGATTGTTTTACAGTCCTGTGAAATGAGTACCATCAGAGTGCAGACACATGCTATGCCTCAGAGGCAAACCTGAACAAATGAAGGGACAATGAATTGTAGCATAAGAATGAAAATTAAGAGGCTCAGAGAAAGGTGTAAAGCAAGAAAAGGCTTCCTAACATTTAAAATGCTTCTATACCAAGAAAATGTTTCATGTTGTTAAACTGTACGTTAATCATTGATTCAGAATTGCTGAATAATCAGAGCCAGTTTCACTTATTTTACTAGAAAAGGGATAACTTCACTACTTGCAGCTCTGTGAAGCAGAACTGGAAGTTTTATTTTTTCGGCTCAAAATCCACAGCAGAATTAATGTCCAAGCACATTCTCCTTAACTGAATTGATATTTGAGGACATTCTGCACAGTAGTGGTGGCATCAGACTCACTATACTGTACATAAGTCAACACAAGATCAATTATCAATATAGATCTAGCTATGGAAGCACAAAGTAAAGGTTGCCATGAAAGAAGAAATCATCATACTCCACAATAAGCATTCTTAAGCAAACATGCAGCAAAACTTCAAGTTTAAAAGTTGTGCACTTTTAGTCACACCTGTTTAACTCAAGAGGTAATGCTAATTAAAGGTATAAAAGAAAATAATTTCAGGATGCTGAATTCTAAAAGCTCAGGGTAGTATCTGACCTATTAGGTCTTTATTGTCTATAGCAATGCACTAGCCATAACTTGTTTTATACACATGCCGAGCAGAATCTGCTGGACTGGTTATCAGGAATTCTATTACTTTTCTCTCCACATTTTTTTTCATATAAAATGGGTGAAGCTGATTTGGAAGTTGTTGGATAGAGTTCCAAAGTCCTTTAGAGTAGAACTGTGTAGCAATACTCCTTTTTTATGACATATTCTATCCCTACTTTGCAGTTCCTATTTAGAAAGCTCTATTAGAACTTTTGCAGGAAGTGTAAAGCAACAGAAATTTAAAATGCTGTTATATGGGATGTGACCATGAAATATTAACTGCATTCATAATCTCCAAAGATTTGCTACTTTTACCACACAAGCAGATATAAAACATGGTAACAGGAATGACAATTTGCCAGCATCTTCAATGAATAGTTTTTATTTAGCTATCTTATGCATGGAACTAGTATTATCATTTATCTGTTCAAAAAATTTGAAAATGGAAACCTAAATTTTCTGGACAGTGTCTCAGTGCCTGCTAAAACATTTATTTAAGGGCTCTTAGAGTCCATTTTGGTTTTGTTAGCAGTATTTGGTTTTGTTATCAGTATTCAAACCATATGTATATGAAATCATCCACACAATAATTTGATGTGACAAAGAGAAAAAAGAAAGAGGGGAGTGGACTGGCTCTTAGCAGATGGTTGCTATTGTGAAAGTTATATATAGAACAACTGATGAGCTGCAGCTACTTACAAAGAACGATCTTTTCCAGGCATTTTGTGACATCATAAACTACATAAGCAGATTTTGGACAATGCAATTAATGCTAGGTCATCTGTTGCAGCCTATTTGCAGCATGGGAAAAGAGGATTTAATAACATTTTTTTCAAGTTTATGATTTGGTAAAACATCAATGATTTAGTAAAACATCAATGATTTATTTGACCTTGGAAATACAAAAGATATTTCAAGTCATACAATTCAATCTCATTTTTCTCCAGGATTGGGATATACCTGTGTTTTCTGAAATTAAATAAACTGTACAGAAACTTTGTGACTTAGGCCACTGCATCTATTCATACAATATTTGCAAGAAGGTGGTTTCTACTTAAATGAGAACCTGTAGTACAGCTGTATTGCAAGAAGCACCTGAGTCAGATGTTTCTGTCAAGGAATGCAAGGTCATGAAAGGTCCAAAAACTTGAAGCCTAAATTACCCTCTTTAATCTAATTGTTAGTTATCTTGAATCAATGCTGTACTGCAGAAGTTCCTCCCCATATAAGAATTTATGTATTTTGCACATCCTTTTTTTGTTGCAGCTTCCATTTTAAAATATGAAAAGCTGTTTGAAAAATCACCATTAGACTAAGAGAAGCTGCTACTATCTGGATGGAGAATGTGCTGATTACAGCTGCCCAATACACTCAGAGTAAACATGGAAAAGAGTTGAGGACAGCTGGGACAAAAAGATTTCATAGGTGATAAATGCAGTCATTCAGTCCATGCTTCCAACCATCTCCACTTGGCAGTTTCTACAGTTCCAGGGGATTTTTTTTTTCTTCAAATAAAAATATTTAGACATAAGTAGTGTGTGATTTTTCCTGTCTGACCAAGTTAATGACCAGCCAAGGCATAAACATGAAAGATTGATTCTGCATAAATAAAGTAAGTTTGTGCTAGCAGAGGTTTAGGTTGGATAAGATTAGGTTTAGGCATATCAAGGATAAGAAGGTCATTATAAGCAGTCAACAAAGGTTTACCAAGGCATAAAACCATGTTTATCCAATCTGATAGCAGCCTTGTATGAGGACAAACCAGGTGGAAAGATAATGGTAGTGTAGTGGATGTGGTTTATCTTGATTTCAGTAAAGTATTTGACACTGTCTCCCACAGCATCCTTGCAACTAAACTGAGGAAGTGTGGTCTGGATGATCAGGTAATGAGGTGGATTGAGAACTGATTGAAGGAAAGAACTCAATGGGACAGAGTTTAGTTGAAGGCCTTTATCTAGTGGAGTCCTTCAGCAGTTGATGGTGGGACCAGCACTATTCAATATATTCATCAGCAACCTGGATGAGGGCACAGAGTGCACTGTCAGCAAGTTTGCTGATAACATAAAACTGTGAGGAGCGGCTGACACACCTGAAGCCTGTGCTGTCTGTTCAGCATGACCTGGACCAGCTGGAGAGCTGGGCACAGAGAAATTAAGTGGAAAACAACAAGAACAAGTGTAGAGTCTTGCATCTGGAAAAGAACAATCCCATGACCATGAGCGCTGGCTCATGTGCCCTTGCAGCCAAGAAGGCCAATGCCATTCTGGGGTGCATTAGAAGGTGTGTGGTTAGTAGGTCAAGAGAGGTTCTCCTTCCTCTTTACTCTGCCCTGGTGTGGCTGCATCTGGAGTATTGTGTCCAGTTCTGGGCCCTTCAGTTCAAGAAGGACCTGAGGGAACTACTTGAAAGAGTTTGGCACAGAGCCACAACGATGATTAAGGGACTGGAACACCTCCTTTATGAGGAAAAGCTTAAGAGCTGGATCTCTTAAGCTTGGAGGAGACTCAGAGGTGACCTCATTAATGTTTATAAATATGTGAAGGGTGAGTGTCAGGACAGTGGGTGCAAGTTAGCGCATAGGAAGTTCCATGTGAACATAAGGAAAAAAAAATTTCACTGTGAGAGTGACAGAACACTCTAACAGGCTGCCCAGAGAGGATGTGGAGTCTCCTCCCCTGGAGACATCCAAAACCCCCATGGATTCATTCCTGTGTGACCTACTCTAGGTGATTCTGGTCTGGCAGGGGGGATTGGACCCTTCCAACACCTAATATTCTGCAATTATGAAAAAATTATTTACTGAAAGAGTGGTAGGCATCAGAATAGGCTGTGTAGTGAGGTGGGGGAGTTCCAACAGGTATTAAAAAAGCCAGTGCGTAGACATGGCACTTCAGGACATGGTGAGTAACCTAGTGAGGAACATAGCAATGCAAAAAGTTGTAATTCATTCTGGAATGCAGCTCTAACATGGATAACATGATTTCTTGGCAAAAGTATAATTTAATCTCACAATACTCAAATCCTATTTTTCATACTTCATTCAACAAAAAACCTCATTCAAACACTACTAGTGGCTTTATAAATACATTCAAGAGAGTATTAACAGACAATAAAAATAAACTCAAAGGGAATGAGTCCTATTCAGAGGTCATAACTTAGTCCCCACAACTATCTTTAAATGTTAAAAAGTTTTGGTCTTACTTGAAATATACATTTAAAGATTACCAAATCTTACTACTTGTCCTATGCATATTTCAAACATTTCAAGTGATAAAGAAATTACTGTGTACTATGCAGTTTATTCTAAATTCAAACTATGAAGTATTATGCATACAAAACTATGCACTAAAACATTTCCTTCATCATTAAAATTAAGTAATTTTCATTAGAGGAAAAACAACTGCTAACTGTGCATGTAACTGCACTGTTCAGACATATCAATCTCACAAAAATGTTACCACTTTGAAATCAA
Source organism: Psilopogon haemacephalus (assembly GCA_013396835.1). NCBI lineage: Eukaryota > Metazoa > Chordata > Aves > Piciformes > Megalaimidae > Psilopogon > Psilopogon haemacephalus. Next base: position 74,938 of record VWZI01020670.1, on the reverse strand, counting down.
TGCATACCCTTGCAAGGCCACCAGGTCTATCTTACTTTACTAAGAAGTCTCTAAATCAGAGGTTCAGGCATGTGATTCCAAACACAGCAATCAGAGGGTATTTTCATAACAAGAATTTAGAAAAGATAACTTTAGCTGAAGACATTTTAATAGCATATCGACCAAAATAAACTGTTATGTGAACACTACCTAAATGGCCAAACATAATTTCTGTACATGAGCTTTTTTAGATGACCACAGGATCACAGGATGTCAGGAGTTGGAAGAGACCCAAAGAGATTATGCAGTCCAACTCGCCTGCCAGAGCAGGAACATACAACCTAGCTCAGGTCACAGAGGAATGCATCAGGAAAGGCCTTGAAAGTCTTCAAAAAAGGAGATTCCACAACTTCTCTGGGGAGCCTGTTCCAATGCTCTGTGACACTGTTACCACCTGTGCCATATGTGCAAGTAAGATTTTGGAATCCTTTGTTTGCATGTATTTGACATACCTAAATGACAGAGTTGGCTTAGGAAAAGAATAATATAAAAATAATTACAGATTTTTTTTTTTAGCAACCTGTTGCTAAGATTCTTATCCATTCAAATATAAGAAGAAACTGCATCTTGTGGAGAAAAGAGCAAACCAAACCAACAAATAACAAGCAAAAAAACCCCAAACTCAAAAAACAAACACAAAACTTGAAAATAGAGCACCTACAGCTGGAAAAGCTGCCAAAAAAGAACCAATTTTTTTTTTTTTTTTTTTTT
>VWZI01020670.1:35659-74107 GCA_013396835.1 Psilopogon haemacephalus | reverse complement strand
GGGGGGGGTGGTGTTCTTTGCCTTTTTTTCCTGGCCAAATATAAGAAACAAAACCTTCCTCTTTGGAATTTTACATTATGCAATGTTTGCACAGCAGATGTATTACAAGTTGTGAAAGTGGTAAGATGGGAGACATGTCAAAATTAGAGCCAAGGATTGGTCTTATACTGATCTATAAACCAATCTTGCACAGATTAGATTTGCTTCCAAAGGCTTCCTTCCCATGAGCTATATAGTTAGGTGTGAGATAGAAGGATTCAGTTAAATGTTCCCCAAGGTTCTGACATTTAATGAATTAAAGTAGTTTACAGTATATTTGTGATATCACTTACATTTTAGCATAGTTAGTGGTGAGGGCAAAACGCAGACATTGAACTACAAGTTAAACTCTATTTGCAGAAGCATTGCAGAAATCAAATTGTTGTAATTTTCAGAATGGACCTGCAACTCTTCAAAGAATAGTTATGTGAAGGGTAAAACATTAGATTGCAATTTTAGAGGCCAGAGATTTCAGGTGCTCCATGCAGTTATTTTTTTCATAGCAAAATTCATCATCATTAAAACAGAATAATCAAATATTTTTATTGACTTTCTTTCTTAGTTTTATTAATGTTGTGTCTTTTTATTTAAGGTTTGCTTAAATAGGGTACTAATCTCCTCTGAGGCTAGGAGGAATAATTGAATTAAGTTTTAGAAATTTTTATCTCTGGAGAAGTTATGGTTGATATCCTAACTCCTTTTTCCTAGGTTTCTGTATTAATCCCTTATTTTTGCAGACACCATTGTCTCATTATGATAAGTCACCCTACAAAACACAGTCACCTAAAGCCAAAAAATGTCAAATAACAGGTGCTAAATTCTGAATGCCTAAGAGAAACCAGAACTCAGTAAGCTCACTGAATTGTACTTCTGCAACTGCAAAGATATACATCTGCAACTGCAAAGAAACTAAGAGATAATTACATAAGTAAAACTTCTACAATGAAATCCACCTCATCTGAGGTTTCTGAAGTCATATTAATATTCAGACCGAGCAAAGTAAATATCATTGTAATGGATGGCACCTATTCAAAGTATTCTCAGATGAATGAATTCTCTGCTACTGGGGGTCCCGCACATTCTCCTTTGTATTCTTATGTTTTCTGACAAATACTAGCATGATCCAGATTAAACTACAAAATTTTAGATTACAAAATAAGCTAAAGGAGACTTTTCTGCACACAACACAGTTAAGTCATGGACTTTTGTGTCACACAAAACTTAATGATAAAAATTAGCTGAGGTTAAAAAAACGTGTCAAAGTAAATTAATGTAAAGAAAAATGCAATAAAAATTATTAGCTATAAATAGTGCAAAACACAAATGATGATGAGGAAATATTTTTTTTTTTTTAAAGTAAACTATTTACTTGGTTTATCTTTTGCAATATATATTTGGCCACTGTTCAAAATAGGAAGTAAGTAGATATCTTTAGTCTTACCCATTAAGAATATTCTTTTAGTTTTAATGAATATAACTTCATGTTGACCTTTATTAACTTATCGTCTTCATTAGTCCTGCTATTTATTCAAGACTTTCAGTGTTTGGGATTTATTTTCTCTTTAGGTGACATTTTCCAGATATGGAACACAGTTGCCCTTTACAGTTGCTGATTTACAATCCTGTCAGTTAGCACCACATCATTCTTTAAAAATCCTATCTCATTTTTATGGACAGCTCCTCTGAAGTGATCAGAGATTTCATGAGACATCATTATCCAAGCAATGAACTGTCTTTTTCTGGTTTAATTACCAACTACCATCATAAATTTTCAGGTTCTCAAAGTCAGCATCACCTTTGTCTCTTTTGCTACACTTCTTTAAATTCTTTAAATTGCACCAATCTCTCCATTTCAATATCATCAAACAGTTCCTTGGCTCGATATTCATCTTTACTATATAAATATGCATCTGATGTGAAGAAGTTTATTGTCATTTTAACCCTGGTGGTGGTAAGTAATATATGTAGCAGCAATTCTCACCTCAGCAATCATTCTGTTGGTGTCTCCCAAGAAGAGTAGGTTTAAGGCTTCTTCTTCATTGCTTGCTTTCTGAAGAGACAAGTTTTTCAGATGAATGTTCTGATCAGGGTCTTCCATTATTGTCACTTTTCTACATGGAAAAACAACAAATGACAAACCAGCCAACACCCAAAATGGAAACTTATTGTTGTAAGGTGATCTTTGTTTTATACTTTAGTTTTGATTGTGTCTAAAAGCTGACATCTAAAACCCAAGCTCAATCATAATAGAACTAAAAGTATCAAGAGTAAATGCTGCATTAATGGAAGCAGTGAATTTTAACTGTCCTGTCCTTTGTATTCCATAACTATGAATATCCACAAAGAAAAGAAATTTATAAAATCTCTGTTAGCTAAAGTTTTGGGATATTTTTTATGAGATACAGTAAAAGCATAATCTTGATGAGCAAATAGGCATGGAGTATTTCAGAATCAACATATTTGGAGCTAGCATGTTTCTGATTACTTGGCATTTGCCAAGGTTTTTTTCCCTAATTTTCTCAAAAGGTAATAACAGCAAAAGTAAATGATCCCTTTCTTAAATTAAAAGCAAATAGAATGATTGTATTAATTTTCAGTGTGGCTAGGAAAGTTCTCAGTTGTACTTCTTGAAGCCTTAAAGTTCAGAAAAAAGGAAGTAGTGTGGATACGGAAAAGCTGGAGGAGTCCTACTAAGTATTACTGCAACTCTTTTTCACTTCAATTATCCCCTTGATCAAACTAACTTATTTGCTCTAATGAGTAGCCATTAGGGTCTCCTCAGTTAGGACATTCTGTAAAATTCAACATGGAAGTTGAGCAGTTGCATCACTGGATTTGAAAAACTCTGAGTGAACACTCCATTAAAATTGAAGCACACTAATACTGAGGATGACTGAGGTACATCACAGTGAATTAGATGATTTGAAACAACCAAATGCCACGATGATCAGAGGGCTGGAGTAGCTCTGCTATGAGAACAGGCTCTGCTCTGGGGCTCTTCAGCCTCGAGAAGAGAAGGCTTTGAGGAGACCTTGTAGTAGCTTTCAGTATCTGAAAGCGGCCTACAGGAAGGCTGGGGAGGAACTATTTACAATGTCTTGTAATAATAGAATGAGTATTAATGGGTTTAAACTAGAAGAAGGGAGATTTAAACTAGATGTTAGGAGGAAGTTGAGGAAGTTCTTTACAGAGAGGGTGGAACAGGTTGTCCAGGGAGGTTGTGGCTGCTCGCTCCCTGAAGGTGTTCAAGGCCATGTTGGATGAGGCCTTGAGCAACCTATTCTAGTGGGAGGTGTCCTTGCCTATAGTGAGGGGTTGGAACTGGATGATCTTTGAGGTCACTTCCAACCTAAACCATACTATTATTCTATGATTCATTCTAAATCAGAACCGTTTCAAAAGTTCTAAGTTTCAAAAAAAAACCAAACCCAAAACATTTTCCCCTGGATAGATACAGTACATACTATATAGATAATATAGTATATAGTAACTAAGAAGTATTATCTATACTATATACATATTTATGGATACATATATGTGTGTGTATATATATATACATATACATACATATATATAAATATATATATATACACACACATACATATATTCATATTCTTCATAGCTAACCACAAGAGGGAGTATGGGGCTTGAGTTTCTATGTCTAGATCTTGCATGTTAAATACTCCAAGCTGCTTCATAACCACACAGGTTGTCTTTTGTTCTGCTTTTCTTTTCCCCCAAAACTGACAGAATCAAATCGAGCAACTAAACAGCATTCCTTAGTATTACTCTTAAGCATTAGGGACGTAGTTGTAGTTCACCCTCTGATGGTCAAAACATGGGAATGGATATACAGAAAAAAATCAAAATACGCTTCAGTACTATTTTCAAGAAAAAAACAACCAACATGCAAAAGTACACACAATGCTTCTTTAGTAGTCATAACAATTGTTTTTCCAAGAATCATTGCATCCCACTTCGTCTTTTGTGGTGTAGGGTAAGAAAGCACTAGTATAGTTATGAAATTCTGCTTTATCCAGTCGCAGAATAAACCCAAAAGCATAATTCCATTCTCAGACAATAACATTTCCATTATGTCAAGCTGTATTCTGTTTGCAATTCTACCTGTGTGTGCATCACATCCTAAAGCCCAGAATAGTTCAGATTTGAGTATGATGTTTTCACGAGTTCTGGTATTTTGAAAGGCATCTGCCTTTTTTTGTAATTAGGAAAACAATGTAGTTTAACTAAGCACACTTTAACAGTATTTAAACTTTTAAGGATATTTTTAGACTACATCTTGACCAATGGTTATAAATGTTTTCCAGATGACAAAGATATTAGTTTGTATAAAAAGCTCTGGAGGATTATCATATCAGAAAGAAAACAGCGAGGACATCACAAACTAGTGACAGATTCCTACACACTGGCCTTGCAGTTATTAGGAAGATTTCCAGATGGCAGTCTAAATTTGCAGATCTTGAGAGGCATCTGTCAAAACATCTTTAAAAATACATATTCCAACTTGACAAAAAGTATTTTTTAGTGCTATAAAGTTACTGTTCATGATACATATAGTAATAAATTTCAATACAATATTCCCTAGATTAGTGAAATCTCTAGATTTCATGGCCCTAACTTTGATTTAGGTATCAAAAACTTTGCTAAGTTATCCATAATGACTTTAAAGAAGGCACAGACCAGGTTGTGTTTTCCTTACAAACAAAGATTTTATTCCATTTGGCTTACTCGATGGAATTTGTAGTTGACTAGGAAACCTGTAGGATGGGATCACTCTCTTTTAAACTGTTAACTTAGGCCATTTCCTGCATCACCTGAGCAGTCACTAATGCAAAAGCACCTTACATATCTAATGCTTTAATTCATAAAATTTCTGTTACTGACAAAAAAAGAAGCTAAAGTTTCTTTTGATCAATACTGTGTCGTTAACGTGTGTAATACAAATAAAACTTACAATATTTGGGAAAACAAATGCCAATTTTAAAAATCAAGTTCCCTATATCTGTCTCTAGGGATTAGAAATGAAGAAATCTTAAATAATTTCAAAAACTTCATAAGCATTAAAAAATAATCACAATTATATGAAAAAAATACATATCTTCTACGGTAATGCCATTAGCAGATTATAGTGACACTACTTCAGTATGAAGCAGAAACTAGATAAAAGCAGCAAGCATGCATCTTGGAGTCTGTCCAGCAGAGAATAAACTCATGGATAGCTACACCTAATCTTTGCATAAAGTTGCAAGGAGCTTTAGGTTTTATAAAGAATGACCAAGATCATAAATTTATATATCATTAAAAAAAAATTATCTTTCAGAAGTATAGCTCCCTGAATACCACATCAGAGGATAAAGTCAACACTAATTCAAGAGGCAGGGTTACAAAGTTATTCAGTCACCAGCACAGCTTTCAATGGCACAAGAGATTTGATTTTCCATTCAAGTATAGAAATAGAGAATAATCTCCTTAGCTTGTGAAACACAATAGAACTGTGAGACAAGTATTAGTACAGACTCTTCTCCTCACATATTGTATTGTGATAGGAAATCCTTCCCATTGTCTCCAATGAATTCTACATGTGAAACAGGAAAGACAGTCTGCTTGTTCCACACTTTGTGGACATAGTGTATCGATACTGACAGAGACCATTGCACTTTTTCAGGAGTTAGTAATCCACAAAACAGTTAACCTTTGCTGGTGCAGCCTATGCTGTGCTGCACACACAGCATGGCATTCAGGTCCATGTCATGCTCTGTGTGACTGCAGTGTAAATTCAGCTAGTTCGTTCTAACTGAAAAGCTTGCAAACAGTTCTCCCACCTTGTCATCACACCACCTGCATGGCATTGCCACAAGTTCTCATGAGAACACCTTTCAGAAGTGGAGCTGTTTTCTCATAAGGCAATTACACAATAGCTTGAACGATCAAAAGGGAGAGCTTCTCTACAAATAGACAGGATCTACAGTGCACTGTGGGGAAATCTATTCAGGCACTCTCCAGTGCTGCGTGAAGACAGGGTGCCCAGTGTTAGATGGGATGTGAGATTTACTTGCCACCTATAATGCTACTCTTACTCTGTCTAATTAAAGTAGTCGTGTTAAACCATTTGTTGTCAGGCTTTTCTTACTGAGATCTGGAAAGAGCACTACATCTATTCTCTCCGATTTTGAGATCTCCAGTTCAAGAGAGATGGCTATCTGTTGGACAGAGCCCAGTGGAGTCCAGTGACTGTGGGACTGGAACATCTCTCCCATGAAGAGAGACTGAGGGCACTGGAACAGGCTGCCCAGGGAGTTTGTGGAGTTTCCTTCCCTGGAGACTTTCAAAACCCACATTCCCCTGTGACCTGCCCTGGGTGATCCTGCTCTGGCAGGGAGGGGGTAGACTAGATGATCTCTGGAGGTCCCTGCCAAACCCTAATATTCTATGATTCTGTGATTTCCCACTCTGAACTGAAACAATAAGATTGACGTTTTGTGTTGGCTAATTGGAGAATCTGAGTGAGAAATTAGACTATTGGCTGAGAGAGTTAAACACACAGTGTCACTTCACCAAATTTCACTGAGAAAGAAAAAAAAATTGCTTTAAGAAGTGTTCTCAAAACATCCAGATAGCCAGTCGGCCTCTGTCTGAGCTGGCTCCAGCAGCTTTCTCCTTTGTCTCTCAGTCTCGGTGGCTGAATTCAGAGTAAAATCACTAAACCTACTAACCTTTTCTCCTACCATTAATCTCTCTGATCTTCAGCTTATCTGCAGCATCAAGACGTGGTGAGATATAGCTGAGAAAGGGGGGAAAGGTGGTAGGGGGGTTTGGTTATCCTCTCTAGGGGATTTTGGTCTCCGGGAGGGGTGTGGTGTTGTGTGTGTATTACCTTTTTACTGTATATATCTGTAAATATTTGTTATATTTCGTAAATATTTGCTTGTATATTTGCATTGCTGTAAATACAAAGCTTCATCTATTAACTTCCAGTGTTTTTTTTCTGAGTTTTAGCCGGGGTTTATAAAAGGTGGGGGGGCAGGTAACTGCAAACCCACTACACGTTTCATGTACAAATAAAACATGAGATCACTTAGAATCTGTAGGCAACCTGAATATTCTTACTCATGAAAATGTTTATTAAATAATACTTTGATATTCAAAACCAAAGTTGCCTTGAACATCACAGCAATAATTCGAAATGAATTAATCTACTTCCAACACCTATAGAAAAATTGTCTTAGAAAAACTTAACTAACTTCTTCCTACTGATTTTCAGGAAATAAAATCAACAATATTTAGATAGGAATAATCAATATGTAATGTATGCCAAAAATATTTTACACTTAAAAAATATAATTTGTTTGAACAAAACCTTTGAAGAAACTATTCAGAACAATTTTCAGCTGTCTCCTCATTAATAAACAGAAAATCTTAAATTTATAAACCTTTGTATTCTCCTAATCTTTAGTATTCACTAGTAACACTTACACCAAACACTATTTTGAAAAAAAAATGTATTCTATATTAAAAGAGTGAGCTAATATAATTATTAGCCTTAAACATTCTAACGCTGGTAATTCTATTCTTGAAGATCTATGGATGGTGGCCAGTTTGCCTACCCTTTATACATACAAAATGAGATTTAGACAGTGTTGATTAAATTGGAAAAGTCTTTTGGGTTAATTAACACTGAGATGAGCAGCAAAGTTTTAAAAACATCCCCAAACAATGTTAACAGGGCATATGAAAATAATATGTATTGTTGTATTATGATTCTATGTATTTTTATTACTTACGTCAAATCTTCCAGTCTGGAGGCCTCGTGCCTTGGATCCAGCAGATCATAACCACATTCATTGTAGATTTCTAAGTAGGAAACATGAGTTGTATATACTTTACTGCTATCCTGGATAACAAAAAGAAGAAAAAAAAAATTTAAAAAGGATATATAGAAAAGTCAGCGTGGGGTTGAAACTGGTTTCTTCCAACCTAAATGATTCTATGATTCTATGTGGACCCAACCACCTCCCTGGGCAACCCATTCCAGGGCCTCACCAGTCTCATGGTGAAGAACTTCTTCCTCATGTCCAGCCTGAATATACCCTCCTCCAGCTTTGCTCCATTCCCCCTAGTCCTGTCACTACCTGATAGCCTAAAAGTCCCTCTCCAGCTTTTCTGTAGGCCCCCTTCAGATACTGGAAGGCCACAATAAGGTCACCTGGGAGCCTCCTCTTCTCCAGACTGAACAGCCCCAACTCTTTCAGCCTGTCCTCATAGCAGGGGTGCTCCAGCCCTCTGATCATCCTCGTGGCCCTTCTCTGGACATGCGTGTCCACATCCCTCTAGTAATAGGGGCTCCAAAACTGGATGCAGTACTCCAGGTGGGGTTTCACCAGAGTGAAGTAGAGGGAGATAATCACCTCCCTCGACCTGCTGGCCACACTTCTCTTCATGCAGCCCAGGATCTGGCTGGCTTTCTGGGCTGCACATGCACACTGCTGACTCACGTTGAGCTTCGTGTCCACCAGCACCCCCAGACCCCTCTCCCCAGGGCTGCTCTCCAGCCACTCACTGCCCAGCCTTTATGCTTGGGATTGCCTCAACCCAGATGCAGGACCTTACACTTGGCCTTGTTGAACCTCCTGAAGTTGGCTTGTGCCCACCTCTCCAGCCTGTTCAGGTCCCTCTGGATGGCATCTCTGCCCTCCAGCGTGCCTGCTGCACCACACAGCTTGGTTTCATCAGCAAACTTGCTGAGGGCGCACTGTCCATGGCACCCACAAAGATGCTGAACGAGACATTATATAACCAAATATTTAAAAATACTTAATTTTACTAATTTATGTGTTAGGTTGGGGGTTTTTTAAGCATTAGTTGAGCAGAAAGAAATTAGGCAAGTTACGAAAACTGAAAGTAATGCTCTATCTTTTATAGAACATCTTTGGTTTACATAGGCATCAGAGCAATTTTTGTACTAGACATGTAATGCAATGCACACAATACAGAAACAGTGGAGTTAATTAGTGTTAGGAATGAATTATGTGATCTGAACATATGTTGCATCAACTGAAAACAGCATAGTTTTTTAAACCACAAAACCCCCTCTATAGATGTAGATTATTGTCAGTCTGTTATCACAAGCTGGGTTACCAAAACTACTGCCAATGTCTTATTGCATAAGATATTAATACAGCTAAGTATCTGTAAATTTGACATTAAATATAAACAGAAAACAATGTCTCATACCTTCTGCAATTTATTAAAAACATATGATAGAGTCCTAGGAATGATGCCTCGATCACTGTAACGTTCTGCTCCTCCTGTGATGGTAAAAGTTTTGCCACTGCCTGTCTGGCCATATGCAAAGATAGTGCCATTATATCCTGCCAAAACACTATAGAATTTAATAAAAAACAAAGTGAGATAAAGCATATAGAAGGCCTAACATATTTTCCATATTCAGCTTTCTATAGAACCAAAACATAAATAATGGTAATTGTTAATTACATAGCAGTTGTCTGCAGTAATACAAGAACCCTTCAAGACATATTATAGATTCAATGGAATTTAAACAGTCTAGAACTGAAAGACTTGCTGATGTCTCCACTTACTCCATTATTCACTAACATCATTAGTCAATCATTTAGCACTATTTACATTGCCTTTGTAAACTTTTTTCTTTGCTAACGATTTTTACAAAGATACTATTTTGTATCTTAGAAGACTGTAGATGTTAGGAATTGTGACCATATATTACAGCTAAAAAATTCAGATATTTTTTACATGTGACTTCAGCAATAGCAAACAGAGAAGACTACTTTGTAGCTAGAAACTTGTGTAAAGATAGTTACACCAGAGGTCTTTATCTATTGTGAGAATGCTACTATACTATACTGTACTATCAGACTACTCCTAGCTTGGAGAAGGGCATGCAGGAGAACCTGTGCTTGTATCAGTGTAGTAAAATCTTAATTTACTACAAAAACACACAAAATCACATTGCTACAGGCAAACCTTTCTGTTAGAACTGCATCTCTATAAGAAGCTTCTGTGGAACAGCATTAGTAGCTATGCAATGGCATAGCTTGAAATGACATTCAGACTCAAATCATCTCTTTTTTTTTTCCACACCTCCTATTTCTAATTGCAGAAGTACCTAGTAAAAATTTAGGAAAACATATTTAAATTCATTACACTCTAATTATTAGCTTCCACCACATTTCCAAACAATAGATAAATTTAAGGACATTGTGAAGGAAACTTGGGACTCTGACAGCTTACACGCAGTTCAGGAGCCATGGCTGTTACTCAATACGTTTTGAGATTGGTTCTAGATTTTTTTCCTAAAGAGGGCTTTTAATGCAGCAAACAAAAAAGCAGTCCCCTAAATTATGGTGACCTAGATTCCACAACCCAAAAGTCAGTAAGATTTGGAGGAACTTTTTCATATGCAAATATAGCATTTTTCTTTCTTTATTAATACATTACAAAATTTATTGCAGTATTTCTACAGTGAAACCCCTCTGGTGGGCTCATACATTTAATTTTTCTCCTGATACTAAAATTTCAGGCATCCAATGTCTAAAATTTTTATTGATACAGCTATCTCAAATGACAAAAATACTAAAAATCTATTTCCACATTCCTAATTGAGTTTCTTGTTAATTAATGTGAACTGGCCAGAAGTTGAAAAATATTATAGGTGCTCTAAGGTTTTATGCATTTATGCATGATAAAAGAAATCAGATTAGATTCTCAATCCTTGTTTCCTTTTAGCAGCTGACAATGACAAAATGTTTCCTGCATTCATCCATCTCAGAATTGTTCCACCACAATTCTAGCATCCCCTAACAAAATATATGGAGTATTTGAAAACAAAGTAAGTAATCAATAATAAATATTTTTGTGATAAAACTTATCAGAAGCAAAATCTAATTTGGATTTGACGTACTATGCTTAAAAACCTATTGATTTTGCCACAGAAAAGCTAAAATTGCTGTTGTACATTTTGTTTATTGAAAAAAGTGATAAATAAGCTAAGATTATAAAGAATAGAAGGCAAATAACCCTTTCATAAGAGGAAAAGAACCACGTATAGATAGCTGGTCTGGCGCCACTAGAGATGCAATGGTTCTCCAACTTATTAAAAGCCTGAGTAGTTGCCAAATTGCTTATAACATCCATTACAGTAGGATGTTAGAGACAAAACCAGAAACACGTTGAAAGCAACTACAGTGAACATCTGCTTCCAAAGACCAAAACGTCCAGACAGCATATACATAGATTTTAGATTCCAGATGTTAAAAATCAAAACAATTATTATTATAAAACACTTCATTTATCTTAGGAATTTATTGTGCCCACTATCATTGTATCTGAATGCTGAAGAAATTAATGAGTTGTCAGAGGGTAGGAGGTATCAAAGGAAGCTCAGAGATGACAGACTCAAAGCAAGCATGGGGAAATGACTCTTCATGCAAAATGTAGTTAAGCTGCGGAACTCCTTTCAATGGGATACTTCGAATGTCAGAATTTCACACAACAGAGACTGGAGTAATTCACAAGAAGAAAAAAATCTTAGGGCTACTAAACACAGAGAAATCATAAAGTCCCTAAAATGCAAATGACTAGAGGCTAACAGAATACCTGGGGAGAATGCAGCTCTACATGCTCACACTGTTTTGGCGGTTTGGTTTGTTTTGGCATGGTTTGTTTGTTTGTTGGTTGGTTTTGTTTTGTTTTTTTACCACAGAGAATTGACTGTTAACCTTGCAAGATATAACATACCAGATGACAAGTTCATCTGTTGCAATAGAGTTGCTCTTTTATACTTAAGAGCTCTGCTTTTCAGCTCTTCTAGATCTAGCATTTGAGGTTCTTAAGTTTTCTTACTCCTTCTCTTTAAAGTTGCTAAACATATATACTTTCAATTACTATGACATGGGTACTCCATAAAGGTGTGTTTTGCAATGTTCCCAAAAAAGCAGTAAAGGTGTGGCTGCTAACTATTTACCTGAGGTCCCTGTACTGCTAATTAGACTCACCACATGTTGTAAACAGGATAAAAAGTCATATACCATATACCACCAAGACAGCTACAAAAGTCCTTGGGTTTTCTTTTTTATTCACATATTTCTTATACTTAGTGCTGTGTATCAGCACAGCTCTGAGTGGTTTTCCAGAAAACACTGAAAGTTCAGAAAGTGCGATCTACGTAGCAATGTATTCTCTTACCTATAATTATAGGTAATATAATTACAAGACAATACGCAATACTGCATTGCATAGATGCCTTGTGAAAGTGATGGTTATGATTCCACAGTTGAGTTTTACTTTAAAATCCGACATGAAAGTCGATCTTTTTTATATATGTGTGTATAATCACGTGTATAATTACATTATGACCATATTTACAGTACACATTTCCTTCATTCAGACAGTATTAAAGCTAACAAGCAAGTCATTAAGGAAAAGCCTGCCTGAGGTGTCAAGGAAGTCTGTACGGAAAGACTACCAATAGCATCAGGGAAACTCCTGGCAAAGCCTTCTAACAGTGAAGCACAGCCCCATGAAAACAGTATGAAGAATAAATCTCCTAAGTTTACAAAGAAACCTACCTTCATAAAAGGCAAGAGACTGAGTACAGCTTGGATTTAAAAGCTAGCTGAAGACTATGACCTAGTCTCCTGAAAACAGTAGATGGGAAGACACTGAAAAGTCTCTACTGTACGAGCTTGTTTGTGAAAAATTAAACTCACAAAGAAAACCACAATTAATGTTTATATGCACATGTGTTTATGAAAGAATAAATGTCAAAATTGACAATGTATAACCACCTATTTGGGTATAATATTAGTCAATGCCAATTCTGAAGGTCTGTATGAGATAAAGTCTACATGGATTCAGTTCTTTTATCTTAAGGAACTTAATGGGTATATAGGATGTTTTAGCAATGAGGCTTTGAGAGAAACAAGCAAACACTAGACAAAGATGTTCTTTGGTTCTTTCCCACTTCTAAGAACTTCATGTCACAAATAAATACAAAGCTTTATCAATCTAATTTTAGTTCATTGTCACAAGGAGTTTTACACTGAAATGATTTATTGATCCACCTCCATATATTGTTAGCAATTAAGCCAATATCTATTTACTACTCAGTAAGTTTCAGACATATAATTACTGTTTTCAACTTAAGATGTACAATGCCTTTAGGAAAATAAAACCAGAATACTTCACAACCCTTTAGTGACCCATAAAATGCTATTCAAACAACAACAAATTACACTGCAGAATTACCCTTGACAACGTCAAAGGTCTATCAGATGCTAAGGCTAGTATAGCAAGCAGAAAACACATTCTCCTTTTCATCACAAAGTGTAATTGCACTGGGTAACTAAAAAATTTGACAACAATAAGTATGAAATTACAAGAAAAGAGGGTATTTTCTAAACACTGACCACCAAAAGGACACTTGAATATTGTCATCTACAAATTAAAAACTGTTCCAAATGGTAGTGGAACTGATTCTTTTCTGGGAAAGACATAACCAGCAGCTCTTTCCTGCCTATTCTGCGACACCTACTTCACAAGATATTAGCTAACCCATGCATTCTGCACCATTACTCTTCAAAAAAAACCCTAAACCTTTGATAAACTTAGTATTTGGAAGTACACAGGTTGACATGGTTATTGAACTTAGTATTTGGAAGTACACAGGTTGACATGGTTATTGATGGTCGACTTGTGAGGAATTTAATATATGCATTTATAAAATTCATACAATAAAACAATACTTTCAGTCATGATGCCTGGATGCTACCAGGGCATCCAGAACTTTGTTTTTTTTCTTATTTCCCTCCCCCATCCAGGGAGCTGTGTTTTGGCACGGTTAAGTACACATTTGGTTGAATAAATTGTCTCTTTACTACTTCAAACAAAACACATCAAAGACACATAATCCAAATAGAGGATTTGCTGAAAAGATCTTTCATGAACTTAAGCAGTGTTGTATAGCTCCCTGTTCAGAAGTTCATGGACTACTTCCAGACAGATTAGCTAATATGTTGCTGGAGAAATCTGTCTCCAGTATATTATAGCAGTTACTTCTGTTATGAGTGTCAGACTTTCTGGAGTGTCTTCTTCTCTTAAAACAATAAACTCAGAACTATGAAGTCTAGTATAGAGAAACATTAAAGTCTCTAAAAGATAAATAAAATTTATCCAAATTTAGACACTTGTTTCAGTGCATTAAATTCTGAGAGTTCATTTTACTTATATGCTAGAACACATAGGCATATGCTTTAAATGCTTCGTGACAGACTTAGTTATTATCCAAAGATGAGAAGACACATCAGAAGCCACACAATGCAATACTTACACCATAAAATGCTATCATTTTCACCTACATAAATATTGATGGTTAGCTCTAAACCAAATGCAGAAAAACAGACATTAAAAAAAAAAAAAGCCAGTTTCTAATCAGCAAAGTCTTTTAGCTTTGCTTGTACCACTTTACAACCAGATACACCATGTTTCTATCTGGGAAATACAAACAAATTTAAATGCACAAATGAAAAAGCTAAATTCTCATGCACCTAAGCAATAAGTCCAATATCTTGGATTTTCTAGCTGTGAACCAGATCCACTGAATACAGACAAATGCCACTGATCTGAATTTCAGCTTAGAAATAAAGTTTCTAAAATTGCCCAGGAGAAGACAAAATCTCTAGAAAAATATGGCATTCCTGGGAAAATATTGACATAATAGTTCTGTAAAGAATCATACTTCATTTATTGTATTGTTTAATAGTTTCTTATTAATATATAGGCAATGTCAGTTTCATTACTGTCAAGAAAAGCTCAAAAAGGCAAAAGTCTGCAAATTCAAATGCATCAGGATAACTAACAAATTAAATTTTACTATTTTGGATTTAACTCATGATGCTGGAACATCATAAGATTCTGTAGCAGAATTAATGACTGTGTCAGTACTTGGTAATTTTTGAGTTGTGTTATCTATTTCTGCATTTCAAGTCAAGCTAGATGAAGATGCACCTATCATGTAGCTGTATATAACAAAAGAAAAATGTTTGCTGTACATATTAATTTGAAATTCAAGCATGTACATTTACGAGCCTATGCTTACATACATTTGCTGTAAGCGAGGGTGTTTTGCTTGATAAAATGAACATGACTAAAATTTAATTATTGTAAGAAATGTCCATTTAAAGCAAAATACTGGTGAGGAGATATCATGATAATCTCTGAAGTATTCTGAATTCAACCAACAAGTACTTGTGTAATAATAAGGTTAGTATTAAGTTGTATAGTATAAAGGAACTTAGTATTAAGTTCTGTAGTACAAAGTTATTATTCACAAAAGTTTTCCTTGGTGAAAGTGAGAATAAGACAGGAAAGAAAAAAAAAATTTAAAAATTAAATAGGACATATTCATAAACCAAGAAGAAAATGGTAACAGTTAATATCAATTTTAACAAAATATTAATTGCAGGCAAAGAATATGTGATATATGGTTAAGAATTGTCTTATTACAATTCTAAATCTTCCTTAGATTAGAAAAGATAATGCAGAATAAAAGTATAATTATACATTCATGTCAAGATGATTTTAATATATGAAAATGTTAGATCTGTTCTTACATTTTACCCAAAGAACTGAATGTGATATTTTTCCTTAAGCACTAAAAAAAATTGCTAAAAAGTACAACAGCTTCTGCTTGACTTTACAAAGATAATCAGCAACATTGTTTTAAAGCAAAAAGAGTATTGAATATGTCCTCTGTGTTGCATAAAATCGAAAGCACACCTTTTCTATATGACAGTTTATACAAACAGATGAAGTACTTGTAATAATTGATGAGCCCCCAATATGCATTCTAATTAACTTGGATAATACTTCTCTTGTTGTGAAGAGGAGATACAATTTAAAACACAACAAGCTGAAACAAATGTTTCTCAATTATTCCAGTTTTTAGCACAGCCCTGAAATTGCTTCCAACCTAACTGTTCTATGATTTTAAAAATGTAAATAAAAATCATCAGAATCCAGAGGGCTCTCTCAACAGGCATAGGACAATTCTTTTTAATACGGTGTGCTGGTTTGAAGTAATTGGAGGATTTGAATGAGAAATTAGACTATAGGCTGAGAAAGGAAAACAAAATTTGATTCTACTTCACTCATTTGTTTACTGAAACGGTATAAAGTTAGAACCCAAACAAAAGATAAGACAGACAGCTTTGACCTGTGCTAGCTAATGCATGTCTCTCTGCCTTCTTAGCTGGATTTGAATAATTTCACTAACTGCTTTCCTGCTGCTAACTCCCTGGTTGATCTACCTTATCTGCATGTAAGGCATATAGTGAGATAAGATTTGGAAGTAGGGGGAATGTGGTAGGGTGGTTGAAAATCCCCTTAGGGACTCTGATTTCTGGGAGGGGTGTGGTGTTTCTGTATTACCTTTTCACTGTATGTATCTTTAAATATCTGTCATATATTATAAATATCTGCTTGTATATTTTGCAAAACTTTAAATACAAAGCTTCATTTCCTTAACTTCCAGCCCTTTGAGTCTAGCCTGGGCAATTTCAACGTGTGGGGGGCAGGGAACTCCCAAACCACCACTTAGGGACTTGCATACAAATTGAAGTTAAAGGAGAGCAACACTTTTCCCTCAGTATTTCTTACCCAGTTACCACTTAACCTGAACTTTCTAACTTACCAATAATTAGTAGTGATTTAAAAACTTGCACAGAGTGGAATTAATTTTTTTATTTAAAAATCAGTTTAGATCCCTATTTAAATAAATGGCTGTTGCCAAGATAACTGGTATTTTCAGTTGCTCAGCTGATTTGCCTCATGCCTTAAAGATGTCTGATTCCTCAGTCTAGGGTGTGATACAGAAGTATAACTCATGCGAGCAACTCTACATAAATCAAGACATGTTTACAACCGCATAATGTTCCTCAAGCAAGAAATTCCTCAAATGAGAGCTAGACAATTTATGGGTAGCTAGTACAGTTTAAAATATCATTCAGTACTTTGTCCTTGAATATCTGAGATAATATAAATAGTAGTTTAAAGCCCAGTGACAGCAGACCAAGGTTGAAAGCAGACTGACGTGGCTTTATTGTGGTCAATTTTTCTGACTGCATTTTGCATTTTTTTAATTTCCAGTGAAGATCATTTGTTCTATTTAATATGTGGACTTGGAACTTTTCACTTGTATCTGTCCTCACTGTTAATAGGACTTCAGGAGGCTTGTGTTTAAATATAACGAAGAACTCTGCTTTCTCTGCTACATTGCTTTTGCTGAATCAAACAGAAGTTACAAAATTAGCAGCAAAAAAAAAAAAGAAAAAAAACCAAACTCCCTTGAGTTCTGCATTGACTTCTGGACTCCCCAGTAGAAGAATCTTGCTATAAGGAAACTGGAGTGAGCCTGAAAAAAAACATTTTAGGCTGGAGCACATTACAGAGGGAAGGCAAAGGAGCTGTTTTGTATCATCCTAGAGAAGTGAAAGCTATATAAGTAACTAATTCCATCTCACATTACGCAATGGATTTTTACAGAGAAATATTCAAATTCTTCTGAGAAGCCTATGGTGGTAGGACAAGAGGCAGTGGTCACAAGGTACAAGAGAGGAAATTCAAAGTAGATATAAGGAAAAAGTTCTTCACAGTAGGAGTAGCTAAGCCCTGGGATAAATGCTCAGGCAGGTTTTGGGATCTCCATTTCAGATTTTCAAAGCTCTAGTGGACAAGGGCCTGAGCAACCTGATTTAGCTTTGAAGCTAGTCCTGCTGGTGATTGAACTGATGACTTACACAGATCACTTCTGACCTAATTATTCTTATCTGTTGGCAGTAGGAACAATTCACATAGAATCATCATGTTAAGAAGAAAGCAAACAATCCTGATCAGTCCCTGAAAACATGCTTCAAATCTTCTTCAACTAGTCTCAATGCATTAGTTTTATAACCACTAATATCACAATCTTCTCAGGGAAGTCAGAGTGCTCTCATTCATTTTGTGTTACTCTGAATTCCATTATGAAAAAGAGAAATAGTAACACTCCAGTTTTCAAGTTTTTGATGCTGGCAAGAATTGAAGACAATGCAGAAATTTTGTCTCAGTAATTTGTAAGTGAAGACTATGCCTAACACCAAAAGCTATCATTCCAACAATGAATATGATGTCAAAACAAATAGATTTGCTGCTCTGACACTAAATTCCTATTGCAAAACATACTTCTCAATCTTAAAAAGGATCAAAACCATTTAAGATGCATTTAACCCACCTATAATTTTAATTATTTTTTTGTTTTAAAAGGAAATCTTCAAAGTGACATGTTTTTTTCACTAAGTTTATAATATAAATAGAATTTGTCTAATTGTTCATATTAAGAAAAAAGGCCTTATTGAGTAAGAACTAAATCCCACAACTGTTTATATATAGATTGGAGAAAATCCTGGGAACACGAAGCAGATTTCAGGTTAAAAAATTATTTTGATTCTGTTAGTATATTACCTCTTCACATTAGTATTTAACTTGAGTTCCAACATCTTCATTTTAAATGACTGGTAACAAAGACATGTTTGAAACAAATATTCAATAAGTATTCAAATACTAACCTAACGAAAAAACAGCAGAAAATACC
Source organism: Psilopogon haemacephalus (assembly GCA_013396835.1). Classification (NCBI taxonomy): domain Eukaryota; kingdom Metazoa; phylum Chordata; class Aves; order Piciformes; family Megalaimidae; genus Psilopogon; species Psilopogon haemacephalus. Next base: position 55,386 of record VWZI01020670.1, on the reverse strand, counting down.
AGTGACTTTGATCTTTAGATATTCTCAGCACTCTTCTCAACACAGATCCTGCTGACCTGAAATATTTTACCACTTTCCTTCTTTATCTCTGAAAAATAATTCATATATATATATATATAATGCTAGCAAGAAGAGCTGCTAGCATTACTGCTCCAATTACACAGTTTAGAGGAAATTTTATGTTACATTTGTTTCAAGTTGACATCTTAAAAAAGTAAGCATGAAGTAAGTATAGATTCTAGATGTATTTTGTACCTAAAGGACTCAGATCATTAGCACCAGTACAGCTGTGATGTAAAGTTGCCTACATGTGAGCTAAACCACTGCTTCCCACACTGACACAAATATATCCAGGTCAGAATGGATAATTGTTCATACAAGTATTTTGGCTACATTTTCTGCAAGGAAAAGCAGCAGAAAATTAAAAAAATTAAAATAAAGCAACCAAAAAAGCCCCTCCCAAAAAACCCAAAACAAAACACGCAGAAGTAGTTTGTGTCTCACTGATGATAATTTTTACACTAAAAAGAAGAAACTAAACTTTGTGACAATAAGAATATTGTCCTAGAGGCTACTGGATCTTTCAAAAAAAATATGGAATTGTCATTACGTTTGTAAACAGCTGAGCTGTTTCTTATTTTCATGATAAGAAAAATATTTTCCATGTTATTCTCTAATAAATCAACACAGAACATACTTGCCATATTAAAACTGAAAACAGAATAAATCCAAAGCACTAAGGTTTTCCAATAGCATTCATGATCATAACACTAATATTTCAAGCATATAAGAGTAACTTTGTACTGTTCATAGACTAAAGCAATGCTTAATTTTTAGCAAACTGTAAAAGAAATGTGTTATTTTTTCTTTTTTCTTTTTTTTTTACAGAGCAATAGAGCTAGTGCTGCTTCTTAAATACTGTTAGCCCCACACAAAAAAAAATCAAGAAAAGTATTCAAAAGACAAGAGGAAGGCACAAAACCAATAATAAAAAGAAACCAAGTTAGAGATGACTCAAGCAGTAACAAAAAGTAATAAAAAAACCCTAAACAAAACACACAAGCAAATCACATGCTTATAATGGTTTGCAGAGGCTGGCACTTTGATTGAAGAAGCAAATTAAATGAACTAATGTCTGGTGCCTCTGAAACCACAGGCAAGATGACAATGTAACTGGACTTAAAGAGAGAAAAGCAGTGGCCTAACATCAAAGAAAGAACATTTTAAAAGAAAAAAAAACAACAAAATAGAACAGTAAGAAAAGAGGGTTGCATCCAATTTCTAACCATGCAAGTACACACTAGAAAGATTTTATAATTCTGAACACTGCATTGCTGGTTTTAGTTTAAATAATGCCCAAGATTCTTATTTTTTTAAACATTCAAGTCTGTAACTGAATTTTCTCATGACTGTAATTATGCATGGCAAAGAGCCACAGAATTGTGCTGAACTATTTCATTGATACTTTTCTGTTACTTTCTCATCCCTGGCAATACACAGACAAATTTTTTCCCTTAAAGTGACTCAAACAACAGAAAAGAGTGCATTTTCAACAGTTTTTTCCTTCAAGAGGATGTTGACTTTTAAAAAACCCAGTAACAACAAAACCAAAAACAGATAATGAAGAACATTTACTTATGAAAGATGTCAGTCTTTCCAGTAACAGAGCACTTCTTATTGTCCCATGAGGGAAAGGAAAATCGAGTCATTAACTGTGGAATATAACAAAATTCAGGCACAGTTCGGGTTTCCATTAGTCAGGGAAGACATTTTGAACTGCATAGTTTTGCCTAAGGAAAGATAAAAATTAAGGAAGAAGACAACAAAGAAGAACATACACCACAGAAGTTTAGAGGTTGGAAGCAACCTCCAGATATTATCAAGTCCAACCTTCCTGCCAAGGCAGGGTCACCTAGGGTAATTGGCTCAGGAATACATCCATGCAGGTTTTGAAAGTCTCCAGAGAAGGAGACTCCACAACCTCTCTAGGCAGCCTGTTCTGGTGCTCTGTCACCCTCACAGTAAAGAAGTTTCCCCTCATGTTCAGGTGAAAACTTCTATGTTCAAGTTTGTAGACATTGCTCCATGTCTTATTGCTGCTGACCAGCGAATAGAGATAGGCCCCATCCACTTGACATCCACCCCTCAGTCTTCTCTTCTCCAAACTTTCTCTCTTTGTAAGGGAGATGCTAAAGCCCTCCTTGTGGCTTTCTGCTGGACCCTCTCCCTGTCTTTCTTGAATTGGAGAGCACAAAACTGGACACAGTATTCCAGGTGTGGTCTCACCAGGGCAGAGCAGAGGGGGAGAAGAACCTCCCTAGACCTACTGGCCACATTTTTCCTGATGCACTCCAGGATGCCACAAGGGTACATTGCTGGCCCGTCCAGAACTTGTTGTCCATCCAAGGAGCTGCTTTCCTGCAGGGCCCCCAACCTTTACTGGTGCCTGTTGTTATTCCTCCCCAGAGGCAGGACCCTGCACTTGTCCTTATCGAACTTCATAAAGTTTGCCTCTTCATCCAGCTCTCTAGCCTTTCCAGACCTTGTTGGATGGCAGCACAGCCTGACTGGCTGTCAGTGACCTCCACCCCACATTCCCCAGTTTTGTATCATCAGCAAACTTGCTGAGGGTACACTCAATCCCCTCATCCAGGTCATTGATAAAGATACTGAACAAAATTTGGCCCAGTACTGATCCCTGGAGCCAGTTTTCAATCCATCTCACAAACCAGTCATCTACGCCACATCTCCTAAGCTTATATATGAGGATGTTGTGGGAGACAATGTGTTATGTGTATGTATATATATATATGTAATATATATACACACCTAATACATAAATATATTGTCTACTCCACTATAAAACCACAAAGCAACATTATACTTTAGTACTAAGAGCAACAATACAAACATCAATTAGAACGCAAGCTTTCAGAAGTCATAACACTCAGTGTCAAAAAAAGTCTTGACTCGCTTAGAATGAATTTATAAACCAGTTTTAGCATTAAAGATAGAAGCTCAGCTATTATAATTGTATGTCTAAGTACCACTGAGTTAAATAGCATTTAATTATTATCAGGTGCTTAAAACTATTCAAAAATCAAACCTGAAGTCTACCTAATGGAGTTAGTCAATGTATAATTTTTTTTCCATCAGCCAGCACTGAAATAAAGGAAAACAATACCACTTCCTGTTTACTAGAACACCTGTATAGGTGAATTACTCGACTGGAAAGCCTCTCCACATTCTAACAAAGCACTACAAAGGGTAAAACATTTAAAAATGAAGAAATCAATCAGTCTATTCCTAATTAGCTTTGCTATTCTGAGATTTTGTTGAGGATAATTCAATCCATAGCACACCACAAGGCTTTTAATGCTTCTCATTCCCAGCAAAATCAAATATGAGAAAAGATTTTTTTTTCTGCAATCACCATTATACTCACAGATATTTAATGTTAAGTAAATCAGATAACCTGAAGCCATGTGCTTGTGTACATTTAGCCTACATCTAAGGCCAAACTATAGCAGCTGATTTATCACCCAGTGGCCCCTCCCCAAGACAGGAGGATGACTGGGAAAAGGAGAGGAGACCCAGACATTGAAATGAAAATGGATTTAATGAAACAGCCAAACTAGTGCCAATGCAAATATAAAGCATATTAAGCTATACACAACCCAGCTAATGTAGAGTGATAACAGTAAGAGGAAAGGAGGACGCCTCTGTCCTCAGCAAACTTTCCTCTTTATACTGAGCGTGACACCTGTGGCATGGGATATTCCTGTGGGCAAACTCAGGTCAGCCATACTAGCTGACTCAAAACTGAGACCACAGCTGGCCTAGGATTCTGTAAAAGCAAAACCAGGACAATATCGTGAAGATAAGTAAAGAAATCCCTTTTGGACGAAAAATGGTAACAAAAATTGTTAAAGCATAATTTACTTATTTTAATAAAGTTTCAAATTCCCTGGCTCTTCATTTTCACTGTCAATTATTCTCCTGCTTCATATGGGACAGTTAAGAAGAAAATATGGAGGGGGAAAAAAAAAAAAGAAAATTAAATTATAACAGAACTAGATATGTTTTTACTTCCAAATAACAATTTCAGAAAGTGTCCAACTGAAGATGACTGTTTTCTTCCAGTGCTAAATATGTGACACTACAATAGGCTGAAGAATAATGTGCAGAATTATAGCTTAAACCAATAGATAGGTCAGACAACGAATGAGGAGGAAGTTGGCACCTAAAGTAATACTTCTTAAGTTGCTACAAGTTTGGGTTCTGAGCAGTATGTTTGATAAACAAACACTATGCAGAAATTCTGCTTCTTCCATTGTGGGATTTTCTCCCCCACTAAAACCAGTACTAACTTCTGCTGGGTAAAGAGAAAGGCATATTGGAAAATCCACCAGTTCAGATTGGCATTCAATCCACTTGGTGAATGCAGAATGTCTTCTACATCGGTCTTAAATGGTTGCCTTTCCAATTCTAAAATATGATCTTTGTTTGATTATTATATGGAGGAGAAATAGAAAAACAATGCTAAAACCATTGCCTTACATTTTAAGACAAAAATAACGAAGGCAAATTTGAGAGTATTTCCACAGGTATTAATCCATGAGTGTTTCTAACTTAATGAAAATTAACAGGGGCCAAAGATTGTCATTAGATCTACCACTTCATGGAACTATATAGGGAATACCTCTCTAAGGCAACTAAGTCAGCTACTTAGGCATGGATTTCTATGCCTGTACACCAGAGAGGCAAGAGCAGAAGTACTATTTTAGGAGTTAGAAAACAAACTAACATATGTAAAATTCTCAGGGGATTGTTGCATATCTCCTAGATTTGGACATGTCAGTATCTAGGAAAATAAAATACTAACCCATTTTTACAACAGTGAAGCAAACGCTTGTCACCCCTCCTCCAAATAATACGAGAGCTATTTTTGACATTGTGTAACCCTGATTACTTGCAAGATCAACAACGTACCATTCTGCTACTGGTTTGGCAATGCTGTCAAAAACCACATCTTGTTTTTCCTCTTGATCAAAAATTTTCTGAAATCTGAAAATATCAAAGAAATAGTAATTGCTTAGAATGCTAAAACACTACTTGATTCATACATTTTAGATTGTGTTTGTAATGGCCAATGTTTACATCACTAGGCTTACATAACTTAGTACAATGTTTTCCCTGTAGTCTTAACCACAGCATGCTGTTGTGCTATTGTACATAAACAGGCTGTAAACAATGGTGCTTTGACAAAATCTGTACAATAAAATCCTCTGATAAAATGATGTTGCTTTGAAAAAAATAAACTGTATTCTAAATCTACCAAGAGAATCAGTGTTTGTAACTGGCATCATACTGAAACCTGGATAAATAGATTACTCTATCATCAAATACAGCATCCCACCAGCAGATCCAGGCTCATATTTTTCACAACTACTCCATTCTCCTGTGCAGTTACTGTAAATCACATGGAGACATTTAATTCAATCTAAGTTTTGCCACTTCGTATATCAAATATCTGCACTTGTCTTCTAGAATCATGGAACACTTGAGGTTGGAAGGACCATCTACTCCAACCTCCATGCTCAAGGGACAGTCAGCTATAGTCTGTCCAGTCTGGTTTCAGCATCTCCATACATGGAGACTCTAACCTGTTCCAGTATTTGATCACCCCACAGCAAAAAATGTTCCTTGGACATTTTCTGTGTTTGAATTTGTTCCCATTAACTCTTGTTCTGACACTGGACAACCCTAAGAAGCACCTGGTTCCATCATCTTAATTCTCTCACCCTCCCTATCAAGTGTTCAGATGTTTCTACACATTGCTAAGATCCCTGTAAGCCGTCTCTCCTGAAGGATAAGCAGTCACAAGTCTCTCAGCCTCTCCATATGTTAGATGCTCCAGTCCTTAATCACCTTTATGCCCCTTTGCTGGTGACCAGAACCAGAGCAATAACTCCAGATGTAATCTTCATGGTGGTGACTAGAGGGGAAAGATTAACTTCCTTGACCTGTTGGCAATATAGCACAGAGGATGTTGGTCACCTTTCCTGCAAATGGTGCAAATGGTGACTTTCAACTTTTGTCTATTAGGACTCTGGGTCCTTTTCTGCAAACCTGCTTTCAGTTTCCCTGAACCTGACCTGGCTATTCCTCCCCAGGAGCAGGACTTGGCATTTCCCTCTGTTGAACTTTCTGATATTGCTACCGGCCCATTTCTCCAGCCTCTTGAGGTCCTTCTGAACAGAAGCACAGCTTTCTGGTTCATCAGTCAACCATCTCTCCCAGTTTCATATTGTCTGTGAACTTGCTGAAGCTTCATTTGGACTCATCATTCAGGTCATTAATGCTAAACACCATTGCATTCCAGTATTGACTATACTAGCCACTAGCCTCCAAATGGACTTTGTAACTTTTATGATAGCTCTCTGAGCGAAGCAGGTCAGTTCATTTTCAACACCCCTCACTTACCTAGGCTTTCCTGACTCCACTCCTCAAATAACCTTCCTGGGTCACCTGCCACTGCTCCTATCTCTTACACAATTTCTTTTTATGTATTCTGCCTTTTCATAGTTTCTTATTCACATGGATGGAATGTGACTTGAAAATCAGATAGCTCTCTGGGCCTTCCTTCCAGGGCTGTGTCACAAAGAATTTTTTCAAGCAAGTACCTAAGCAGGCCAAAGTTTGATCTACAGTCCAGGGTTATGACCCTACCTTTTGCCTTGCTCCATTTTCTCAGTGTTCTGAATTTCACTATCTCATGGCAACTACAGACAAGGCTACCTCCAAGCCTGTTCAATTGTTCTATGTTTGCAAATATGAAGTGCAGCAGGGCTTCTCCCCTTAATGACATTTTAATGTTACATTAGGAAGTGGATGAGGGAAGAGCAACTGATGTCATCTATATGGACCTGAGTGAGGCATTTGATTCCGTTCAGCACGACATCCTGGTCACCAACTGGGAAAAACATGGACTTGATGGGTGGACAGCTCGCTGAATAAGGAATTGGCTGGATGGTCGCACACAGAGAGTGATGATCAAGGGCACAATGTCCACCTGGAGACCAGTGACAAGTGGCATCCCTCAGGGGTCAGTGCTGGGACCAGTGCTGTTTAACATCTTTGTCAGTGACATGGACAGAGGAATCGAGTGCACCCTCAGCAAGTTTGCAGATGACACCAAGCTGTGTGGCACAGCTGACTTGCTGGAGGGCAGGGATCCATCCAGAGGGACCTGGACAGGCTGGAGAGGTGGGCCCAGGCCAACCTAACGAAATTCAACAAAGCCTGTAAGGTCCTACACCTGAGTTGGCACAATCCCAAGCACAAATCCAGGCTGGGTGGTGAATGGCTGGAGAGCAGCCCTGAGGAAAAAGACCTGAGGATCTTGGTTGATGAAAAGCTCAACATGAACTTGCGCATGTGGCCCAGATAGCAACCATGTCCTGGGCTGCACCAAGGTAAGCGTGCAAGCAGGGCAAGGGAGGGGATTCTCCACCTTTGCTCATCAGACCCCATCTGGAGTACTGTGTGCTGTTCTGGAGCCCCCAGCACAAGAAGGACATGGAACTGTTGGAGAGAGTCCCGAGGCCATTAATATGATCAGAGGGCTGGAGCACCTCTGCTATGAGAAAAGGCTACGAGAGTTGGGGCTTTTCAGCCTGGAGAAGGAAAGGCTTGAAGGAGACCTTGTAGTAGTTTTCCTGTATCTGAAGGGGGCCTACAGGAGGGCTGGGGAGGGATTGTTTACAAGGTCTTGTAATGATAGGATAAGGGGTAATGAGTTTAAACTGGAAGAGGGGAGATTTAAACAGAGATTTACAGTGAGGGTGGTAAACACTGGAACAGGTTGCCTAGGGAGGCTGTGGATGATCCCTCCCTGGATGCGTTCATAGGTAGGTTAGATAAGGCCTTGAGCAACCTGTTCTAGTGGGAAGTGTCCCTGCCTATGGTGGGGGGGTTGGAACTAGATGATCTTTGCGGTCCCTTCCAACCTAAACCATTCTATGATTAAATGAAGGTGTCATTCATACACTCTAGAAATCTTCGCTGCCACTTGTCACCTGCTGTGTTGCCCCTCCTATCTGGAACTGTACACTCACATAGAACTTCACAGGATATATGCAAAGGCACTATGGACACAAGGTATATAGAAAGGCACTATCAATTTCAAGGGATTATGCAGTGTGTACGGTACCACAGACAAATGAGATACACAAAATATAGACGCCCATGTAACAGTAAGGACAAAAGAGAGTAATACTGGAATTGACGAGGACAGACTGCACAGAAGGATTAGTTTTATGGAAGAAAAGCAAATGCTTATTCCTTAGCCTCAACATTATTTTTACATTGTCTTAAGGATTATATGGCATCATTTTTCCTCAAAAGCAATTTCTATAGGCTTTTTAATAAATTATGAAGTCAGAAACAAATACCAGCATTCATGCTAGCCTGGACATCTGCAACCTAAACTAGTTTTGCATATTAATCTGGTTGGAAAGGGCAGCTCCTTTCTTCCCAAACAGAACAAATTTCCTTAGCTGATGCAAAAATTACATCAGTCTGAACTGCAGATGTTTATCTGGGGTGTGTTTTTAATAGTGTAAAGCAACAAATTTACTTGATTTGGTATTATATATATATTTTTTTTTTTAATTCAACCTGGAAAAAAGACAACCTAAACCTTGTCATTAGAGTCAGTTACAGCTTTCATCATCATCAAAATTTTAAGCTTTCTTTTGAAAAGATGATACTTGATTTATATTGCTGGTACTTATTTTTAGTTTCTAGAAAAATATTTACATTCTACTACCAAGGGTTTATTTCTTTCAGCAATCTCCGGTTTTCTTTACCATGTTTTGGTTATGTCTGAAACAGTTTTTAAACACTGCTTTACATCAAGACATCTTTCACCAGCCTAAGCCAAGTCATTAGATCACATGAGTACACACAGTCCTGCATGCAATTTTCATATGCAAATTCAAAAAAAGCTGCAAAAATTGACGAACTGATAAATGAAGTTGTAATGCTTAAGAATTAGAAATCTGTAATTACTTGCAATCGATGAACAAAACCCCCACAACTTTATCAAATATTATCAAACTCTTTCAAGTGAAGAGCAAAATATGCTAGAGTATTCCCCTTGTTAAGGGATTTATATAAACTTAATTTTAAGAACAGTCTTTCTGAGGTTCTAGAAATTTGTATCACTACACATAGTGAGGCCAATCACTAAAAGCAGAAGACAAAAAATACATGGCTTTTACTTACTTGAACTTGTAGCTCTCTCGTTTATTATTAATGAATCCATCTGCTAATTCATGTGGCATGACAATCTCCAGACTGGGTAGAGTTTTCTCATCATTGTCAACTGAATAGATCTAATAAGCATGGACATGAATTAACAAAATAATTTTACCAAGAGAATTCCATAATCCTTATGTATAACACTTAGGTAAGTTTCGCATCGGTAGCTTGCTGAAGAAAAAAATAATTAAAATTTCACTCAATAGGTGAGCAGAGGCTTCTTCAGCTATTAGGTAACAAAACAATCGTACCCTAACAGTATCCCGTGTTGTTACCATGTAAACAGCACAGTTAGATTTTAAACAGAAACATCGTCTCACATGATTTGCTTACTAAACTGCTTTCATATAAAACACAATACCACAGCCCCCAGTGCAACCTCCTCCAAAATAAAACCACCCTGGAAGAATATGCCAGGAAAGACTACTATAGAATGAGTGGAGTTGGGTAAAACAGGAAGACACTGAAGAGACCTAATTGTATGATTTCTGACCAATGATTTCACTATCCTTATTATCTCTTGCCAGGACAGCCACAGCCTAGCAGCTGTACGTTCAGAACAGCATTTAACTGTAACACAGTGAACAGCGACCAAGTTTAGCCTGTGGAGCCTTTCCGCAGCAGCTAGTAAGGAAAGGAGATCCTCGCCCCTTACACCGATAGCTACAGCCTAAGCTCCTCCGTGATTACATTGCCTTCTCTTAAGCTTCGGAGAACAGTAAAGGGCTGTGGCTTTGCGCCACAGCTCTCACGGGCCGGCCGGGCCTCTCACAGGGGCGGGAAGGGCACGCTCGCTGCCCGTTCCGTCCCCTCTTCAGGCGGCTCTGCCGCACGCTGTAGCACAGGACACCGCAACTACCACACGGCAGCCCTCAGCAGCCCAGGGGCTGGCTCCCCGTCCTACCGCCGCCTGCTGCCGCCTGCCCAGAGGCTTAACCCGCGCGTACACTCGAATGGTTTCCTTGACCATGGCTGCCGCCGAACACGCAGACGGCCGGCAGAGCTTCTCGCCTAGCAACGGTCACCCGAGCACGCTACCCAGCGTGCATCGCGGCCGGTGGAGCGCGGCCGCTGCTGGGGCCTGTGAGAGGGGCGTGCGCCACCCGCCGAGTCACCTTGCGCCCTTGGCATCCCCTCACATCATCCGGTGGCCTTGGCAGGGGAAGAGAGGCAGGGAGCAACTAGGCGCCATCTGCCAGGGGTGGCTGCCATCCCCACTGCAGATGGGTGGCTGCCTGCTTGGCGCTTAGTGGTAGTTGCCCACCAACTGTTTTCCACAAGGCCGAAGAAGTGCTGTGACTTCAAGAAAAGTGTGCTGGTAACATTGCCCAGCAAAGAGGTGCGGTGTTTATATTGCTTGCCATTGGCACACCAGAGATTCCTTGCCAGGTCTGTGGGGTTGTGCATTATGTGTGTGCCCATGCAGCTCTGCTCCAGCTGAGACCACCCGGTCGAGACCGCTTGGTTTAGTTGCAGCATCAGGAAGGAAAATTGAGGGAAAATGTAATCTTGGAATGGTTTGGTTTGAAAAATCTCTTTAAGATCATCTAGTTCCAACCACCCTGACCTTCCACTGGGTCAGGCTGATCAAAGCTACGTCCAACAGGGCCTTGTACACTTACAGAGAGGGAGCATCCACAACTTCCCTGATCAACCTGTTCCAATATTTCACCACTTGTCTGTGATATAAATCTACCCTCTTTTCCCTTAGAAGCATTTCCCTTTCCCTGTCACTAGAGTCCTTGTTTTTCATTCACCAGTACCCCCAAGTCCTAAGTGCTTTCAATCCACTCGATGCTCAAAGTGTATTTGTGCTTGGGATAGCCCCGGCCCTTGAACTTGGCCTTGTCGAGCCCCATGATGTTCATATATTCTCACCTGTCAAACCTGTCAACAGCATCATAGAATCTGGCCTAGATTACATGCAATGAAGGTTCTGAAAAATCATCTAGTGGGAAACAGATGGCGTTATCTTGTTATAAGTGCTAAACTTTTGCTAAAGTAATAGAATCCCGTTACTTCTATGAAGTGGTTACCAAAGTGTCAGATAAACAACATGGTAGTATGTTGGCCTTAATTTCAGTGAGACAAAGTAAAGATCAGATTGTGTTGATTACAAGTCCACTAATTTAAATTAAATGGAAAATGAGAGACTTGTTTACAGAGGAGGATAGAAATTCCTTAACTCAGATATGGTAAAAGTATGTTGAACTTGTATTCCAAATAAGAAAGACAGTAGGGGAAAGATTTCTTGTCTCAGCTGAACAACTGTCTGTCTCAGAAAGCACATGAAGCATAAGTAGTGAGTCTTCAGGGAGTTAAATGGCGAAGGGTTAATCCCCAACTAAAGTTGAGTGCAGAAGTCAAAAGGATAAAAATGAAAACAAATGGGAAATATTATTGGTGGTTAAATGGAGAGTGAAAGACAAACAGGACATTGGAATGGAGTAAGGGAGAAAATAGTGAAGTATCTTCTCTGCATTGCTCCAAATCTGCAAAAAAACTGAACTATCAATAAGGATAGGGATGCTGAAGTTGCTGTTAGAGGCAGAAGTGACTAACAGGAAGGAAGTGTGAGAGGGAAATAGCTTCAGCCAAGAGGGAAGCAGCACCCACAAAGTTTAATTTGAATTTGGGCTGGGAGGCAGGGATTTGGGACAGTAGAATAGATAATTTCAATACTTGAATTCTGAAAGAATTGAGATGTTTAACTGAAGACCCAGGAGCTATATTTGTTGGTTTTGCATTGAAACAGGTGCATAACAGTATAGTATGCCTGGGTCCTGGGTTAACACAGTCTGTGAGTTCCCCCTCCTCACACACAGACAGGAGGGAAAGTAACACAAAAAAATCCCTCTCAGTTGAGATAAGGAATTTACTGAGAAAATACAATGCACAGTTTCCTTTGCCTGTTTGCAGAGAAGCTCAGCAAAATGCAGAAGCAGCAGCAGGAGTGACTCCCCCACCCCATCCCTGACCCACAGGCCACCCAGATGAAAAGACCAGCGGTCTGACCTGGAAACCAGAAGCAGCAACCAGAACAAGCACCCTCTTGTGTTACAATCTGAACTTCAAGCTCCATGATACTTTGCTCCAGCTAGGACTTCCATTTTGAACCTGGCATGATAGCAGCATTGAATACACATGAGATTGTGGACAAGTGCAAATGTAATAGCCAACTGTGTTATTTATCCGCTTAGCTGGATTGGAAATTAACTGAGCAGTGGACATTGAAACACTGCAATTACTTGTATGGAAAGCCATTTTGTGTCTGCTGGTGTTCAGTAACTGGAAATTACTTAGACTTCTGTGAGGGGACAGATCTTACAACATATTTTAATTAGTAACTTTGTGTTAAAAATGGGAGTGATGATGTGGCTGAGAGTCATATGTGCTGAAGAGAATCAGGATATCTAGGAAAAGTTGAATGGCCATGAGGATTGGAGGAACAGATATGGAAAACCATTAAATGTCATGTAAACTGCAAAATCAAGAAGGCCTATAGGACTGAGGACTAATGACAACTCATTTGAATCCATTCAGGATGACATCTGCTGATGAAAAAGGGCAGCTATAGATCTCTGTATTGACTGTGTGTTCTACGAAGGAAAGAAATCATTCACAGTGTTCCAAAGGATTTTGATGAGATCTCCAGTATACTCTGTGCATTTATGGTTCGTTCTTCTTGTTTCTTCAAGTTTTGGTATATAAGAGATACTAGAAGGATTAATCTGACAGAGATTTTGCTGTGAGAGAGCAGACCAGTAGGACTTGATTTATTTAGCAAAGGCTAAATATGAGAGGTTATAAGCACATGTATAAATGCACTGTGGAGAATTTATGTGGAAATAAAATAATATTTTAAGACAGACATAAGGAAAAATAGAAATAATTTAATGTGAATAAATGTACACTGGAAAGCAGAAGGAAATTAAATGCATTAGGTGCTTTATTAGTCCCTCTGGATACTGGAGTAAACATGATAAGTTTCTGAAAAGGTACTTTATGATTACTTATTTTAGGAGAGGTTTGACTCCAGAGCTGAAATCAAGAACCTCTATTCCAAAAAGCCTTTTTTAAGATAACCGAAACATCTTTCTGGAACCATAATAGGAATGGGAAGGCAAAGACACTGTGAATACTTTCTTTCCAAGCCACTTGATGGACTTCAACTTCTCTTTGTTTTGTTATCTTAGCTGTGCTAATATCTTCCTGCCTGGGTCTAACGTGTATCTGTCTTCTGTATAACATCACTATCAATGGATAACTGGAGTTAAAAAAAAACCAACAAAACCTAGTCTCAGTTGTAATTATTAAGCTATAGGAATCCTTCACTCAGCTTGCTAATTTGAAAAGCTGCAAGGCATACAGTACTCCTAATTAGATCAGTAAACAGCTGCCCATTTCCCAGGAAACAAAACATAAAAATCTACGTATCAAAGAACTTCCCTAACATGATTATTTGTCTTATTGTACATTTCAAGGTCTTCATTTAATCTGTAAGAAATCAAACTTTTTCGTTTCACTTGCTTTCATTTTCCTAGTTTTTAAGGTATTGTCTGCTTGAGCTTGGCCAGTACAGAAGAGCTCCTGAGGTATTTAAATCCAAAATTCAAAGTGTGGTGGTTTGGCAATTGTGTGCCTCCCCACACTGTGAAATAACCCAGGCTAGGACTCAGCCAGCTGGAAGTTAATAAATGAAGGTTTATATTTACAGCCATGGACAATATACAAGCAGGTTTTTACAATGTATAACAGATATTTACAGATACATACAGTGAAAAGGTAATACAGAAACACCGCATCCCTCTCAGAGATCAAAAAAATCCCTAAGAGGGGTAATCAACCACCCCTACCACCTTCTCCCCTTCCCCAGTTTTATCTCACCATTTGTTAATGCAGCAGATAGGTGAAAGGCCAGGGGGTTTAGCAGAAGGAAAGAAATTAATGGAATTATACAGAATCAGCTACAAAGGGCAGGGAAAAGGAGCCATGCAGCAGCAGTCACAGCCCATAGAGGTCTGAAGCAGTCTGACTTACCTATATTTGGGTTACAACTCTTAAAACTATTTTTTTTCTTTCTCAGTAAAGCTGTGAGTGGAGTAGCATTGTCAGTGCTTTCCTCTCAGCCTATAATCGAATTTCTCATTCAAATCATCCAATTAGTTCAAACCAGCACACAAAGTAACATAGCAGTGGCAACAAAGAAAGTTTTTTCAACTTCAAAGAGAACAGTAACCCAACTGCTTATACTTGGAGGATAGGACTTGGTAGAGCCTTTTATGTCATCCTTTTAAGGTAAACCCAGACACTGAAGTATGGTCAAGAAAGGAAAGACAGAACTTTTCATCACAGTTCAATCATTCCAGCAACTGAAGAACAAAGCCAGGAGTCATTTCAGTAGGTTGGATGGAGCTTCTCTTGAGCTTAGAAGCAAGAAGTGCTTATAAGTATTGTATTAAGTTTCAAAGCAGTTAAAAAAAAAAGTTCATATTGTCCTTGAGAGAGATTCTAGTTCAAGAAGGGATTTCTTATTTACTTTAGAAATTAATGGGCAATGTTTTATGTAGTGTGTTTTACAGAAGGTCAGATGTCATAGTTTTAAATACACCTCAAATTTCTTACATTTACATTGAACTCTAAGTAGCTTATATGCAAGTTTAGATGTATAAGATTTCAAACTGTCAAGCAAGGGAAAATATATACCACTGTGGAAGATAAAAGTGTAGCAGGCTCCCTGTATTGCAACTGATACACATTTAAACATGAAGACATACGGTGACCTGATCTCCTAATATATTCTAGAAATACCATCTGCTAGTATGTTATTTGCTGAAGTAATGTGGGTATTAATCTGACTGATATATTTTAATAGGCATTAATCACAGGGAAGTTTTTTATAAAGTAGTGCACTTTTTACAGGAAATTTATTTAAAATGGCCAAAGTAGTATGTACAGGTATATTTGAGGATGGGAAGTGTTCAGGACATTTAATAGCCAATTAAAAGATTAATTTAACAAATTATTTTGTTTGAATCTGTAAAAATAACACAAGTAACAAAATAACAGAAAATCCCCATACAAACAAACACCACAAATAACACAAAACTTAAATTGGTGGAGAGATTAAGATGTCTGTCTCAATCTATTCACTATTTTGTGAGGTACCTTAATTTTCCTGTGAAGAGAGACTTAATTATGAGTCTTTACTGTGAGAAGTCTGAATACCATGTCCAATGGCTGCTAAAAGCAAGAATCTTCACATATTAAACAAAAAACAACAGCATATTTCCAACCCTTAGAATAAGAGCCATTTAAAAAATTCAGTTTCAGAGTTGCTGATTAACAGAAACCTTGAGGCCGAAGATTTAGAAAAGAGGCCTGTTATTATATGTGAATATTTGATTACAAAGATATGAGAATCAGAATTCTTCTGCTATTATCAAACAAAACCAACTGTTTTCAATATTTGTATGTCTTAGAGCTTTGAACAATGTGTTGGAAAATGAAGCCTGAAGACAACAGCTAACCATTCTAGATAATGTACTGGTCTAGAGAATGCATCTTATTCAGGAGGCCTGAAAAATTTTTGTTTGCTCTAAATTTACTGTGTTTAAGATCTTCTTTTGGTCTTTCTTGGAAAATCACCTTGTATTTGAGGAATTTTCAGCATTTTCATTTACGCTAACCTCAGGTCCAGTGTTTGAGAAAATGCACCACAGAACACAAACAACCTATAGGCTTGAAACAATTATGTGACTGTATGAGTTACAGGATCTGGCAATTGCATGCTTTATAAAGGTCAGCTGTTGCATTTTGAACTAACAGTTACGACATCACAACTAATTGTCTGCCATTATGGTTGTATTTTTCTTCCAACCGTTAAAATAGTAAGGGTCATATATACTGGATGTGGCAGTTCAAGGACTTGTGCTCCATTATGTCACCTAGCAACTTAATATGCTTCCAAATAAACAGCCTTGTAAGTTTTATAATAGCCCAAACTTTCAAATAATTTTTTCCCTAAGTTTTACTTTTCATAAACTTTACTTATTCTTGGCAATGATCATGCCATTTGGCTGAGATAATGATTACAAGTTAGAACATTAAAATCTTTCCACAGATCAACTGGACAGGATGAAAGGCCAAAACTCTTGCCAAAGTCAGAGTTTGTCTCATCATCCAACTCCTGGAAATGTTAGTGCCAAGTGTACATCTTCTACATGGCCAGAAACTCTTCTTGAATGACTAAGAACTTTAGATCTAAAACTCGGCCTGAATTTATGCATAGTATCTGTTGAGTATGTTATACGAGATATGCCAGAAAGAGGGCAACCTTTATTTGATGGAATGTGAAAACATAGTGGCAGTAGTTTTTGATATTTCAGGTTTCAAGATTATATAATTTTTGGCTTTTTTTTTTCCTTATGTGTTCAGTATTTAAACAGTTAATGCTGCCATGTAAAATGCATTGCTCAGCTTTCAATAGTCAGCCGTGTGAGAAGAACAGGGATGTCAGCTACTGTTTCTTAGGAAATAGTGCTACAGCTTCATGTATGTTAAGAGTCACACTGGGAAAGTATCTTAAAATTTTACAGCTGTTCTAATATTGTTACCAAACACATTTATGTTTCCTAAAACTATATATCTTGGTAGACTCACCCAAGACAGAAAATCTTAAAATAACTTTCTGAGTGCTTGTATATATGTATACACATATTTATTTATTTCGTTGCTTTAGAGTAAACCAAAATTCCATGGAGAAATTTTGGGATCCTTAGAACTCTAACTACAAAAGGCAACAAATCTTATTTCCAAGTTTTAGGTTTTTTTAGTTGGTTGGTATTGGTTTGTATGTAGGGATGGGGGTTTTAGGTTGGGGTTTCTTTGTTTGGTTGGTTGGGTTTTTGGGTTTTTTTTTTAATCTATATGGTCAGCTGCACCCTTTGTTGCAGACTACAATGTAAGAATTATTAACAGGAGACATGAACATACTTCTGATGGAATGCTGATGTTACCTGCACAATTTTCTCTACTTCACTCCCATGTTTATAGTTATTCATTATTTTGTATTTTGACACACAAAGTACACACAGGTGATTCAAGACAGCCAGTGTGAATTTACTAGGGGCAGGTCCTGCCTGACTAACCTAGTGGCTTTCTGTGATAAAATGACTGTGTCAGTAGGTAAGGGACAATTTATGGATGTGATCTATCTGGACTTCTTGCAGGGCCTTTGACACGGTACCCCACAACTTTTTACTCACCAAGATGGAAAGGTATGGATTTGGTGGGTGGACTGTTCAGTGGATGAAGAATTAGCTTGATGTTCACATCCAGAGGGTAGTGCTCAATGGCTTGAAGTCCAGAAGGGGAGCAGTGACAGGTGGTGTCCTTCAGGAGTCTGTACTTGGACCTGTGCTGTTTAATGTTTTTATCTATGATTAAATGAGGGCTCTTTGTTCTGCCTGTTTATTTGGATGGAACTGAATGAAGTATGATGCTAGTGCAGGGAAAGTGAAGAGACACAGGAGAGCAAGTAATTAAGAAAAATACAGAAGGGTAATGGTTAATCTGAGAAGATAGATTTGGATGTGATGATTATTACTTGAATAGATGAGCAGATGAGAGAGGTTTGTATCTACAGTGAGATGAAGGGAGTTACACAAGAGGAGGCCATTTATAAAGAAGGAAAAAGTTTCCATCCTAATCTAAGTAGCACAGCATAGCTAAAACTATGAGAAGTTGTACTTCCCTGCGACACTGATTCAAGAAACCATCATAATGGGGATACATAAGTACTTACACAGACACACTGCTGCTTCAGCATGGATATAATACACTCCAAATAGGCATGCCAGACATTAACACATTTAGCTGCAGAGTTGGTAAATGCCTTTTTCTTAGAGGAGAAAATTAAGACATGGAGAAACTGAGCAATGTGTCCAATTGTGTAAGCACAGCCTGCAGTTAAGCGAGAGAAAATGGTGTCTTAAATACCAAGCTAGTAAGTACCTAAAAAGACAGAGATTAACCTTGCCACTAAACTTTCCCAGTATTTGCATACTGTTGAGAACAATGGGTCAACAGACAATGCACAAATCAGTGAAACTCGTCACATGCTATTTTTTACAAAGTAGGTGTTTTTCTAGAGTTTCTTTTGAATGCTCTTTTCCTCCCATATACATTTAGTCTGTCTCTTGGTTTTGCTTTTGGCCTTTTTGTTTTTGTTGTTTTTTAAATGAGACTACATATTTCCGAATAATAGGGTTTGTTTGTTTGTTTTTCAGCATCCAGTTTTTGGTTTAAAATATGCCAACTACTATTGCTCATTCAAATCTCAGATGCCTGATCCATTTAAGGGTGAGTGATATTGTCACATACTCATGTTGTGCATCTACAGTTGGGATGCATCTGCATCTACAGACTAGAGTTTGTGTCCAGGGACTGCAGACATCAATTATTTGCCAATGTGAAGAGGCAGACTTCCTTTCTGAGTCACTATATTGAAATATAAAATGTTAATTTACCAACTGTACACAGGATCACAAGATGTCAGGGATTGGAAGAGACCCAAAGAGATCATCAAGTCCAATCTCCCTTCCCAGATCAGGACCATAATCTAGCTCAGGTCACAGAGGAATGCATCCAGACAGGCTTGAAAGTCTCCAGAGAAGGAGACTCCACAACCTCTCTGTCTCAGGAGCTTATTCCAGGACTCTGTTACCCATATAGTAAAGAAGTTCCCCCTTGTATTGAGGTGGAACCTCCTGTGCTGCAGCTTACATCCATTGCTCCTTTTCCTATCACAGACAGCAAGTGAGAAGAGGCTGTCCCACTTTCCTGACACCCATCCCTCAGATATTTATAAACATTTATTAAATCCCCTCTCAGTCTTGTCCAGACTAAAAAGCCCCAGATCCTTCAGCTTCTCTTCATAAGGCAGTGCTCCAGTCCCCTAATCCTCGTAGCCCTCTGCTGTACCTTCTCCAGCAGATCCCTGCCCCTCTTAAACTGGGGAGCTCAAAACTTTTGATCTTATGTCTGTCTTGGCAATGGATTATGTGTTTACTCATTATTTAGACTTTTCCTAGCATCTTTCCCTTGAGAATCCCCAAGCATGTAACAATTTAATGAGTTTCTTGCATTTCAAATTAAATCCTCTTCAAATTAAGGCTGAATTGAAGACTCTTACCACAGGTAACAATGTATTTTAGCTGTTTTTCATGGATGACTGAAGAACACAGAGGTAAATTGGCCAAAGTGGAAAACAGAATAAACCCTCTATTCTGTACAGCACTTCATTTCCCATCATTTCTTTGCTGAATCAAAGTCATTGTAAAATTGTCAAGAATTTTGATCTTTCACCTGTTGTTTAGAAGCAAGTACACCATTAATCC
>VWZI01020670.1:12198-34189 GCA_013396835.1 Psilopogon haemacephalus | reverse complement strand
CCTACAAGGTCTCTTCTCCAGGCTGAAGAGCCCCAACTCTTAGAGCCTGTCCTCATAGCAGAGGTGCTTCCGCCCTCTGATCATCTTCATGGCTTCCTCCTCTGGACTCTCTCCAACAGTTCCATGTCCTTCTTGTGTTGGGTGCTCCTGAACTGCACACAGTACTCCAGGTGGGGTCTGAGAAGAGCAGAGTAAAGGGGGAGAATCCCCTCCCTTGCCCTGCTGGCCATGCTTCTCTTGCTGCAGCCCAGGACACAGTTGCTGTCTGAGCCGCATATGCACAGTGTTGGCTCACGTTGAGCTTTTCATCAGCCCAGACCCCTGGATCCTTTTCCTCAGGGCTGCTCTCCAGACATTTGCCACCCATCCTGGATTTGTGCTTGGGATTGTGCCGATCTAGGTGCAGGACCTTACACTTGGCCTTGTTAAATGTCATGAGATTGGCCTGGGCCCACTCTCCAGCCTGTCCAGGTCCCTCTGGATGGCATCCCTGCCCTCTAGCAAGTCGACCATGCCACACACCTTGGTGTCATAATTACACTGGTTTTAAACTGCTTTTGTTATTAGTTTTGAACATCTTAGATTCCTATTTTACAGTTGTGATGGTTTTATATGCTCTTATAGGCTGTACCTAGGCCCTGGTGTATGCTAGAGCTCCTCCAGAAACTTAGTTCAAGTGAATGTGATCTGGATGTAGTTTAAATGAAGGCTGCAAAAAGGAATATGGTAGGAATGATTATATATTGCACCTCAGAAAACAGCTAGCCTGTCTGATAAGTTATTCTTTTGACTACTTCAAACCAAACCATGTTGGCATGAAGCACTTTAGAAACAATTGTATCACAATTGTTATCCAATTTGTATTGTTACTGAAATTTTTTCTTAACATTTTAAAGTTTACAGGTGCCAAGTGTGTATCATAATTTTCTTCTACCACACATAAAATTCATTAATGAATATTGGCTTGCAGGATTATTATCCTTCCAGCTAATTCCCAGTCCAACTCAATTTGCCTTTTCCTGGGCTTCTTGCCACATTCCATTTTTCCCTGTGTGGCTGAAGTTATGTAGGACTGAAATATGGAATTATCTACAGTTCATAAAAGAATCAAGTACCTTAAACTGTTTTGTTCATCTATTACATATGGACAATAAATGCAAACATGAACTAACAAAAGAAAAAGGATAAACACATTTAAGCAAGACCAGTTCCCAGAGAAATAATTTCAAAACTTGTCAAACAATTCTTGAAATGTAAAAGAATGATGATTTCCCATAGATTCATTGTATATGTTCTGGCACTGTAACTTTTCCTTTGTGCACTTTTGTAACCTTGAACAGTAATTTCCATTGGAATATATAAAAGAGATTGACAGATATTAATAACATCGGACACATAATGCCAGTTTGAAGGAAAGAAGCTGGTCAAGCTATTTGTTACCAAAACCATTTCCTTGTTCCAGTTAGTGACTTTGTGCTCTTCTGCCAGCAGTTTCACAAAATACTTCATTCACCAATGCCTAATTATTCTACTGAATTTGGATTACTTTTACCATCCCTAGTTTCTGAGGATGCCCATGACTTGTCTCTCAGATAAATTAATTATCCTCAAAGAATCACTGAATCACAGAATTACTGAGGCTGGAATAGACCTCTGAGATTGCTGAGTCCAGCCTATGACCTAACAACACCACAATGACTAGACCATGTCACTAAGCGCCACATCCAATATTTCCTTAAACACCTCCAGGGACAGCAACTGCACCACCTCTCTGGGCAGTCCATTCCAGTGTCTAAAGTCCATTCCTCAGAGTGCTTCATTCTACAGGAAGGAAGCCACTCACTTGTGATCCTCTGCTGCTTCCAGTTGCTCTGTGGTCCTGGAATGACTTCAGAGAGCTTCCTTGTCTGGGTTAATATGGAGCATTTTTCATGAGTTTTCAGAGATGAAGAGGAAGCAAAAACATCTTTATCCGTTTTTTTCAAGTAAGCCAGACACCCATAACAGTACTTACTTGGTAATGTGTTAGTTGTGATTCACTGTTCAGCAGTCCCCACAAAATTTATCAAGCCTCTTCCTGCAGGTTCACGGGCCCTGCCTGACCTTTCAGCCCTCAATGTATTTTTCAAATAATTTAAATTGGTGTTATTTTTGTCTTATTGTATGTTTTAAGCTCTAGAAAATGCCTCTTGTCTCAACCCATATAACATTATTCTTATTATTTTTGTAATATACTTATTATAGTATAATTAACATCATATTGCATGATTACATGTCATCTATAGACCACCAAGTATTCAGATGCTTCAACCATTTATCTTAGGAGCAACTTGTGTTTACATTTTGAAAAATTAGAAAATAAAGTGCAAATTCTAGAAGAAGTCTTGTAGAGACTATATCAGCACGCCATTTGTTTACTACTAAGCCCCACTTATGTCTAAGGTAAAGTATATGAATTTCCACAGAAGACTATAATTTCCTTGAGAGTGAAGCCTTCATAATCCACACTTGCTGAAGACTTTCACACAAACCTCATCTATGGAGAATACTATCAATTACAAATATAAGGAAACACAGTCAGTTCCTTTTTGCTTCATAACTCCTGAATTGTTTTTCTTCCTGCTTAGCCAGGGCATTTTTTAACCCACCACCTGAACTGTTTCTAGCCCTAGCTTTTTTTAGCTCCCATCTCCAACTTCTACTTTGGAGTCCTCAACATTATCCAGTGAAATCTATAACCTTCATACTCTTAACCATGAATATGGTACTCTTAAAATCTATGTGTATCTATCTTTAACTCAAGCCTGACACTGATCACTAGTAGTGCTGTTTATGTTTCGGTCTCTGGCACCATTCCATTTTAACATTTTCAGTCTTCAATAAAATATTAATCAAACAATACATATTTTTCTATACTGTTTGCCAATTCTAAGCTGTTAGTGCTTGATGATTATATATTTGCTTGTTTGTTAATATTACCTGGTGTCATCAGGCAACTTAATTGCTTTAAAAACAGTCCTGAGTGAGACAGTACCACTTTAGCTATGAAAGCCAAGTTGTTGTCCATAAAATATTTCTGACAATGGAAATAAGTCATTTTTTTGTTTGGCGTGTTTTGTGGAGTTTTTGTTTGCTTGTTTAAAAGTTAGTCTGAATTCAGTGTTCTCTGTCTTTTTTTTTTTTCCCCCAGAAGAATAGGGGGAAATATCTGTGCTGCAGGGCTTTGGTTTATCTGCATGTGAATTTGTATTAATAGATCCAGAAAATTTCCTTTACCAATGGCCCTACACCAGCATTTCATTCTTGATGTATAGAAGTCCTGCAGGAAGAACTTTGTTAAAGTTGCTGTGGAATGTGCAGAGAAGTGCAAAAGCTTGGCTAAGTGCTTCACAATCTAACAGCCTTTTTCTACTCAAAGCAAGAATAAAGGCTTACTCCTGGATTTTGTAAATTGTACAAAGAGAAATGAGTTACTGCCTTCTAAACCTGTATATTTGAAAACTGTTTAAATAAATATATTATCCTGAAACTTTTTTTTTTTTTTTCTCAATTTGATTGTTTTGGCCTTTCTGACATTTCATAGATTCATAGAATCATAGAATCAGTCAGGGTTGAAAGGGACCACGAGGATCATCTAGTTCCAAACCCCCTGCCATGGGCAGGGACACCCTACCCTAGATCAGGATGGACAGAGCCTCATCCAGCCTGGCCTTAAACACCTCCAGGGGGATGTGGCCACAACCACCTCCCTGGGCAACCCATTCCAAGCTCTCACCACTCTCATGGTGAAGAATTTCTGCTTGTCACTGGCCTCCACTTGGACATGGACCCATTCACAGCCACACTTTGCATGCAGCCATCAAGCCAGTTCTTTATCCATCCTGGTGGTCCACCCATCAATCCCATTTTTCACCATCTTGGAGACCAGGAAGTGGTGTGGGACAGTGTCAAAGGCTTTGCTCAGGTCCAGGTAAATGACATCATTTGCTCACCCTTTGATATATTAATGTTGTGACCTGTTTGTAGAAGGCCACCAGGTTTGTCAGGCAGGATCTGCCCTTGGTGAAGCCATGGTAATGTGTTGGACCCAACTGACATGAAGGAGCTCAGAATCAATACTGCTGACCAATGTGATTGGAGTATTGTTCAGCTTTATTAACAACAGGATAATTCTTTTATAATGTTTTCTTATCAGACTAGAGCAATGTGTCCAATTCTTATTGGTAACCTGAGCTCTGCAGGACACTGTCCATGCTAATCAGAAGCATACTAATTGTTTGGCATAATTAAGCTCAGTCCCATTCATTAATATTTATGATAACCTGTTATTCTCTAACCAGATGTTTCACTATGTCTTTTACCCATGTGGGAGGCAGCTGCTATGAAAGCCAGAGGCCTGTGTTAGGTTGTTTTCCTGAACCATGTGAGCCAAGGCCAAGTTCCTCATTATCTTACAATCCCACACCCAATTACCTCTTTGTTATTTTCTGTCTCAGCAGTGACTCCAGGAGGATTTGTTCCATGATCTTGCCAGGCACAGAGGTGAGACTGACTGGCCTGGAGTTCCCCAGCTCCTTCTTCCTACCGTTTTTGAAAATGGGAGTTATGTTTCCCCTTTTCCAGTCAGTGGGGACTTCACCAGACTGCCGAGACTCTTGGAATATGATAGAGAGGGATTGGAATATAATAGAGAATTCTCCTATTCTGAGACACAACACATTTGACATCCCAGATCAGAATAAAAAAATAGGATGGGTGGCGAATGGCTGGACAGTAACCCTGAGGAAAAGGACCTGGAGGTCTGGGTTGATGAAAAGCTCAACGTGAGCCAACTGTGTGCACAGCACAGACAGCAACTGTGTCCTGGGCTGCTGCAATAGCAGCGTTGCCAGCAGGGCAAGGGAGGGGATTCTCCCACTTTGTTTTGCTCTGGTCAGACCCTCCTGGAGTGCTGTGTGCAGTTCAGGAGCACCCAACACAAGAAGGACATGGAACTGTTGGAGAGAGTCCAGAGGAGGAAGCCATGAAGATGATCAGAGGGCGGAAGCACCTCTGCTATGAGGACAGGCTCTAAGAGTTGGGGCTCTTCAGCCTGGAGAAGAGACCTTGTAGGAACCTTCCAGTATCTGAAGGAAGGCTGGGGAAGGACTATTCACAAGGTCTTGTTATGACAGGATGAGGGGTAATGGGTTTAAACTGGAAGATGGGAGATTTAAATGGGATGTTAGGATAAAGTTCTTCACAGTGAGTGTGGCGAGATACTGGCACAGGTTGCCCAGGGAGGTTGTGGCTGCTCCCTCCATGGAGGTGTTCAAGGCCAGGTTGGATGAGGTCTTGAGTGACCTGATCTAGTGGGAGGTGTCCCTGCCTATGGTGGGGGCTTAGAACTGGATGATCTTTGAGGTCCCTTCTAACATAAACCATTCTATGATTCTATGTAATTAGAGGGATTTTATCTCTTCTGCAAGCTAATTTCATGTAACTTATTTTAACATGACATGACATGCACACGGAAAAGTATTTGCCATTTCCTTATGTTAGTCAAAACAATTTTCCTGTTATCAAGATATTCAGGAAATAAAAAATAATTGCTTGGTTGTTGTATTTAGTCCATGTGAAACAAATTAACTGAAACTGTGGAATTAGGTTCTCCCAGAAGAGAGAGGATAAAGCAAGAAGCATGTTCATATAAGATTATTCTTCAGTATCTCACATGTGCTTGTGTATGAGAGATGTAAACATAGAATAAATTTGGGGTTTTTCAGTTTTTGCAGTTGAGGAGCTAACTGATCTTTACAAAGAGGAACGAGATTAAGCTCACAGCATACATGTCAAGTACTCAATAATCCCATTTTGCAGATGAAAGAACAGGCCTAGAGAAATTAAGAAGTCTGTCAATCAGACTAAAACATAGTGTTTTACAGACTGCTATTTTCATGTCTTGACTAAGTTGGTTTGAATGTAATTAAATTGTTATACCTTCTTGGACCTGGCAAATTAATTTGGAAAAAACAAAGTCCACAATCAAAGCTTTATTTTCATTAAAAAAAAAAATTCATAAATTACATAATCAGGAGAAAAATCATGTAGTAACAATTTTTATTAATAAATTTTATTGAATTACATTAAAAGATATAAAATTATTTGCTTAAGCCTGTCATCTTTCTGTCTAATCTTGAAATAATCTAAGAGTGACAAAAACCTTTTCTTGTGAAACTGGCTAAGCAGTTTTATCTGAACTGGCTCACCACAGCTAATTTAAATCAATGGTCCATCTCCTATAAATGGGTGTATTAGAACAAAATTGGCTAATTTAGAACACAATGACTAAGACCCTGGACAGTCATAAGTTTGTAAAGCTGTTGTTCATATCTGTTTTCACCTGAAGTCTGATTATTCTGCTGCCATTTATTACTGCTTCCCGAGTCTGGTCCAAAGCTGGATTCTTCAAATAATTATCTATGTTCAAACTCTCATTAATTTATAAGATATGTTTTATTCTATCTGGAGAGAGGGGAAAAAATTAGATCTGGGGTTCAGTGGCTTTCTGTTTAATCTTGAGTTGACTCAATTGTATAGTATCATAGAATCAAACAGGTTGGAAGAGACCTCTAAGATCATCCAGTCCAACCTGTAACCCAGCCCTATCCAATCAGCTGGACCATGGCACTAAGTGCCCCATCCAGTCTTTTCTTGAACACCTCCAGAGATGGTGACTCCTCCACCCTGGTGGTGAATGGCAAATCACTCTCTCTGTGAAGAACTTCCTCCCAGTATCCAGCCTATACCTCCCCTGGCACAACATGAGACTGTGTCCCCTTGTTCTGTTGCTGGTTGCCTGGGAGAAGAGGCTGACCACCAACTGGCTACAACTTCCCTTCAGGTAGTTGTAGACAGCAATGAGGTCTCTACCCCTGACCCTCCTCTTCTTCAGGCTAAACACCCCCAGCTCCCTCAGCCTCTCCTCATACAGCTGTGCTCCAGGCCTCTCATCAGCTTTGTCGCCCTTCTCTGGACATATTCCAGTGCCCCAACATCTCTCTTGAATTGAGGGGCCCAGAACGGAGCACATTAGTCTATTGGGCAGGTGATAAATGATATGTGCACAATAAATGTATGTGTCACATGAGAATTATTTCATAGAAACATATAACTGTTTGAGTTGGAAGGGACCTCCAAAGGTCATGTAGTCCAGTGCAGGCAGCTGGGTCCCATCCCATATTCTGCTACAACTGTTTTGCATGGGTATTGGATAAACATACCAATATCATAATGTGTTTGATATCTGTCATTTTCCAGTATTTTATTTTCCAACCCTGGAATTTTTTCAATGTTGTTAAAAATCTAATGCAATTAACTGTAGATCATTACTCCTTTTGGGTTTACTGGTTCAACTCTATGGACCACTGGCGTACTTGCATCCACGCCCACAGAAGAGATTTTTTGCAAAGTTGTTTTAAACCATTGTAGGAAGTGACTCAGGATAATTGCTAGTCTAAGAAGCTCTTTTGACTTCCTGAAGTCTTTTAAAAATAAATTCTTTGCAAGAGGAGAGAATGTCTAGAAAAGAAGAGAAAAACCTGATACTGGTCA
The DNA here is from genome assembly GCA_013396835.1 of Psilopogon haemacephalus. Taxonomy (NCBI): domain Eukaryota; kingdom Metazoa; phylum Chordata; class Aves; order Piciformes; family Megalaimidae; genus Psilopogon; species Psilopogon haemacephalus. Next base: position 26,596 of record VWZI01020670.1, on the reverse strand, counting down.
AGATGTTTAAATTTGATACCAGTCTGCATAATTTAGCTCTCCTTTCAACCCAGGTTTTCTTGATATTTTTCAATACATGATGATTGTTGTTAATGTGGTATATAAGTGGTGACATTTCTGTCTGCATGTGTGCATACATTTTTTCCTCCCAAGCTGTATCTCTTGCCTCTTTGAAGCATCTGTTCACTAAGCTGTCAACCCAGTATGTGTGTGAAAGAAGCCAAGGAACTGTTGTCCCACAAAGCTCTCAAAGGGCCCTGGTTAACCTGAATTCGTTTTGTAGGTTTTTTTGTGGAAAACAAAATTAATCTAAGTTAGCTATGGGAATAGCTAGCTGGGCTGTAATATATATATATATATTTTTTTTTTAATTGTTTAATTCTGATAGTATATATCTGCAGAACAATTTAGTTTTCAACTATCCAAACAGTCTGACCTATTCAATTCTCTTTGGATTAGTTGACTGCTGTAAAGGAGTTGGAGCCTAGCCACAATTCCCTGTGTGGAACAGAGCTCACTTTTTCCTGCCTCCTGTTCTGCCAGTGGTGAAGGCAGGGTGTTCTCAGTCCTTGCTGCCTTCTGTCTACCCTTATGTATGTAGCCATCAAGGCTAAGACCATTGTTAAATATAGTTTGAGAAGCACAGTCTGTTCCTCAGTCTCTGAGTGAAGTTGCAATCTACTGCAGAGGTTCTGGCTTTGGAAGTGTTACTCTAACACTGCACTGCTTTTAATTGGAAGCACGCCTTCAGTTCTGTGATACTCGGTCTCCCTTGATTTTCACTTTTGTAGGCATTCACACTGGAGGAAACAGAGTCCAAAACGCTGTCCCTTCATTGCCTAGCTGTAAATACAGATTTATTTAGTGCCACACATTGATTACAACACTCAGACATTTCCCATCCGCTGCACAATGGATAAAGGGACATCTCAGCACCCCAGACTGCTTCCTTTCCCCTTCCCTTGTACACAGGTTACAATCCCTTGCACAACACAAAGATTGCTGTGGCAGTGTCTTAGAATGATCCTTCTTGCTGGCACGTGTATCTGCCACACATCATCAGCTTCTCTTCCCATCACTTAAACCGCTTACTACCACATGTTAAGCCACTATGCTGTTTCACGTCTTGGAAATGAAGGTATCTATGAGATCTCAAAGTAGTTTCACTGTAGTCAGAGCAATAGAGAATTAAATCTGGAAGCCAGAGGTACAGATAATAGAATTCTCTGCAAAATGAAAGGAAAACCACCGGGTGGATTTAAAAACTATGGCCAAGGCTGCGTGCACCTGAGGACAAAGGCAGGGCTTTCTGCATACTTTAATGTGTTCTATTCTATTAAATATATACCCTAACCCTGACTTTCTTGAGTGCATTGGGTTAGAGAAAACCAACCTGGCAGCTTCCTAAAACTGGAATATATGTAGAAATAGCATTCATAGCAATACCAGTGCAAGTGAAGAAACCCAGCATCTGAAAGAACCTCATGCGTCAGGGTGTAAACTGATCAGCTGCAGAGTTCAGGAAAGAATTTATCTTCTCTCTTTACCTCCCAGTTCTTATGTAATATCCTAGCCCACAACTAGCTGGATGTAGTGTGTTTTCCATTCTTTGTGCTCTGAATCATCAGGTATCTAACCACTGCTTGAGGCAGTGTATGAGACTAGAGAGCCAGTCTGTTCCACTGTGGCAGCAAGGATAGTATTTTAATATGGTTTCATTTCCTTCGATTTATTGTTTTGTTATGTAACACTAAGGGAGTGACAACTGGTCTGCTATAGGTGCTCATATAAATGTGTATTAAGGCTTTTTATGATCTGAAAAACACAAGCTGTCTTATTTTGACAGTCACATGCTGGTGCAGAGGGTCTTACCCTGCTTTTTTAGGGCAGAGTAATGTCTGTGCTTGTGCTGGTCCAGTGTGTAAAATTGATGTTTACCCTTCAAAAGTGCTTGCTTCTAGTATCTTCTGAGAGAAGTACTGTTTGAAATAAATCGTGTTCAAAGTGAAGCTAATTGTGCTCCCACATGCACACTCCTGGTCGAGTGGGGAGGGTTCTCCTGTATAATCAGGAGTACAGGTTGCCCACAGATGGGATCTTTGTGCTTATCATATCATGATGTTGTATTCTGAAAAGGGCTCTGTTACATCTAGTGGAAGTGAATTTTATGTGATTCGGTGCACAACATATGAATATGCAATGAAAAAAAATTGGCTGGAACATCTATCCTACTAGCACAGACTAAGGGAGCTGGGGTTGTTCAGACTGGAGAAGTGAAGGCTCTGGTGAGACCTAATAGCAGTCTTCCAGTACTTGAAGAGAGCAAGTGAGAAGACTGGAGAGGGACTGTTTACAAGGGCCTGGAGTGATAGCACAAGGGGCAATGGTTTAAAATTAGTTAAAAATTAGTTAATAGATCTATATTGGCTGTTAGGAACACGTTCTTTACCATGAAGGTGATGGAACTCTGGAACTGGTTGCAGGGGGAGGCAGTTGAGGCCCCATCCCTGGAGCTTTGAGCAACCTGATCTAGAGGATCTGTCTGCTCACTGCAGAAGGACTGGACTACATGACCTTTCCAACCCAAAGCATTCTGTGATTCTATTATTCTTTCCTTCATTTCTCTAAAGAAATGCAACAAGTTCATAAAAATAGTTGGTTTAATCCATAATAAGAAGAATGTTGTAGCACTTCTGACAGGATGGATGTTTCTATTTTAACAACTACAGATTGAGAGGCTTATCCCTTCAGGACCGAAACGAAATGCACTACTGGACACAGGTTATTAGCCGTTTTCATTGTCATTGTCCATATTGTGAAACAGAGCATTTCATTCTATTGGCATTTAAATCATCCTGCAAAGCCTTTTGAAATCCCAGTTGTGATTGGGTCACACTCTACAGGTAACTACAGGCTGCAGCTATTAGTGCTTAACTTCTGTGTGATACTCAGGATCTCCACATTCCTCCTTTTTAGCTCTCTAAGGAAAAGCTCTAGCACAATCCTATAAATTAAACAGAGAAAGCTATAATCATGGATAGCCAACTCATTCAGCAAACAGCAGGAATCTTTATTGTGCCTGAGAGATTTTATTAACCACAGGAACTGAGTCAGTGAAAGTTGGTGGGAGAAGGAACTACCCATAAAGAACAGCTCTGGAATTCTGCAGAGAAACCCTGAATCACTTTGATCTTTGGAGTTCCCTGGACAAGCTAATAACGGGTAGCAATATAACTGCAGGGTTGATCTTCAATAAGAGTAGTGTGCAGCATGGCAAGGTGGTGACCCATGCCATGAATTGTTGTTGATCTTAAGTAGACAAGTGACAAATCCAATAGCCAGAGGGACAACAATGCCACTTGTTCAATGCTTGGATTGCTTTGTCAAAACTAGGTTCCTTTCATTATTTTTCATTACATATAAAACCATTGTACTTCCTTTATTCAGTAGAATACTGCTTTGGGATTTTCTTGTTCCTATATGCACTAGACTCTTAGACCAGTCTTCCAAGTATAAAGGTGAAAAACGTTTCAAAGAGCCACCATTTGCTTCACAAATTTATATCAAGGCTTTTGGTCATAGTGATGGTATGGCAATGTATGTGTCTACCTGATGTTAGAAAATGACCAGAGCAAGCTTGATTTTAAGCCTTTTGAAGTACATCAAATGATTTTTATTGATTTCAGAGAGTCCTGGATCATGCCCAACAGCGATAGTAGAACAGAAAGCGTAAGTATATAATCCACACCACCTCAAATGGTAACTTTGTTCTACCAGTAAGCTGCACAGAAAAAAAAAACAACCAACCAGACTAGGCTTTACATTTTGAAATAGCATTTGCATCTCCAAAAGTGGTACCAGGACACATACTTATAACTGTTTCCAAATGGAAATTATGAGGTGTGTGTGTATATATATACTGTATAACTGTATATACTGTATAACAGTTTCTTGTAATAGCAGCATATTTGTAGACTGCAGAAGATGTTGAATAAATTTTTAAGTCTTAGAAAACATCTGTCCATAATCAGGCAAGTCTCACTCAAGGACTTTGACTATATATCACTTCACTTTCAGACCTCAGTTTCCTCCTGTCTTAGATGCAATAACTGATACTTAGAATCATAGAATCATGGAATGGCTTAGGTTGGAAGGGACCTCAGAGATCATGTTTCCAGTCCCCCTGCCATAGGCAGGGACAGCTCCTGCTAGAACAGGTCACTCAAGGCCTCATCCAACCTGCTCCCTTGAAGGAGCAGCCACAAACCTCTCTAGGCAACTTCTTCCAGTGTTTCGCCACCATCACTCTAAACAGCTTCTAACATCTAGTTTAAATCTCCTCTCTTCCAGTTACTCCTCATCCTGTCATTACAAGACCTTGTAAATAGTTCCTCCCCAGCCTTCTTGTAGGCTCTCTTCAGATACTGGAAGGCCACTACAAGGTCAAATTCAGCTCTTAAATGCAAAACAAAGAGGTCATATTAGTCCAAATTTGCCATCACTTGCCTCAGCAGGATCATTACATGAGAGTATTTCACTCTTTAAGACTGCTTATCATTAACGGTAATACTTCAACACTCGTTTTTACTCTAGCATCTCTTCTCTTCTATGTAATTCTGTAAGTGGCTTTCACAAGCAGATGAAATGTGCCATACGTTATAGTGCCAAAAAATTAACAGAAATAGAAATGCATATCTCTGTTCTCTATTTCTGTATATCCTCTGTGTCTCTACACCTGACTAAACATGGTGACTTAGAGGATAGAGGGCAATGCCAAAAGTTTCTGCCCAGCATGAGAGTCACCATAAGGGTGACTCCCCAATAACTACTCCACCTTCCCAGATGCCCTTGCAAAAGAGGTACAATGTTCAGCAAGGGTAAACGAACAAGGATAAAGATGATGATTCACCCACCTTGGAGGTGTTGCCAACGTATAATCAGTCTACATCCTGCATCAAAACCTTGTCAGTAAAGAATAAAAGAGATCATTGGCATAGGTGATTCACATTTGAAGGAAGTGGAGGGTCTGATATACAGATCAGATCTATATCTGAGGGGAGTCTACTGCCAGAAACGTTCCGGTTGGAAAAGACACCCAGGATCACCAAGTCCAACCATTATGCCTATTCTACAAAGTTCACCCTTAAACCATATCCTCAATCACCACATCCAAATGACTTATAAACACATCCAGGGTTGGTGAGTCAACCATCTCCCTGGGCAGCTCATTCCAGTGCCTGACCACTCTTTGTTGGAAAAAATGTTTCCTAATATTCAGTCTAAAGCTACCCAGTCAGAGCTTGAGGGCATTCCCTCTTGTCCTACCACTATTTACCTGTGCAAAGAGACCAGCAGCAGCCTCTTTACAACATCATTTCAGGTAGCTGTAGACAATGATGAGGTCTCCTTTCAGCCTCCTTTTTTTCAAACCAAGCAGCCCCAACTGTCTCAGTCAATCCTCATAAGATTTATTTTCCAGGCCCTTGCTCACCTTCATTGCCCTCCTCTGCACTCTCTCCAGAACCTCCACATCCCTCTTGTAATGAGGTGCCCAAAACTGAACACATTACCTGAGGTAGACCTCTTTCCATCATTTGTCAGCAGTCCTGGCTAACTGGAGAGGATCCAGCTGACTGGAGATTGGCAAATGTGGCGCCCATCTACTAGAAGGGCCAGAAGGATCCAAGGAACTACAGACCTGTCTGTCTGACCTCTGTGCTGGGAAAAGTAATGGAGCAGATCATCTTGAGTGCCATTATGCAGTGTGTGCAGGACAACCAGGTAATCAGACCAAATCAGCATGGGTTTGTGAAGGGCAGGTCCTGCTTGATGATCTCCTACAACAAGGTGGCCTGCTTAGTGGATGAGGGAAAAGCTGTGGATGTTGTTTACCTGGACTTTAGCAAAGCCTTTGACATCATCCTCCTGGAGAAAACTGTTACCCACAGCGTTCTCCTGAAGAAACTGGTGACTCATGGCTTGGATGGGTGGACACTTTGCTGGGTGAAAAACTGGCTGGATGGCTGGGCTCAAAAAGCAAATGGAGTTAAATCCAGTTGGCAGCTGGACACAAGTGGTGTTCTCCAGGGCTTGGCACTGGAACCAACTCTCTTTAATATCTTTACCAATGGTCTGGTCAAGGGGATTAATTGCACCCTTGGTAAGTTCACAGATGACACTAAGCTGGGAGGGAACGCTGATCTGCTTGAGGGTAGGAAGGTTCTGCAGAGGCACCTGGACAGGCTGGATCAGTGGGCTAAGGTCAATTTTATGAGGTTCAGCAAAGCCAAGTGCTGGGTCCTGAACTTTGGCCACAACCACTCCATGCAGTTCTACAGGCTTGGGAAGAGTGGCTGGAAAGCTGCCCAGTAGAGAAAGATCTGTGGTTGTTGATCAACAGCTGGCTGAACATGAGCCAGCAGCATGCCCAGGTGGCCAAGAATGCCAACAGCATCCTGGCCCATCTCAGGAATAGTGTGGCATGCAGGACCAGGGAAGTGACTGTCCTCTTGTACTGGTAAGGCCACACCTTGGGGACTGGTTTCAGTTTTGGGCTCCTCACTAAAAGAAAGACATTGAAGTCCTCAAAAGTGTCCAGAGAAGGCAAATGAAGCTGATAAATGATCTGGAGAAGAGGTCTTAAGAAGATTAGGGAACTGGGATTGCTTAGTCTGGAGAAAAGGAAGCTATGGGGACAGCTTATTGCTCTCTATAACTACCCGAAAAGAGTTTGCAGCAAGGTAGGGGTTGGTCTCTTCTCTCTAGTAACAAGTGATAGGATGAGAGGAAATTATCTCAAAGGCACCAGAAGAGGGCTAGATTAGATATTAGAAGAAACTTCTTGATGAAGAGGTTCTCAAACACTGGAATAGGCTCTCCAGGGAGGTGGGTGATGTGGTGCTAAGGGACATGGTTTAGCATCAGACTTGGTAGAGTTAGATAATGGTTGGACTCAATGATGTTAAGAGTCTTTTCCAAACAAAATTATTCTATGATCCCATGAAATAGGCAGAGCATAAAAAAAGATCAAATATGAAATGAATTTTCCGAGCTGGTATTCAGCTGAGATGAGGCACTTCTAGGAGGCATTTTGAAGTTAGCAAAGAAGCTGGCCTACATGCCTGAGGAAACATTCCAGATGGAAGGTTCAGAGCGAAACTAAAAGACGACGTGGACAACATGCTTGGAAGGTCTGTTTCACTCATGTTTTAGTTAAATCCAGTCAAAGCCTGGACACAGCAGAGGGCTGTGGGCTAGATGTGTGTATGTGTATGTGAGACCTCTTCTTGATTCAAACACTGCTTAGGGGCAGCTGAGAGACTGGAAAATACCGCTTTCCAAATGGAGACTTTCGTGACAGATAGTTACATCCTGGGTGTGGACATAATATACCATGAGCAGAAAAGTACAGGGATTGTATTTTGCCANCTTGGAGAGTTTTTCTATCCCAAAGTGTAAAAATTACAAATCTTGGAAAACTGCAGTCTGGGCTCTACCTAGAGAAACTTTTAGATTGTTCATTCCATAAATACCTCTGGCAGGCTGTCTGACGTCAGAGGATTTGGAGAGAGAGGCTGGTCTGAAAGTGAACACAGCAGCAGTTCCAGTCTCACTACAACAGCACTGGCAGACAGAGGAGCAGCACAGGCATTTCTCTGTATGAATTACAGGACTGCAGAACAGGGAGGAACCGCACAGAGATGTGGGCACTACAGTGTAAGTTCAGCTCCTGCAGCAAATATTCTCATGTTCTTGATTGTTTTGAGCAAATGTCTGCAAATACCACTTGTCTGTCATTTATTTTATTCTTTTCTTATGCCAGCTTGGCTGCACATAGTTTGATTGCTTCTCCCAAAGGTATGCAGAGGGGCTGACAGTGCAGGTTTTTTGCACTCTTCTGTATGTGGATTGGGGTGACAGGGAATGAGTGAGGCTTGAAGGAGGGAGAGGAAGTAAAGGAAGTATCTTTGGAAGACTACAAAATTAACTGAAGTTCAGCTCCTTTACATTCTGGTAGCAAGACAGCAAAATCCAAGATAAGCCCTAGGCAAAATACAACTTCCTTAGGCAACTCGACAATGCAGAATTTCTTTTTTAACTCTTTGGTCACTTGTCATATTGTGCAGCAAGAAGTTCCTCTGTCTTTAGGAGGATGACAGGTAGTTTACTGACAATAATAGACAACAAGCATGGGGTATTGCTTGCTAAATCGGAAATATTTAGCACTTTGAGCCCATAATCACTGTATCCTAAGGGTTCTTCAAAGAACCTATTGCTTTTGCAGAGGAAGGAGGCATCTCTTATATCCAAAACCTAGCTGTAACAGGGTCACACATGAAGGAGGAAGCTACTACAAGGAGAATCTCCCTGTGAAAAACCTGCAGAGGTAATGCAGAGACACGTGGTGCAAATCCCAAGGAATTATTTTTTTTAACCTCATCAATCCAGAGATTCCCAAACCTAGTCAATAAGAAAATTATGTTTTCTATGCTCAGCTGTACTGATTTAAAAATAAAATTCAATGCTGTGTTCATGTAATTCACCTTGCCTTCCCCTGGACTCCTCAGATGTCCCTTCTTCATTTGCTGAGTTCTGGAGACAGCTGTAGAACCAGCTGACCTCTTAATTGGCATCTTCTCTAAAGAGACCTGTGATGGCTTATTTCCCCAGGTACGTAGAAGAATTTGAAGCCTCCTGTGTGAAGCTGACATATTTAGCTAGCATTTGAAAGTTTTGAAAGCTTTGCTACTGAGAGGTTGGTTGGCCTGTGCAGTTGCTTGGAGGAGAGATGATGCCCTTAAACATAAACACAAAGCTGAGAAGCAGGAGCTATGCGAATTGCACAATATAATGCACTGTGCCGTTAGTAATTAGTTTCAGCCAACAAGCAGTCACAAGAAAGACTGTTGAGAATCAGTGTTCCCTGGGCTGAGCTATTTTGGTAATGGAATAAGTCTGCAAATACTTTTCCTTTTGAGGGTGGTAAAGTGGATTGCTGAGGCAGGGAGAAGAAAGTGAAAGAGGAAAGGTGAGCGTTGGAAGGAGAGAGTTTTGCAGGTATCTTGTCTGCAAAATAAAATTGAGCTGTGGTGAAAGTAACTGCAGGTTAATCGCTAACATAATAGGGGGAACTTTTACTGGGCAAAACGTTCAAGGTCTAATCCCTACTAAGCAATACCATTCTATGCCACGTAAAGCAAGCTAGGCTGACCTGGGGAAAAAGCTGCCACAGTCACTGCATGTGTAAAAGATCATGAGTTAGAGCCAGATGCTGAAGGGATGTACTTTGGAAGGGAAGTCTCCAGACTTGGAAGAAATCTATTTGAGATCTGTGCTGCTTTACCATGACATATCAGAATCCTTTTCCTCTCCCTCATTTAGTTCTCATTGGATTTTGCTTCTAGTAGCCTAGCAGCTCCCTTTCCAAAAACGTGCATTATTTTCTTAGCAACAGCCAAATCATGTAAGTTGGCAATATCAAAGTTCTACAAGAAATACAGTAACTAATTAGAAACATACATGCCACAATAAAAGCTTGAGAGCTGTCACAGCCATGACAAGTGTCTGAGAGCTGCAGCCTCTTTTACCTGGTTCAGCAGTTAGTCTAAAGTACATTGGGCAACACAGAACTGATACAGAATTGATGAAAGCTGTGAGAGTGAGAAGAGGAACCAAGGAGGAAATAATTCTCTTTAATAAAGGGGCATATTAAGCTGACTGCTTCCTTTCTATGTCACTCTTCCTCTTTCTGACCTCCAGCTCCACATCTCACTAGTGACACTACCTGCAAGGATTTGCAAATCTGGAAGTTCCTTGTGAGCTCATAGTCACAGTTAAGGGGTAAAGTTGTGCACTGAAGTGAAGGGATCAGAGAAGGAATAGGAAGGGAGATAACTGATCTGACAGGAGATAAATTTAGTGTCTTGTAAGCATGTACAGGTTATCACTCAGCACCCTTGAATTTGTTTGAGGTTTAAGAGCCAGGAAATTTCTAAGTTTTTTCTGCTGATGGACACTGACCCTCGAAGCAAAAGAAACAAACACAACATGGACAAGGCAGATATCTTTAGAGTTTTGCTTTGTGAAACAGAAAGCAATTCCCTTTTGGAGCTTATGACAGTCACAGTGCAACCCTGAGGTTTTTGAAGTCTGTATTATATGTTATGAAGTGCAGTCTCATGGTTTCACAGAGCAGAGTAAGCAAATTCTCTGGATATTGTAGTGGCCTTACCACACTATTTCACTTGCCTGTTGCTATCACTGCTGTTTTTTTTCAGTTGTGCTCCTTATGTGTAATGGGAATCTTTCTGTATGTACTGAAATCAGTGACAAATTCTTTTCTTACCAAGCTCAGATGTGTCATGCACTGGAAGTATTTTATTGGAAGAGAGGCACAGCAAGTGTTGAACAGCATCTTGAAGGCATCTCCCAGATAGTTTGGGTTTGCTCTATCTGCCTTAGTTGACATAAAAATTCCCCCAAGCTGCTGTGGAATCCCAGAAACCCATCTGGTCCCTCCAGGCCAGCCATCTGACCTAGTGATTGGGCAATCAGGGGACATAATTTCCTGACACTTAGGGGAAGGATGCGTGGGAGGTTTGGCTCTCAACACTTTAACTGCTGTGAATTTTCAAACCTGGGTCAATCCTACAGAGATCTGACCCTCTCTATCTTCCCTGGCCCTGCAGCCCCCAGGCAAGCACAGAGCATTCCTAAATTAAAAGAAAGCTGACTGCTCTGATTTTCATTGGATGGAAAAGTTTGTGTGTATTTTCCTCCACTTTTTCTTGTGTTGATGATTGGCAGTGGTGCATCATGATTTTTCTGTTTTGCTAGTTGTGTTCCCTAATATTGGACTCCTTTGAACTGAGGTATTTACAGACAACTGGTAGCAGTAGGGCTCAGTATATATACTAGCATGCAGTAGATACAATTAATCTCTCATCTTTCTGAAATTCCACTTAACAGTGGAGTTACTTCTGTTTGGCTTTACTCTGAATTGTTATCACGTTGAGGATTTGTTATCTTCCAATTTCCGTGTAGGTATTAAATTTCACAATGCTATATAAATTAGTTACATGGGATTTATTGGGTTGGATTTTCAGCCACTGCAAATAGGAATGGGGGCTCCAGAGTAGCTGTAACAAATATATTCCAGCTGAGGATTAGGCCCAGTGTCTTCAGAATGGTAATTAATGGCCTGAGGCAAAACCAGTGCAAGTGTGTTTTCATCTGTACTAGTGAAAGATTTTTGTAGCTCTGTATTGTTCAAGAAACTTATTCTGGGCTTCAATTACAAGTAAGTTCAAGTAGAATCAGAATTTGTTCCAGAGAAAGTGAGGCCCAAGTTTTGCAAAGTAACCTGTAATTTTGGCTCTTTATTTTTAGTGTCTTGTTTAGGCACCAAGACACTCAAAAACTGAGACAGACAAAATTATAAGCTGCTTTTGAAATGCTGGCCAGCTGACTCGGGCAAATCTGCACAGTGGATTTGATTCTTCTCACATATTTTTTACAGCAGTGTAACTCACTGAAGGTTTGTGGAGCTACTGCTGTTTTATAGCAGTAGAAGTCACAGAGGAATGTGTCCCAAGCTGCTGGCAGCTCCCATGAGGTTTGATATGTCAGTCCTGTACTCATATTTTGTTTTTCTTGACATGTCCAGCATATACCCAGCTTTGATTTGCTGAGAACCACATAGCCACATGCCCATGACTGCATCACACATTGAACAATACTATTGGTTATACATCCTCAAGCTTCCTTACTGCTGTGTGTTAAATCTGTACCTGATGGTGGTCAAGCAGGCTTTTTCCTCCTGTTGGCTTTGTGTCTGGTTTGTGTGTTGCCTCAAGTTCACATTCCATGTTAGATTTATGTTTTCAGTTTTCCATACAGAATTTCAACACTTGAGATTTTGGCTTCTCTGGTGATGTCTATGGTGTCAGATAAAGTCTTCTAATGGTGGGAGTTTTCGAGACTCGGGACAATATGGGTAAGAAATATGACTAGGAGAAGCTCATGGTTTTTGGGGTTACTAGGAAAGTCATTCTGAGAGTATGTCAGGCTAATACCATTCATGAGGTATTCTGGATTAGAGAGACTTAAAGTGGAAAGAAGAAAGTAGATAAAAAAGGGAGGCGGTCAGAAGGTTCATTGGAATTTAAGTAGTGGAAGCTGGAGATCAGAAGGATGTGTTTAGACTGGGTAAAAATGGAAACAGAGGTAGCCTTGAGGCACTGAGGAAAAAATTTGGCTGCAAGAGAGGATTGGGCCCTCTCCCTAAATAACAAGCCATTGCTCACTTCCCAGTTTTGCTGACTTCAAAGTAATTATCACTGAAGTTGATATTCCTGCTCATGGGTTTTGAAGATCACATTTGGTTCTGGTGAAGAGTATTTTTTCTGTTCACTCTGTTCCAAGATGACTCAAATTCAGGCAACACATGTGCCAGCCCAGCTCTTCTTTGAACTGGAGACAAAGCTGATTTATGAGACCCAACAACTCTATTCTGTCTCCTTTGTATATATATTTTTTTTTAATAGGACGTTAACATGGATTAACTTCTACTGTAATGGCTTTTATTATTCAAGGCAGTGCAGAAGACTGATTGTGGGGGCTTTATATTTGGTTTCCTGGTTGGGAGGGTAGCTTCTTAAACAATCAAGTTCATGAGTGATGAAGTCTTAAGAGATGGAAATTTACACAGCACCCTTTCCATCCTTGAAGAAAGTAGTAAAGTCCAATTTGATTTTAAAAAATCTGATCTGAAGATGTGTTCCCAGGATATTTTAATAAATTAAATACACAGACACACATATGCAAAAGGAAGAATAAATGTTTCTGCCAAGGAGCACAAACCAGGTTGAGTATCACTATGACGAAGTCATGCAAGGATACTTTTCAAGGGTTTAATGTCATGTTTCAAGATTCTCTTCTCCCATAACAAAGCTGTGGGAAGATACAAAAAAAATTGGAAGGATGAGTCCACTGGTAGCTATTAAACTTGATATTGAGCAGGGGTAGATTAGACTATATATGGTATTTTTATATGCTTTCTCTAACCATATACAGCTGACTGTTACTTGGAGACAGAGTGCTGGTGCAGATTTTTGTATTCCTGTGGTCTTCATGAGAGAAAATACTTTGAGGATCCTCTGATGTTTCAGCTGGTCTACAAGGTAGAAACAGTCATGACTGTAAGATGTGGGTTAAGGAACCTGACTAGGTACACCACAAACCTCCAGAAACATTCACATGGTAAAGTCCTTTAAGGGTAAAGGATGCATGTGAATAAACTGTGTTGTCATTTTTAGCACAGCCTCTGTGTTCCCATGAATGAAAAAAGTGAGCAGCATATTTCTGTGTTCCCCAGTTAAAAAGTGGATTGCAGTGACCATTTTTTGCAGAGCAGATTTAATTTGCTGAATCCTTTCCAATGATTTTTAGAATTTTCTTTTAGCATTTTCTTTTTGCAGTAAAATATTTGTCTAAATCTGAGCTTTTAGAATTTTCTTTTAGCATTTTCTTTTTGCAGTAAAATATTTGTCTAAATCTGAGCTTACTCATCAGTAGCATGTTTGTTGTTGATATTTTCATAAATAACAAAACTTTTTTGGGGGGCTTCCATTTTCCAGCAAAGCTCAGTGTCTTTTTTTTTAAAGGCTATTTTCGTGTGTTCATGCCTTGAAAATTCATTAATCTCTTTGCACGCTTTTGGTCCTACACTGTCATCTGTTTTCTTTCAAATCTGCAGAAGGCTGTGTCAGAAATATGTGGGAATTCCACGTTGCTATGCATCAGCCTATCAGTTCTGCTCCTTTCTTTGTCAGGTTGGATAGAACATGGTTTTCAAGAAGGAATGAAACTATTATTTAACTGTGGAAGCACCCCTGCCCCTGTTGATCTTCGTGTAGTGTTTTCCTGAACTCTTGTAGACATGTTAACATGATTTCCCTTGACCGTGAAGCTATTTTTTCCCCCCAAGAATGTTGCAACAGTCCAGTCCCTCTGAAATCATGTAGTCAATAAATCATCAGCCTACAACACAGTAAGTTCTGTAGTTTCCATTGGTTTAAGATCAAATCCTGAATGCTGTGGGTACTGTATGCTCTTTAGCCAGATTGTTTCTGATGGAGCTAGGGCGATCTCAATGGACTGTTCCTATTTAACCATTAAATGATAATATTTTCTTGTCTGCATTCATACATTATACAAATATGTAGGATAAGGCACACTGGGAATTTTTCCAGCACTTTGCAAATACTAATGGATTTAGTGTTTTGGGAAACCGAGACAGCTTTCTCAGACTCTTGCAACCTGATGTAGTCTGTAGTATAATATAAACACTTTTGCTGCAGGTAAGTGAGAGGCTCTCTCTCTCTTTTTTTTTTTTATT
>VWZI01020670.1:0-12184 GCA_013396835.1 Psilopogon haemacephalus | reverse complement strand
TTTTTTTTAAATTTTTTTTTTTTTAACATATCTTTATGTCCTCTGAAGTGTTAGTTTAATAAAGCAAATTAAACTAAATTATTATAACAACATCTTTATCATTGTGTTGCATCTAGCCTCTTGACTGGTAGATAAGCCATATATTCACCAAAATCATACTTGTCCCAGAATGCAATATATCACCCTACTGCAGAGTGGGTGCTTCTGCCCTGTTTTTCTCCCTTCCCCATAGCTGTTTTCTGGCTCCCCAAAACCTCTAGTTTACCCTTCATTTAGGTTTTAGCCTACGCTGAGAGCATGAAATTTAAGTACTACTGGTAATTATTGTAAGACATCTGCCCTAATGAGATCAAGTGGGTTTATTTGCTAGATTAGACAGCATACATCTGTAGAGAAGGTTTGCTAGGACATCATTCTTCCTCACAAACATTGTCAGGAATCAGACCATCCACTAGTGCAGACACCTATGGTTTTCTCACAGAGTCAGTGACCATTCAGCTGGGATGCCTGGACTGTGAGTACCCTGCTTAAATCCATTTGGTAGAATGCTGACCCCCTCCAGGCAGGTGACCCCATCAGCATCTGCACAACAGATGAAAGCAAGATCTTGACCAAACACGAGGGGACCTCAGTCCTTTGCTACTTTTGCAGCCGCATATACAGCAGGAACCAATTAAACTATGTTTCTAACAGCTGAATGCACAGAGGGACAGTTGGTTTTGTTCTCGTCTGTGCTATGATCTGTCAGCATCCTCCTGCACTGTTATGCAGAGATACAGTAATAACCATGCTAGGACTCTGCCAATATGAACTGTCTTCCAACTGTGCCCTTCTGAGATATGAACTTGCCCTCACTGCTTGTTTCATACTTTTACTGCCCTATGGGTCAGACTTCCCAATGACTGAATCTCTCTGGCTCTGTTGTAGAGGCCCCAGAATGTGTTGCCAATGACAGAAGTACAAAGCTTGACCTTAGACTTTCATTGCCAGCAGGATTCAGGCAGTTTGTGTGAAAGTCTTTGGCACTCACCGTCACTAAGTTATAGGAAGAAAAACAGATGCAATTTCTGACTAGGTGAAGTTTTCCTTGGGGGACCCAAGATTTGTTTTCCAGCTGTGTCTGGGCTTATCTAGAACAGCTTCATGTACCTGCTGGGGGATGTGTTAAGCTATGAATGTCCTACTGTACCCTTCATGACATATTTTATGTTTAAACAGAGGCAAAATTTAGCAAGCAACTCTTCACTGCCTCATCCCCTGCTTACTTACAGTGATGAGGTTTAGTATGTTCACATCCATCAGGACATCTCCAGAGGCCTATACTCTTTCTGATTTATACATCTGTTAGTGTAGCTAAGTGTAGTGTAATGAAGTGGGAGCCTTATCTAAGAAAATACTTGCAAATAGAAGCTAGACTTGACCTAAGATATCCTAACATTTTTGTGGTATCACAAAAGCAGTTTAAGAATGACAATTTCTCAGTCTTGAGAGTAATTTTTTCAGTTACCAGCCTCAGTTATTGCCAGATATATCAACATGCAATTCAGATTATATGCAATATCAATATCTTGCTTTTTTCTGGCTTCAGTGTAAAAGATATTGTCTGTAGCTGTATGTATATTTGTACATAGAGTGTAAGTATTCAGATAAAGGTGAACTAAATTGTTATCTCTAGAATCATATATCAGAGGTCATGGAGGCTGTATTATAACTCTGTACAATGAAATACATAATTTGCCATTGCCAACTGCTTTAGACTAGGAGTGAAAATGGCTGTCTTGCTTTAGACTGGAAAGTTTATCTAATTCTGCTTCCCACTGGTCACTTGAAAGGTCTTATGTTAATGTGTGACACTATTGGAATAAATTTGCTGTGGAGTTAGCTGGACTATGTGTCTATTATGCAGTTGTCTGTGATTCTAGGAAACAGGATGTGATGACCTTCTACTCTATACACCCATGAATGCACATGACACAGAATCCAGCTGACAACCCTACAGGCTGTGTTGACACGTGGGAGCGCAGCAAATTAAAATGGTGAAAAAGTCCCCTCTGCATTTTTCCTTGCCTTTTCTTTCAGGGATGCTGCCTTAAGTCTTTGATCCAAACAGCCTGCTGAGGAAATATGTATCTGAGCTATGGTGAAAAAGCACTAGTAACAATGCTCAATTCTGGGTACTCAGTACAAAGCAGTTACATGGTGATGGAGAGAGATACAGAACCTTCATTTTTCCTTTGGCACTCATTAGTCGTGGGATTCTGTAGCTCTTTCAGGAATCAACTTATTTCACAAAGAAGCTAGAGGGAACTGGGACCAGTACAAAGACATTTTTCATGCAAGCAGAGATCAGGTTAGGAAAGCTAAAGCACAGCTGGAGTTGAATCTGGCTAGGGACATTAAGGGGAACAAGAAGAATTTCTTCAGGTATATCAGTGTGAAAAAGAGGACTACAGAGACCGTGGGACCCTTTCAGAAGGTAGAGAGCTGGCAACAGGAGACATGGATAAAGCTGAGGAGCTCAATGACTTCTTTGCCTCGGTCTTCAGCAGCAAGTGCTCCAGCCACAATGTCCATATTCCAGAGTGCAAAAGTAAGGTCTGGGGAAGTGAAGACCTGCCCACTGTAATTGAAGATCATGTTCATGAGCACCTAAGGAACCTGAACGTGCACAAGTCCATGGGGCCCGATGAGATCCACCCACGGGTCCTGAGGGAACTGGCAGATGAAGTTGCCAAACCGTTGTCCATTGTGTTTGAAAGGTCATGGCAGACTGGTGAAGTTCCTGCTGGCTGGAAAAAGGCAAATATAACACCTATCTTCAAGAAGGGAAAAAAGGACAACCCTGGGAACTACAGACCAGTCAGCCTCACCTCTGGGCCTGGCAAGATCATGGAGCAGATCCTCCTCAAGGCTCTGCTAAGGCAGATGGAGAACAAAGCAGAGGTGTCTGATGCCAACCAGCATGGCTTCACCAAGGGCAAATCATGCCTGACAAATTTGGTGGCTTTCTATGATGAAGTCACAGCAGCGGTGGACAAGGGAAGGGCAACTGATGTCATCTACCTGGACCTGAGTAAGGCCTTTGACTCTGTCCCACATGACACCCTGGTCACCAAGCTGGAAAAACATGGACTTGATGGGTGGACAACTCGCTGGATAAGGAATTGGCTGGATGGTCGCACGCAGAGAGTGGTGATCAAGGGCACAATGTCCACCTGGAGACCAGTGACAAGTGGCGTCCCTCAGGGGTCAGTGCTGGGACCAGTGCTGTTTAACATCTTTGTCAGTGACATGGACAGAGGAATCGAGTGCACCCTCAGCAAGTTTGCAGATGACACCAAGCTGTGTGGCACAGTTGACTTGCTGGAGGGCAGGGATGCCATCCAGAGGGACCTGAACAGGCTGGAGAGGTGGGCCCAGGCCAACCTCATGAAATTTAACAAGGCCAAGTGTAAGGTCCTGCACCTGGGTCGGTGCAATCCCAAGAACAAATCCAGGCTGGGTGGTGAGTGGCTGGAGAGCAGCTCTGAGGAAAAGGACCTCAACATGAGCTGACAGTGTGCACGTGTGGCCCAGACAGCAAACCATGTGCTGGGCTGCATTAGGAGAGGTGTGTGGCCAGCAGGACAAGGGAGGTGATTCTCCCCCTTTATTCAGCTCTCGTCAGACCCCACCTGGAGTACTGTGTGCAGTTCTGGAGCCCCCAGCACAAGAAGGACATGGAACTGTTGGAGAGAGTCCAGAGGAGGAGGCCATGAAGATGATCAGAGGGCTGGATCACCTCTGCTATGAGGACAGGCTGAGAGAGTTGGGGCTTTTCAGCCTGGAGAAGAGAAGGCTTCAAGGAGACCTTATAGCAGCCTACCAGTATCTGAGGGGGGCTACAGGAGGGCTGGGGAGGGACTGTTCACAAAGTCTTGTGATGACAGGACAAGGGGGAATGGGTTCAAACTGGAAAATGGGTGATTTAAATGGGATGTTAGGAGGAAGTTCTTTACAGTGAGTGTGCTGAGGCACTGGAACAGGTTGCCCAGGGAGGTTGTGGCTGCTCCCTCCCTGGATGTGTTCAAGGCCAGGCTGGATGAGGTCTTGAGTGGCCTGATCTAGTGGGAGGTGTCCCTGCCTATGGCAGGGGGTTGGAACTGGATGATCTTTGAGGTATCTCCCAACCTAAACCATTCTGTGATTCTGTGATTGTGTAATTTGGTGCCAGGCTGGGGGGCAATGCCTCTAAAAGAATGGGAAATACTTTTTGATTTTCATTAATGGCTGACTGGCCAGCTGCTTCTGCTGGCCAGCCACTGCCATTAACTGTTGCATGGCTTAGGGTATGTGCTTGCCAATATGTTACCTCTCTATGGCCCCTTCTACCTATCTACTTACCTCCCTACCCGTTTGCTTGTAATGGAACAGCCCAGGCTGCATGCATATATAAGCTTTGTTTTCTAGGTTTCCTGTTTAGACTGTGTTACCTTAAAGCCATGAGCTCTTTAGGTTTCTGCATTTGTTGTGTTTGTTTTTATCAAAGCTGAAGTTCTCACCAGCTCTTTGGAGGCTTAATTCTAGAACCAAATTTTTCCATACATACTGCATCTTGTGATGTTAATAGGGTAGGGAATATTGGGCCCTGTAGCTAGAGCAAAGCTTCCTGAGATAATCACTCATGATTGTCCAAAAGCAGTTTTCCCAGTTCTGCAATACTTAGAACTACTGTAAAAAAGTCTTAAAGTCTTTGTGCAGAATAAGATGCCTTGCTGGATTTGTTTAGTATTTCTGTACTTCAGTTATGTTCTGAGTGTCCCATGAACCTTTTGCATCACAGTGAATGTTGTACCACCCCTAGGCAAATGTGCTCAGACTTGAATTTGTTGGGTGGCCATTGTACCTAGGCTCACTTTTACATATTCTTTGGGCAGAGACAGAGTAATGACTATGTTCTATTAGCGTCTGTATCTGACACACCCAGTGATTTGTTTGCAGACTTTCCCACACCCTCAGAGATGTCACTTCTTAGTTTGGGTCATCTTTACCATGGCTGTGTCAGATATTCTCCCTCTGTGTGTAGCTGATTCCAGTAGGGAGAGAGGACAACCTAAGTCTGCCTTCTGCAGCTCATCCAAGCTGTGTGATTGGAGACCACGACAACATTCAAGCAATTGGACTATGTGATCAATGTAGGTTCCTCTCCTCTTCCTTTCTCTTCCAGGATTTTTTTTATCTGTTTGGTTGTTTTTTTGGCTTGGCTTGCTTTTTTATTTTTAAAACTTTGTACTCCCTACCCGGGTCATAACAGTTGTTCTTTCTTTTCACCTTATTTTTTATCCAGCAGAAGAATATGATATTCCTGAAAATCTAATATGGGCCTAACTAGAACTCAACACATTGAACCACTGGGCCAACACAGACCTTTCCTTTTCTTACTGCCTTTTGGTGCCTGTAGGGAGATTGTGTTACACTTCTATTTCCGTGATGGCATATCAAAAAATCATAGAATGTTTTAGGTTGGAAGAGACCTCAAAGGTCATCGAGTCCCAACCCCCCGCCATAGGCAGGGACACCTCCCATTAGATCAGGTCACTCAAGACCTCATCCAACCTGGCCTTCAACACCTCTAGGGAGGGAGCTGCCACAGCCTCCCTGGGCAACCCATTCCAGTGTCTCACCACACTCACTGTAAAGAACTTCTTCCAGATATCTAGTCTCAGTCTCCCCTCTGCCAGTTTAAACCCATTACCCCTCATCCTGTCATTACAAGACCATGTAAATAGACTCTCCCCAGCCCTCCTGTAGGCCCCCTTCAAATACTGGAAGGCTACTCCAATGTCTCCTTGAAGCCTTCTCTTCTCCAGGCTGAAAAGCCCCAACTCTCTCAGCCTGTCCTCATAGCAGAGCTGCTCCAGCCCTCTGAGCATCTTTATGGCCTCCTCCTCTGGACTCTCTCCAGCAGTTCCATGTCCTTCTTGTGTTAGGGGCTCCAGCACTGCACACAGTGTTCCAGCTGGGGTCTGATGAGAGCAGAGTAAAGGGGAAGAATCCCCTCCCTTGCTCTGCTGGCCACACTTCTCTTGCTGCAGCCCAGGACACAGTTGCTGTCTGTGCTGCGCACACACTGATGGCTCATGTTGAGCTTTTCATCAACTCAGACCCCCAGGTCCTTTTCCTCAGAGCTGCTCTCCAGACATTTGCCACCCAGCCTGGATTTGTAATTGGGATTGCACCGACTCAGGTGCAGGACCTTACAACTGGCCTTGTTGAATTTCATGAGGTTGTCTTGGGCCCACCTCTCCAGCCTGTCCAGGTCCTTCTGGAGGGATCCCTGCCCTCTAGCAAGTCGACTGTGCCACACAGCTTGGTGTCATCTGCAAATCTCTTTGGTTATATTTGTTCGTTTTTGGTTTTGTTGTGTTTTTTTTTTTTTCTTTCTTTGCTTGAACTGTGTCAGCTATTGGAGGTCCTCTACTGGAAAATGCATCAGAGCTGACTAAGTGGCCCCTTGGCCTGTTCTCTTTGCTAATTGTGCTGAGCCAAGTATTATCTATTGTGTATGCAAGCATTGAAGGTAAGGAAGGGTTTTATTAGCTCAGTGAAACAAATGAGTCGTAGATGGAAGCTATGCTGCTAGTTTGGCTAATAATTATAGGCTTCAGACTTCACAGGTTCCAAAAACTGAGTAACCTCCACCTTGCTTAATACTTGGATGAGATATCAAAGTCTATATGAAGCAATTTAAAAGCATAATTTAAAAGCATTTATTAATTTTTATCTGGATTCAAGACCAAACTCTGAGGATTTTGATATTATAGAATAGCTGAGTTTCTTGCTCGTGTTCAACAATTCTTTTTAACACTAAACTAGTCATCTTTGAGGAAAGGATGCAAGAGTCTAGACTATTAGGAAACATAACTTACAGAATAAATTAACAATTTTGGTTAGCTTTACTTGATTCAATAAAATGTATAGTTTTCATTCTTACAAGGTGCATTAAAAATGGGACACCAATATAACTGTCTTTGATTAGTGGTTTCTATCTGTCTTCTGGCTGCTTGTTTCTCACTCCACACAGATCATTAACAAACTGACCTCTTCCAAAAAATATTATTTGGGATGGTCTCTTGGACTCCGTTGTGACTGAGAATTGTGTCACACTGGACCACATTTACAAAAATATTTGTTACCTGTGGATGCTTTACTTTTTGCGTTCAAAATGTATGTAATTTATGGTGTCACACAAAACACTTAAGCCGTAGCAGGTTTTGGCTTTGACCTGCAGGGCTTATTTACTTTTTGGAATTTTTGAGCATCCACCTCACAAGCTGACTTTAAAAAGAGTTTTGGGTACAAAGTCATTTACCCAGGGCCACAATGGCAGTAAAGATCAGACCTCCACAGAGCTGTTCCTGGCACACTGCCAGAAACTTCTGAGCTGTGCAGGAATCCTGTGTAGCTGCACCTTCAGAAATGGGCCTTGACTTTGTGAATAAGATTTAAACGCCTACTCTTTGATGATAACAGTTATCACTACCTATGCAGCAGACTACCAGTTGAATAGGAACTGCTGTCCACTGCTGAAGTAATCTCTTCCATTTTAGTGATTTTAAAATATCATGTCTCGAGAATTGTTTGGAATGTCCCTTCTGTGATGACCTACTTGGTTGCAGAGTGAGAGGCTATGTTCTTGGTTTCATTGACTGGCTTTGTACCAAAGAGGTAGGACAACAATGAAGCAAGCCCTGCTTTTTTTTTTTAAACCCAGTGTAGTAAATTTAAGATTGCCTGAAAAACCCAGCAGCTGTAGAAAGCAGCATGTTGGATGGCACCAAAGCCTCATCCTTTCTTATAGCATCAGCTGAACTAGCTAGAGAGTCCTGGCTGCACCTTTTTGCAAAAACAGTTGTTTCCCTGAATCTCATTAGCACACTGGTGATCAGGGTGTACCATGCTGTGCAAAACCTCCACATACTTCAGGAATAATGTAATTGTCTTCTGAGGTCTAATCGTGATTTGACTAATGGTGATTTAGAGCTGAAATAGAAGCAAGGCTGAAGAAGTGAGCTAAATATTTTTCTCATTTAGCTGAGTCATCTGAACACCACAGACTAAGATGAGCTTATGCTGAGCCTTCTGACATTGATTCTGAGTCAGTCATTATCCCTCTTTTAGAGTACAGAGTCAGAAACATGAATTGGCTTGCCCATGCCCACACAGAAATGCACAGCTAGTGTCAGCATTACAACTTAGTTACTCAGAAGCATGCAGATATGCAACACATGTTGCACTTCTTCCCACCCCTACTTGCTGTAAAGACTCCTTGCAAGGGATCAGATGCATACTCTTTGTTCTCTTGCTGTCCTTTTGTGAATGTAGTTGTTCTCTGTGTAATTTTCTTTTAAATATAAAAGTCCTAATGAGTAAAGTCACGCTTTCCAATCTGTACACTTTCATTACCAGTTTAAAAATACAGTCACTTGAGTCTGAAACTGTTTGTACCTATAGAGCTACCTGTATGTAGTGGCTGTCCTGGGTAAACCAGTACACAGTGGTAGAGAGAGGGCATGTGAAGATTTCCAGAAATAGCTGAAAGAGGTGTTCCTGGCCATAGGAAAAACACAACACTGAAAACGAGACAATCAATTTAAATCAAACGAGTAAATTCTAAACTTTAGGTTGACGTTGAGTTAGAAACTTACCTTTCTTACCTGTTGAAAATTTATGAATGCCTTTGCCTCTCCCTAGATGTTGGGCATAACTGTTTCTATTAACTTCCCTATGGCCTGCAGCAGAATTTGCAGGCCTTTTCCTTTAAAGCCTGTGGAATTTACATAACCCTGCAATTGTAGCAATGCAAAATGTGGCTCTTGTTACAATAACAAGGGTTTAGGGAACGCAAGGAGAGACTCTGGCGGCAAGGCATAAAAGCAAAACAAAACAAAACTGTACATGCTGTTTTAATTTTCAGCGGCCACGTGAGAACTGTCCTCTGGTTCCTGGCTATAAATAAATCTCTGCCATCACAGGAAGACGAAAAAAGCCCAAACAAATAGACAAAAAACCCCCCCCCCAAACAGAACAAAAACCCCAAACTCACAAAACCAAACAAATAAAACAACTGCAACAACAACAACAACAACAACAACAACAAAAAAAGCCAACCAACCAACTAAAACCAACTAATCAACCAACCAATCAAAAAAAAAATAAAATCCCAAACCAGTTCACATGCCTCCCAAATTTTCTTAAGGTTATAAAAAAAAATAAAGGAAAGGTAAATGTTTCAAAAGCAGAGTATGTCTTTGCTGAGGAATGTCAAATTATTACTCAAGGAAGTTGATACTCGTATCAAGTGAAGAAATTTGACATTAAATATCTTTATCTGCTCTGTCTCCACCAGCTCTTACGAGAAAATCACTTAAGACTGCATATGGATAATGTGCCAGGCAGCACTTCTTAAAACCCCCAGGCTTCACTGCTTTAGTTCCTGCTGAGGCAGGAACTTTCTTTGAGATGAATGAGGACTACACAGCAGTATGCTTGTTGCTTCTGGTCAGGTATTACATCCTAGTTCCGCTACATGTTGTTTTAGGAAGGTGGGGATGAGGATCCCTTCAATTGCATAGCGAGATGCTGTGGCACTGACAGATGTGGACATGAATGCAGAATCAAATGGCCAGTCAGGAGTCCAAAACTAAGGATATTTAGTAAGTATAAGGGCAGACTGAACCATAAAGAGGAAACATGCCACTTGATATGGAGGATGGCAGGGACAACACCTGTGTCAGGTGTGAGCAGATTGGGGATCTGATGAACATGGTGGTTGAACTAAAAGGTGGAAAGACTAAGAACTGTAAGAGACTGTGAAAGGGAAATTGACTATTTCCATAATCTGCTCTCTACAGAACCTGAACTAGGGTTAACTCCTAGCGGAGCAGGGGGCCCAATATCCTCCCATCAGCAAGTCTCTCAGCCTCCATGTAGTAACCCACATGAGCAGGGTCAATGGGAACAGGTCTCTGCCCGACAGCACAAATGCAAACAGAGCAAGTGTGCTACTTGAAGAAGCACACTGCCTAGAGTGCACTTGCAGAATAGGTATGAGGCTCTGCAGGAGGAACAGGTCATCAGCAAGGATGAGGACACAAAAAGCCCAGAAACTGCACCAAAGAGAGGTTGCCTCAGACCAGCCAACAAAACCCATTCTGAAAAGAAACCTCAAAGGGTCATTGTTATAGGAGCCTCCCTACTGAAGGAAGCAGAGGCCCCAGTATGCAGGCTGAACCCACTTCATAGAGAAGTCTGCTGCCTCCCTGGTGCCCAGGTAAGAGACATTGTAGGTAAAATTCCCAACCTTGTGAGTCCTCCAGACTACTACTCACTTCTGGTCTTTCAAGTGGGTTGTGACAATGCAAAAGTGAGAGGTTCACAATCAATTAACAGTGACTTCAGGACATTAGGGCAACAGCTAAAGGGATCAAGAGCTCAGGTTGTGTTCTCCTCTATCCCTCTAACATCAGCAATGGATGAAGGAACATTTAGGAAGAGCCAACAGATCAATTCATGGCTCTGGGGCTGGTGTCATCAACAGGGGTTTGGATTCTACAATCATGGCTCAGTTTACAGGGCACCAGAGCTGCAAATAACTAATGGGAGGCACTGGTCTCAGAGGGGGAAAAGGATCTTGGGGCAAGAATTGGCAGGGCTCATTTATAGGGCTTT
Organism: Psilopogon haemacephalus; assembly: GCA_013396835.1. Taxonomy (NCBI): domain Eukaryota; kingdom Metazoa; phylum Chordata; class Aves; order Piciformes; family Megalaimidae; genus Psilopogon; species Psilopogon haemacephalus. Next base: position 1,474 of record VWZI01020670.1, on the reverse strand, counting down.
AAACTAGATTTGAAAGGGGGAGGGGTTAATAATCTCCTGCTGGCTGGTGACAAACAGTGGGGCAGCTCACCAGAGGCAGAGGTACTGAGATCTAATGAGGGCCTTCAACTTGCTGTCCTGAGGCAAGCCAGGGATTATGTACCAGGACAATCTGAGGAAATCAAGGGGAACTGGCACAAGAGGACAGGGCCAGCCCAGCTGAAGTGCCTCTATGCAAATGCAGAGCTTGGGCAACAAACAGGATGAACTAAGGGCCACTGTGCTGCAGGGATGCCATCACATAGTGGCTATTACTGAAACTTGGTGGGATGATTCCCATGACTGGAATGTAGGGATAGGTGGGTACAAGCTCTTTAGGAAGGATGGGCAGGGAAGGAGAGGAGGAAGTGTTGCTCTCTATATCAGTGACCAGCTAGAATCGGTCGAGCTCCACCTGGGGAAGGATGATGAGCTGGCTGAGAGTGTAAGGGTTAAAATAAAAGGAAAGACAGGGGAGGGTGATGTTACTGTAGGGGTCTGCTACAGGCCACCTCACCAGCAGAACCAAACAGATGAGGCCCTTCACAGGCAAATAGAAGTGGCCTCCAGGTCACCAGCCCTGGTCCTCATGGGGGATTTCTACCACCCTGACATCTGCTGGAGGGACAACACAGCAAGGCATCAGCAATCCAGGATGTTCCTGGATTGCACAGATGACAGCTTCCTCCTCCAAATGGTAGAAGAACCAACAAAAAAAAAATGCTATGCTGGACCTTGTTCTCACCAACAGGGAAGGGCTGGTGACCAATGTGATGCTCAGGGACAGCCTTGGCTGCAGTGACCATGAAGTAGTTGAATTTAAGACCCTCAGGGCAACCAGGAGGATGTTTCTAAGCTTACAACCCTAGATCTTAGGTGTACAGACTTTGATCACACCAGGGATCTGCTGACCAAAGTATCATGGGGCGAAGCCCTAGAGGGAAGAGGGGCCCAGGACAGCTGGACTGTATTCAAGGATCTCCTCCTCTGTGTCCAGGAGCAATGTATACCAACAAAGAGGAAAGCAGGGAAGAATTCCAGGAGGCCTGCCTGGCTGAGCAAGGAGTGCTTGGACACACTGTCACACAAAAAGAGAAGAAAGGACAGCTAGAATGAGGGGTATATAAGGAAGCTGCCCGAGCAGCCAGAGATCTGATTAGGAAGATGTGGGCCCCCTCAGAAAGGAAACAGGTGAAATGATCAGAAGTGACACAGAAAATGCTGAGGTTCACAACGACTTCTTTACCTCAGTCTACACTGCAAAGGCCTCCAGCCACACTCCTGGAATCACGGAAGATAATGGCAGGGACTGGAAGGAAGAGCTGCCCATCATAAGTGAAGATCAGGTTCATGGTTACCTGAAGAACTTGAACGTGGTGAAGACCATGGGACTTGACAAGACACACCCGTGGGTACTGAGAGAACTGGCAGATGAGGTTTCTAAACCCCTCTCTAT
>VWZI01020669.1:0-23091 GCA_013396835.1 Psilopogon haemacephalus | reverse complement strand
TGATCCTTGTGGTCCCTTCCAACCCTAACTGATTCTACGATTCTAAATTCCTGTTAGTGTGTCGTTCCCTGAGTCAGGTTTCCAAGAGTGTAGCAGCAATGTAAATGTTACTTGTGTTTGTCATTTTGGTTAACTGCACATTCCCTGAAACAATTTGGTGTCACTCCCACTTATTTAGTTTTGTTTGCTGCATTTGAAGTAAGAATATTAATGTTGCTCTGCACATCATCCTTCTAGGATACTTGAAAGTATTGCTTTTAGTTAAACAAGACAATTTTATTCTCAGTATATTACTTCCTCCCTGCCAATATTTCAGTTTCATCACTGATTAGTCAGCCATCCCTCTTGTGCAACACAGCTCTAGACTGAGAAAGAGAATCACCATGTTTGTTTATCTCTTGGTTTATAAAGATACTTTTCTCTTTAGTATGAGGGGGAGTTTGTCCTGAAAAATTATCATAAATTAGGTTTATATTCATATGGTCAATAGAGAATTGGATGCATACATTATAGACCTAAAGTAGGCTAAAGTGTCTCCTATCAAAGGCTTGTTATGTGCAGGAATGTCTGCAGTGGCTTTTTCAAAGCATCCACTGACACTGAATTGTTTTGGTTAAAAAAAAACCTTTAATAACATTGAGTCTAACTGTCAGCCTAACACCACCATGGCCATGAAACAATGTCCCCTAGTGCCATGTTCACATGTTTCTTGAACACCTCTTGAAGTGTCTTTATGAAAATCTCTCTCTCTCCAAAAAGAGAGCAAACTATTTAAAAAGGCAATTCTATGGAAGGAGAGCAATAAGCAAAAATAAGGGTAGCTAAAGCTATGATAACAACACAAAGGGAGTTAGTCAGGGTGGAGCTGTCTCTTCTTTTGTGCAGGTACTCCCAAGAGATACCTGCCACTATAAAATTAAGTGTAATCTTGCCTGAACAACAATACCTCTACAATTCTCTCTCCCTGTAATGAAGTGATAGCATGAGAGGAAATGGCCTGAAACCGTGCCAGGGAGGTTTAGGTTGGATACTGGGAAAAATGTCTTTACCAAAAGAGTTGTTGGGCACTGGAACAGGCTGCCTGTGGAGGTGGTGGAGTCACTGTCTCTGGAGGTGTTCAAGGAATGTGTGGACACGACACTTGGGGACATGGTTTAATGGCCATGGTAGTATTAGGCTGACAGAGGACTTGATCATCTTGTAGGTCTTTTCCAACCAACACAATTCTATGATTCTACAATCTTTCTGAGGCAGTGTCCACTATCACTGCACCCTGCAGCTCACCATGACCATTCTTTCTCCTTCACAGGCATTCAAGCTCAGAGATCCCAAAGCCCCTTGCAATCTTAATGGTATGGGTTCCTCCTTAAGGGGAATGACAAACACTACTGAGGGGAAAGCACTGAGGGAGACAGAGCACTGAAATAGGGTGCCCAGAATGGTTGTGGAATCTTCTTCTCTGAAAATATCCCAAATGTGCATGGACATTGTGATCCTGGGCAACCTGCTCTGGGTGACCCTGCTTTAGCAAGAGAATTGGACTAAGTAGTCTCTGGAAGTCTCTTCCAAAACTCTACTGTTCCATGATGCTGTGATTAAAAATATAGTATGTACAATACTGCCAAATATGAGAATATGGCCAGGCAATAAAACAGAAGAGAAAAATCTCTTTTTCCGTACTTATTTAAAGAGGTTAATTCCAGTGTAACTCTGTAAATTAAAGCATATGCTGGTATGACAGCAAGTTAATTGGAAGACCTTTTAAATACCCATCTGCAAAATCCCATGACTACAATTTAAAGTTGTCTTCTCCTGAGGGTTAAGAATACCTCCGTTTTCCTTAGTTTTAAATCCTCTGCCAGAGCTTTTAATGCCTTTTCTGTTACTTTTAGATGAGTTCTGTGTGAGAGGAGAACAACACAAAATAGAAAAAAGTCCTGTATAATTTTTAAGAGTTTCTGTCTGCTCCAACCAACATTAGAAGAAGGAAGGTCAAGTATCCATGAACTGTAAGACATTGACACATCCCTGAAGACCTGTGCCACATACCTAGTAAAGATTCTTTCCAAGACAGGAGTACCTAAGGGGATTTTTATGGAAACAGTAGATAAATCAAGAGAAGAAGAAACACAGCTTGTGTAAGATGAGTTCAGAGGAACTTTAATATCATAAGTGGTTTTTAAAGGTCATGCTACAGAACTACACAGATTCAGGAGAAATCTGACAAGTTATGGGAGTACACTGCCAGTTTTATGGGTGAGAGAGTGAAGATAACTATAATTCACCTGTTACATGCAAAACAGATGAGGCTCAGGATCTGAGGAAACTTCAGATGCTTCACTACCAACCACAGTAGTAGAATTAATTATCACATCACCAAACACGGTAATTGGAATGTGCTGCTCATAGTGAGATGGTGATGAAGAGTTGGGGAGACAGGCACAAATAAAAGGAAGAAGTACTTTGGATGGAAAAATGAGTAATTGTGAAGCTCCCACACAAACCCCACCCCGGATATCCTGGCAAATTTCAGATCTTTTCATTGTGGAAACTCATCTACGATCATCCAAAGTGAGGAGGCTGATTCCCTACAGCAGCAGGAGCAGCTGTGGTTGTCCTGGCTGCATGACATTGAGACATGGAGACAGTCATGCATGACTTGTTTTGGACTGAGCTGTTTTCTTTTTTGAGTCATGCCACATATTTTACCCAACCTTCTCAAAAACAACAGGTTTAATGGATTCAAGGATGATACTGAGCAACTTTAATGAAGGCCACATACTATTCCTAAAAGGAGGTGGAAAGGTGGGAATAAATAAGGAGGCTCCTACTAGCTACTAGGGCATATTACATTACAGATACCTGATCAGTTGTAGTTCAATCACAGGGATAATAACAAACATAGATGTAGCTTGAAAGATACTGCAAACCCAAAAGAAAAATTCACTTGGCAGCACACCAAAAAAGACAATGTGATATAAGTAGTACAACCCTCGTGTTTCACCCAGGGGAATATTTACAGGATCAGTCTCTCCTTGCTCTTTTTCTTCAGGCTCTTTTGACTGCAGTGGCATCAGAACAGCACACACAAACTCACTAAACACAGGTCCATGGAAGCAAGTGCAGTATCCAGACACAGTACGATGAGAGCCCTGCCACAGTACTGTAGAGAGGACATCAATGGACCTTGGAATATGCTAACGCTGGGACAGTTTACATAACTGCACTGTGTTCTACAACATCTGCTGGAAAGCAGCTCCATGGAGAAAGACCTTGGAGTCCTGGTGGACAGCAAATTCTGCATGGGATAGCAATGTGCCCTTGTGCCCAAGAAAGCCAATAGCATCTTGGGGTGCATCAAGAAAAGTATGTCCAGTATGTCCAGGGAGGCTCTTCTCCTCTGCTCTGCCCTGGTGAGACACACCTGGAATATTGTGTCCAGTTCTGGGCTCTGCAGTTCAGGAGAGACAGGCACCTGCTGAAAAGAGACCAGCAGAGAGCCACGAGGATTACTGGGGGACTTGAGCATCTCCCCTATGAAGAGAGGCTTGGAAACCTGGGGTTGTTTAGTCTGGAGACAACTGAGAGAAGATCTCATCAACATGTACAAATATCTGAGGGGTAGGTGTCAAGTGGCTGGGGCCAATCTCTTTTCACTGGTCAGCAGCAGTAAGCCAAGGAGCAACAGCTACAAACCGGAACAGAGAAGGTTTCACCACAACGTAAGCAGAAACTTCTTTACAGTGAGGATGACAAAGCCCTGAAGCAGGCTGTCCAGAGAGGTTGTGCTGTCTTCTTATCTGGAGACTCTCAAAACCCACCTGGATGCGTTCCTGCACAGACTACCCTAGAAGATCCTGCCTTGACAGGGGATTTGACTAAGTAATCTCTGGAGGTCCCTTCCAACCTCTTAGGTCCTGTGCTTCTGTGATCTATGATCTGTAGGAGGACCATGTATCCCTGAGTCACTGGTTTTAGTATGTGACCATATAATTTTGCCCCAGATTATGTAATGAGGCCATTACCTTGTTCACACCATCTGCCATCGCTTGCAGTGTAAGCTCTCGAGGCCCATCCACAGTCTTTCCATTGTCAGTTGGTCCCCAGCTGGCACTATAGATGTCTATCACTTGGGGCATATGACTGATAGAGGAGGCCTCAATAATGTCTGTCATAAATGGCTGGTCAAGCATCCGAATACCTGTGGGTTTAATCAACAGAAACGTGAATTATGCATTGCCCAGCAGAAAATGAAGTCTCAGTACCTGGAGGAGTCCCCCAGCTACAGGCAGTGTCACTTTCTTACCAGTGGCATTTCAAGAGATCATGCTTAGCAGGCGGGATGCCAGCATTTACACACCCATAGCCCAGAATAGCCCAGAAAAAAAATAATTTAAAAAAAATTCTACTGCTTGCTTTCTAACTACACAGTGTTTTCCATCTCCTATTTGAAAATACTTCTAAAACAGTACTATCCATCCATTCCATAGCACTTAAATGTTATTATTTAAGACAGTACATAGTAACAACCAGGGAAAAGAATGAAAAGTCCCTTCTTGCCTAATTTACAGTCAGTGACATGCCAGCACCTCATGAGCTTTTCAAGTTATTTTCCTGTTTGTTTCCTTCTTCTCCAGAATTTAGATCAGAAAGGGGAAACAGATCACACAATTTCCTGTAAAAGTATCATTGTGTCAATGTGCAGATGAAATGCTCAAGCATGGCCAGTATTTGGCAAAAATGTACACTAAACACTCCTTTCCATGAGTCACATTACTCTTGAAATTGAGTTAACCAGTGCAATCCTAGGACAACTGTATAAAACTCCAAAGCAAGCCAGAGTGTGTCAGAGATAGCAGTGCAAGTTCCACACGTAAGACAGTTTCACTGACAGTCAATCGCCTTTGGATGATTCCTAAGTTGTGGTCTCATCCACACTTTTTTAAGCCTGAGTTTTAGTTCAGTTCTTCCCAGTGGTTTTAGGACACAGATGGGACAAAAATCAGTGCCACGGAGCCAAACTGTGAATGGCTGAGAGGACCCATATGTAGAAGGCAGTGGTTTTACTATATGGAATACAAAATTCTTGTGGAAAAAAAAAAAAGTGGTATAAACTTCACATAGAAACCAGACCAAAGATGTGTATTTCTGGTATAACTGAGGCTAGAAATTGTGGAGTCAAACTCAATGAGTGAGAAATCCTTTCACATGCTTGTGAAATGCATATCTGCACAGGGAACCACAGCAGGAGCCAAGCCATCTGGTTTGACTTTAGGGCATAAAAAGAGGCACAAGAAGTACACGATGTTCCAGACACTTGACTACCAACTTCCAAATTGCTCCTGCAAAGACAGACAGACACACAAGGTCAGCCGTAGATATTTCAGCTCTGCTGAATGCTGAACGTCCACGTTCCCACTGACCACGCGGTGGTGCTACAGGTGCACATTGTATTCGGCCTGAGAAGTCCAAAGATCAGCGGGGGTCTTGCTGAGAAGTGGCCAGCATGGTAAATTATTTGTAGGATCTTGGTCATCAGGAGAGGCCTTCACAACTTGTTTTTTAAATAACCAGACCGAAACTGAAAAGTTGTGCTAATAATACAGATGAAGTCCAGCCAAAATCCCATACCTCAATTCACATTCATCTTAAAAAGTAGCTATTTCCAGAAAGTAAATGGGAAAGTTTGAAATGTTCCATCCCTGAAGGGGACATTAGGATTGCTGAGGGAAGAGGACAAGTACTACAGCTGCCTGGCCAGTTGCTAACTCTGATATATCTCTTTGGGTAATAGTATGACAAATACTCCTTGGTTCCCTTCTACCATGGAAATTCAGCTTTCAGTCATGTAGGTGATAGGAAAAAAATTAGCCTTCCTCAGATTCTTTTGACACTGCAGTGAAACAGGGACTGGCCAAGCAGAGCAGAGCTGACTGTGCACACACACACACACATACTGAATCATTCCCAGGAAGCAATGGGTAAATCCACACTGCTCTTTGGTGTGGATCAGTGAATGAAAGTACAATTCATACACATCTACCTCTGCTTGTTGTGCCTTGGTTCTCAGCATGGAACAGTTTAAGAGTGGGAAAACTGGATCTGTTCAGATTAAACTACACCAACCCATGCTGTTTATGAGCCAGTCGTTCCAAGCACTGTGTTCTGTCTTTCAGTGCAGACGAGAGCTATTTAGAAGATACTCAACATGTACAGGGTGTGAATGCTGGGTGCTAGGCATCACCTGTTCCATTCTGTGCATCTGCTTCTATCACTCACAGGATCACAGGATGTTAGGGGTTGGATGGGACATCCAGAGATCATCGAGTCAAACCCCCCTGCCAAAGCAGCACCATAGAATTTGGCTCAAGTTGCACAGGAATGCATCCAGATGGGTCTTGAAAGTCTCCAGAGAAGGAGACTCCACAACCTCTCTGGGCAGCCTGTTTCAGTGCTCCACCGCTCTTACACTAAAGAAGTTCTTTCTCATGTTGAGGTGAAACTTCCTGGGCTGAAGTTTATACCCATTACCCCTTGTCCTATCATAGGGCACAACTGAGAGCAGTTTGACTCCTCCCTCTAGACCCCCATCCCTCAGATATTTGTAAACATTGATCAGATCCCCCCTAAGTCTTCACCAAAGACCAAGAAGACCCAGGTCCCTCAGCCTCTCCTCACAGGGCAGTGCTCCAGCCCCTTAATCATCTTTGTAGCACTCCCTTAGAGTCTTTCAAGTATATCTCCTGAACTGGGGAGACCAAAACTGAATGCAGTATTCCAGGTGAGGTCTCACCAGGGCACTGCTTGTTAAATTAGAGGAAAGCAATGACCACAGAGATTTACAGCACTGCAGGCTCTGCTCTGGAACAGCCTACAGAACAAGAGCAGCATGGGATTTGCCTTCTCAAAGAGCTCCTAGAGTAGCAGGAATTTATATAAAAAGGCATTTCTTATAAGTGCTTCTGCAGCTACACAGGGAAGTATTGAAAATCAGTGTACAAACAGCAGCTGGTGCAAGGAGAAGAGCTGTTCCTCTGCATTGTTACTGAAGAGGCTACACAAGGCACTCATTTGCAAAGGCAAAACCATGGAGAAATTCTTGGCTGTCTGTCTCTTCAGAAGTTCTGCCTGAGGCACAATGACCTAAGGACCACTTACACCTTCACTTGCTACCATACCTGCCACCTTGGAGTTGTATGCAACTCCCACACCGCAGATGTTGTTGTTGGCAGCAGCAGACACCTCTCCTGCACACCTTGTCCCATGGCTGTGAAAGGGAAGACAGAGACAGCATGTGAACACCAGATAATACACGTGGCTGAACTGAGCTGGGTCACCCCAAGCTTGGGGTTTTACCTGACCATCATTTCCCAGTGCTTCAGAGGAAAACTGTTCCATGGTGTGCTGGTTTGAGGCTAATTGGAATATTTTAATAAGAGAAATTAGATCATTGGCTGGTGAATTTGTGTGTATATTGGGGAAAGCAGGGGGAACTCCCAAACTGTCACACATGGTAAACTGTGGAGTGCTGTATTTGGATACTCAGAAGAATTCATTCATTCCTTCCTGAAGCAGAAGATAATCAAGTTCCCCTCTGCTGTATGGGCAACGCTTGATCTGAAGTTAACATTCACACTTCTGTTTCATTTAGTTGTAAAGTTATTCAGACCTTTTACTTTTTAACTCTCGTATAAGTTAGCAGAAAAAGGCCCTTGACAGAACAGCCTAAAATAAGATCAACGTTAATTCCTTTATTTTTGTGACTTGACAGTGGAAAACCTCTTATTGTGGACCCCACAGAACAAAGTCTGATTGGCTTTTTGCTCTTCAAATGTGTGCAAGGAGCATATCCCTTGCTCACAAAAGAGAAGAGGTGGGTACAATATAAAGCTGGAGCAGCAGAAGAGAACCACAATGCTCACTGCACTCCGCAGCAGCAGAGCTGTGGCCTGGCTGGTCAGATCTAATGCCATTTATATCTCTCTCCTCCAGTGCTTAATTCCCAGGAGAGTTGACAAGGTACTCCAGCTGTCAGTTCACCAAGTCACAGCTTTCTGCTCAAGTAGGAAAGGTCTCTGCTCTGATCAGAGGTGCAGGTTCAGAATTTCAAGCACACTTGTCAGCTCTGAAGAGCTTAACAGCTCTTAATAGAGGCCTTTTAACTAGCAATGGCTCTGAGGCAATCCTGCATGAAGGCAGGTTACATTTTCCTAATTCATCACAGAAATTAAACTGGAGAGAAGAGAAATGTGGACAACATAATCTACTTTAAAAATACAAAACTAACAACAAAACAAAAGAAAAGAAAGCAAACCACAAAAACTCAGACCAGCACAGTATCAGAAAGTAGTGAAACTTGCATTGCTATCAGTTTTTTTTTAAATGTTGAATAAATATGAATCCACCCTTCTGTTCACATCAATCCACTCAGTGCATTAATGTTGGCATTATGCCCATAGCTCACCAAGGATTCATGCAACCAGCAGAGCTGCACTGTAAAAGCTTTATGGAGTGCCAGATGAACCATCCTGGGAGGCAGCAGAATTGTTTTAACCATTTTCTTTCTTCTCTCTCTCCCCCTTTAAGCACCTCTGGTAAAAGTCAGTGTAACATTATGTTTAGCCTAGTGAAATTTAGGCTGAGGGTAACCTTACTGCTCTCTACAACTACCTGGTAAGAGGTTGTAGTGAACTAGGGGTCAATCTGTTCAAGCATATATTGTGCAAAGGGAACCTTGGATTGGATAGTGGGAAGAATTTCTTTAGTGAAAGAGTAGTCAGGCTTTGGAACAGGCTGTCCAGGGAGGTGGTGTAGCCCCCATCCCTGGAGGTATTTAAGCGTCATGTAGATGTAGTGCTTAGGGATATGGTTTAGTTGAGGACTTGTCCGTGTTAGGCTAACGATTAGACTCAATCACTTTATTTTCCAATCTAGGCAATTCTGTTTGACTCTTTGTGATTAATGGAGGGATGAGAAGCGGCACATTCTTTTTCCTGCTGTACTTGTACATTTTTCAAGGCAGCTCTATGAAAGAAAATGACTGGCCTTGACTGTACAGTGTCCTGATCACAAAAGGGTGAAGTTTTTCTTACAAAGCGGGCAGAAAGGAGAGCAAGAGAGATTCCTTATTCAGCTGCTTTAGAAATTTCTTTCAACAATCAAGCTGGTTTCTCCTCATGCCTTTGTTCAAGGAACTGTGAAAAAACCATATTGTTGCTAGGCATTCATTATCTATTCACCTGTGGGCTGGCTGCAATCCACACAGCAACATAAATAGATTAAAAAAAAAACCAAAAAACTTGTCTTGCTGGGGTGTAAAAAATCTGCAACGCTGCCAGATGAGCTCTTTCCCTCAAACCAGGGCTAACTGTTTTAGAACTTTCCTGGTGAAAATATTTCATCAGAAGGTTCTCTCTTCCACATCACCTCTGCAGGGCACTGACCCACATGGGCACATCTGTTTCAGCAGCTCAGGGTTTAGATATCATGCTGCTGGCTTCAGGAAAAAAAAAAAAATCACTTGAGTTAGTGGAAACACATTTGGTTGAGGTATTGACAGCGAATAGAAGATTCACCCAATTTGCTGTTCATGTGTCATTGATAAACCCATTGTGGTTTCTGTGAAGTAACCCATGTCATGGGCATGAATCACAGCTTCTCTCTACCAACATTCACCTTTTCACTATAATTTCTATGTTTAAAACAAGGGGACAGAAAACAGCAAATAACATTTTCACCTACGAAGAAGTTACTTCAACAGTAAACCATATATTAGACCAAGTTTTCCATAAACACATAAACGTGAACATTTCACCTTAACATTCATGAAAAACTGAGGTGGAATAGAGTGATTCGATTGGAAAGCAGTTTTATCTTAAACTGGTTTAAATAACTTATTTGTACTGAAAATTTCACTCTGTTTTGCCTTTGAAAATTATTTCTAATTATACAACTCACTGCCAATACTATTGTCCATGTCCTTCTATCAAAATCATTTTTAAGGGTCAGAGGTGGCACAGGTTTTCACTGAGGTTCCTTTTCATCTCTTTTGGAATGCTTCTGCGGTCAGCAAAGGAGTGGACCCATGCTTCCAGCTGTCCATAGGGAAGGGCTGTAGAGAGCTGCAATCTCAAATAGCTGAGACAATCTGTCTGTCTTGACCACATCAGTTGCTTGTAATGGGCAGCAGCTAAATATGCAAAGCTTAGAGGGATGTTTTTGTGGGGAAATGCCATTCCCTTTTTATTCGCAGGACATCCTCATCTGAGCACTTGAGGTTTGCACAAGGGAAAGCATTCCTTTGACCTGGGGAGTACGGCAGTCTCCCTGTGTCCAAATGTGTCAAGAACCAGCCATGTTGCTGTGGCTCCTTGCCACTTGTGTCACAACACTACAGTTAGAGAGAGCTGCTATATCTGTTTATACAAATTCTCATAGAAACATAGAGTGCACTGGGTTGGAAGGGACCTCTAGATGTCATCCAGTCCAATGTCCTCTGCGGTGAGCAGGGACATCCCCAACTAACTAAATAAATCAATTAAATGGAAATAGCATAACAATTAAGGAGGCCTGCAAGTAAACTGGAGAGGGCTGTTTGCAAGGGCATGCAGCAACGGGACAAGGGGTGATGGTTTTAAACTAGAGAAAGGTAAATTTAGATTGTACACTAAGAAGATGGTCTTTGCCATGAGGGTGGTAGAACACTGGAAGAGATTGCCCAGGTAGGTTGTGGAGGCTTCCATCCCTGGAGATATTCAAGGCCAGGCCTGACGGGGCACTGAGCAACCTGATCTAGTTCATAGACTCATAGAATGCATCAGGTTGGAAGGGACCCACGAAGATCATCTTATTCAGCTGGAGTAACCTGATCTAGTTGAAAATTTCCCTGCTTACTGCAGCAGGGATTGGATCCAATCCAAATCTAACCTTCTTTACTTTAAAACAGAGCTTGGTTCAGGTTCCTTCACTGTTCCTCAGGCTCAGACACAGTCCTGACTCACATTGCACCTCATGTCCCCTATCCTGGCTTGGTTCTCAAACTGTGGGGCTGCTCCAGAGCTAAGCAATATCTTTCTCCTCCAAAGATCCTTTGCACAAAGTGAGAAAGGCAACAGACCTTCACAAATCAGAGCCCTAGTCTTTCTCCAACTTAAACCGGTATGAATGCAATTAGCAAATGGAAAAGGTGTCAGATGTCCTTTCCCAAAATCAAAGGGAAATGTCATTGCCATCTTTCTTTGGCTGAAAAATCAGAAGACTACAAAGAATGACATCACAGTGTCTAAATCTGTCTCATCCACTCCTGGAAGCCTGTGTCTGAGGTGGACGCACAGAAACTCTACTTTGTTGTGTCACTCTGACAGATCTAAACTGGATTTCTTTACACATTAAACAACAACAAAAAACATATGAAACTCAGAGGCTGTCTCAATTGCCATACTAAGTTAGAGATAAAAATCACTTTGAATATCCACAAATATTTCAATCCCAAGTACTAAGACCAAAGCCTGAAACTTCATTTTTAAATCCTTAGCGGCAAATTCTGGCAACATCAATAATACTGACATCCCAAAGACATTTGCAAATTTAATTGAAAATACTTTAAAACCATTTTTTAAAATTCAAGCTAGACTCTGCCTCAGAGCTGACCCTGAGGAGCATGCTGCAGAGGCAGAGACGGTGAATGCTGAGATTATCAGGTAACAAACACACCTTGGGCTCTGCACCCGTAACTACATTAACATCTTGCTAAGAGCCTACCAGAAAGGGCTTTTTCATGGGGACAGTAGCAGAACTAAGGGCAAAAATGCTTTTCTTAAAAAAAAAAAAAATGTTGAAAGATGTTTCTGTTCCATTCTAAGAAACAAAAATGCTTAGGGAAACAAAAAAATAGGTCACACCTTTTTAAAATCTGAAGCTTTCACTTTTTGGCCATTCTTATTCATAATGTACCTTTCGGACCAGACCACCTTCTGCTGAAAAGTTGTAGAGAGTGATAAGATCCCCTGTAACTCTCCTCTAGGCTGAACACCCCCAGCTTCCTAAGCTTCTCCTTATAAGACTTTCTCTGCAGCCTCCTCACCAGTCTCATCATTAAGTGGGGGGGTCTTCAGCCGTCATAGTAGGCTCAAAAGCACTAACAACTAACACAAGCAGCACAGCTGCACTCATGTTTCCAGCTAAAAGCCATGGAACAGGTACCTGGTCAGTATATGTGGACTTTAAACTCCTCTATCAGGCAGAAATATCAACCTCGAAATGCTACTCATGTACACTGCCCTTACAACAAGGTGAAAAGAAGGGTGATTCAGCACTTAACCTAAAATTCAATTATTTTTAAAGTAGTCATTCCACACCATACTGCTCTTCTGCCTCCTTAATCTACAATATGATGAAAATACACTTCCTCTACAAAGCCTTTTCCTTCTCCAGTTTACTCCCTTTAAAATCAGCTAGCAGTGGTACTGCATCAGACATAGTAGATGGGAAGTGAGCCTCTACAGATCTGGGTTAGCATAATGTCCAATAAGAGGAGACTTAAAAAGGTTTGTGGCCATACCCCGTTCAAATGCTCTAAGCCACAGAATCAGAATCACAGAATGTCAGGGGCTGGAAGGGATGTTGAAAGATCATCTAGTCCAACCCCCACTTCCAGAGCATGATTATCCAGACCAGATCACACACAAACGCGTACAGGCAGGTTGTGAGTATCTCCGTAGCGCGAGACTCCATAACCTCCCTGGGCAGTCTGTTCCAGTGTTCTGTTACCCTCACAGGGAAAAAAAAAATCCTCCTCATGTTTACACAAAACTTCCTATGCCTCAACTTTCACCCATTGCCCCTTGTCCTGTCATTGGGCATCACCAAGCAGAGTCTGGCTTCATCCTCTTGGCACTTGGCCTTTACATATTTGTAAACATGAATGAGGTCACCTCTCAGTCTCCTCTTCTCCAAGCTAGAGAGCCCCAGCTCCACCAGTCCCTCCTCGTAAGTCTGTATATTTCTGAAGCAACAACTTACTTTCTAAACTAGAAATTAATGGTTCACTATTGTTCACTATTTAGAAGTTACCTAATAAAATGAAGTCACAAGTAACCTCTAATTTTCAAGCAGTAGTGAGACTATAATATCTGTTCTGGCAGCCACTGAATTTAGCAGAAAATAGGCATTACACCAAGTGCTAGCAAATAGTCGTAATTTGTTAAGCAAAGCAAAATGAGGAGCAGGCTCATCAAAATCCATTTACCTGTTAAACCAGTCATCTGTGTAGCGGGGGTAGGGGTAGGGATCATTGCTGCTGAAGTCATAGCTGGCCTTGGCATTCTACAAGAGACAAAGAAGTTTAGTAAGTTAACATTAAAACAGGTGAGTGAGGCAAAGTGGAATGCAAATTGAAGGGGCAGCTGTGAATAATTAGCAGACTTTGTCCTTGTCATTCTATGAGATGCATCTGGACACAAACTGGCCCCTGTTGTGCCATGCTATTTCCCACCTCAGTGAGCCTAGGGCAAGATGCTTTTTAGAGTGCAAAGCCTTCTGTGAACCATGAGTATTTCCAAGTAGTGTGGCCAATTGTGAGAGGGTGAGATGTTAGGTTACTACAGAGGGACTGTTCACCAACTCTTGCAAGAACATTTACGTGTTATGCTACTTAATGCAGCAGGATAAAGGTTAAACTCTGTTTCCAAAGAGTGGTGGAAGTGACCAGACACTTTGGTCTTCCCTCACAGAGTTCCTTTGGAAAAACTCATTTGTGGTACTACAGTCAGATTTCTAAAAACATTTCAATGCCTAAGAATGTAAATTTCTCAAAATTCAAGTGTGAAATCTGCAGGTATGCCTGAAATTTCCTTTGCATATTTTCTTGGTCCTTTAGATGCTGAATAGCTTCACAAAAATGGCTTTTTTGGGCACTTCTGAAAATGTAATTTCCCTTCTCTGCTTTAAATATAAATCTAAATCATTCCTGATTCCTGCCCTAGCAGCAGAGTTAAGGATGCTCAACAATTTTGGAGAAGCAACTAGAAAGTTTCAGAAAGTCAAGTGCCACCTTCTTTCTTCCCTCTTAATGAAAAAATAGAGGGTGACTGAAAATTAAGATTTAAAAATATTTAGAAGCTTCCGCTTGAGTGTATGTTCAGAGACTTTATATTTTAATAAAGCCCATACTCAAGGAACAGAATTATGTTAATTCTTAATGAATGCATACTTGAATTCTTTTAAAGATTTGGCTGAGCATGCTGTTGGGAGATAATTTGAGACTCGTGCATGAATAGCTTTGCTCCTAAAAACATTCCCTCTCAGCAGATTCTCAGTTCTTGGGTTACAGGAATAGGCAGTCCATTGGTCTTTGGGTTTTGGTTTCAAAACTCAGAACTCTCAAAATCTTGTGCCAGAATGAAACGAGGAAAACCTTGTCCTTGATCCCTGGAGGGTAAAGTTCAGTATCTTTCANTGGGTGTTTTTTTTTTTTTTTTTTTTTTTTTTTTGCGTAGTAATATAAAAAAACCTAGTTGCTTATGGACAACATAGACAATAAATATTTTGCAACATCATTTTCAATGGAGCAGAGATTTGTAAAATGCCTATCATGCAGCTTTGTAGAAGGTAGAAGTAGGAAGAGACCTCTGGAGATCATCCATTCCAAGCCAATGCAGGATCACCTAGGGCAGGTCACATAGGAATGTGTCCAGACATGTCCTGAAATGTGTCCATGCGAGTCTTGAAAGTCTCCAGAGAAGACTAAAGAACCTCTCTGGGCAGCCCATTCCAGTGCTCCCTCATGTTGAGGTGGAACTTCCTGTGCCCAGGTTGTATCCATTGCCCCTTGTCCTGTCCTTGACCACCTTCTTGACAGCCACCTTGCAGATATTTATAAATGTTAATAAGATCTCCTCAGTCTTCTCCAGGCTAAACAGCCCCAGGCCTCTCAGCCTTTCCTCATCAGAGAGATATTTCAGTCCCCTAATAATCCTCAAAGCCTCTGTTGGACACAGTACTACATCCCTGTCTTCATGCTGTTCTCCAGCTCAGCCACAGCTGAATTCCTCTGTGACTACCCTTATTGATCTCTCAATATCTCTAAACTAAACCCCTGATTTTCAACCTGAAGAAGCCATCCGGTTAATGTCAGCTATAACCAAAAATTCTCAACGCTTCTCAGTCTCTGTGCCCAGGTGCATGTTTAATTTACCTCTTTTAATTACCACGACTGATTATACAGCACTTTGAAGGACATAGATCTGTATGAGCTAAGATCATGCCTTTTCAGCCAGGTTAAAAAAAGGGAATTTGACAGTGGTCTATAAATCATGAATAGCACAGAGAAGGTGGACAATGAGTTATTATTTACTACTTGACATAATACAACAACTAGTGGTAATCCAAAGAAATTACCAGAGGGAAAATGTGGAAGCAGCAAAAAAACCCCAGAAATATTTTTGCACAAAACATGTAAAATTCAATGTCCCCAGCCTGAATTAAATCACAGAATCATAGAATGGTCCGGGTTGGAAGGGACCTTCAAAGGTCACCTAGTCTGATCCACTCTGCAGTTAGATCAAAACATGATCAGACAAATTAAGGGAAGATATATGTAGAAGGGTTATTTAATGCTGTTCTTCCTCTTTGTCCAACAGTCCATAAAACAGTGAATGCCAGAACCTGGGAGGCCACAATCATAGAATAGTTTAGGTTGGAAGAGACCTCAAAGATCATCTAGTTCTAGCCCCCTGCCATAGGCAGGGACACCTCCCACTAGAACAGGTCACTCAAGGCCTCATCCAACCTGGCCTTGAACACCTCCAGGGAGGGAGCATCCACAACCTCCCTGGGCAACCTGTTCCAGTGTTTCTCGCTGTAAAGAACGTCTTCCTAACATCTAGCTTAAATCTCCCCTCTTCCAGTTTAAGCTCATTACTCCTCATCCTGCCATTACAAGACCTTGTAAATAGTCCATCCCCAGCCTTCCTGTAGGCCCCTCTGCTCCTCAAACATCCACTACTGGCTGCTGTTGGAGGGCAGGCTCCTGTGCTAGAAGAACTTTTGCTGGTGTGCCTGGCAAAAGCCCTAAGTCACAGATGTTTGGATTCTACAGTGTGCAGGAGGTCAGCTTTTCCAATACATGGCAGTAAAAAGAAACAAGCTTGTGAACAGAGGATACAGTCCTGGTCTTTATTGACTAGAGCAGTATCTACTCCTAGCAAGACAGGCTGGAGAGCAACATCCTGGGACAAAGTTAACATAAAAATGATGTGTAAATGGTTAACCGCTCCTTTGGAGGTGCAGTGGTTAGCCCACTCCCACTTTCTGTCTGGAATCCCTATAAAAACAAAAGAACTTCCTGTTTCCCTCTCTTCTCTCTCTCATCCCTACCTCACAGCATCCTGGTTTCCAACTGCTCCTGCTTCACCACGTGGCCAGCCAAAACACGTGGAAGGGAGCAACCACCTCCGGAATCTTTCTCCATCCATTTCCATGCAAACCAGTTGTATACATATTTTGCATTCTGTTTCCCTTCTTATATTTTTGTAACTTACCTTACCTAAAATACCTTTTAGTTATTGTTGAAGTTTTTTTTTCTTTTAACTTCCAAATCAAATCAAGGATATTCTTTGGGCTTTGGGAAGCTAAACTACAACCAAAACATGATGATTTTCTCAGAGTAATTTAATTAGTAGATAAAACCTACTCCATCATGAATTAAATAAACTTTCTTACTCTACCAGACATGGCCTGGAAACTATGTAGACTGCAACTAAACTTCCAGTGACTTCAGATTGTTTCTGTCAGGTCAGTATGATCTAACCCAGCCCTAAATTAGTTCAATATGTTTTCGGCCTCTGAATTACTCCAAACTTCCATTTTCAATCTAAAAATAATGCCCAGATGAGAATTTAAACTTATTCATGGGTCAGCTGTGTATTTTTCCCATCTGGAAGAAATGCAGTTCTACTTACACAGATCCTAAGCTCAAAGTGGGTCTGGACAAGTCTGATTTTTCAACTGCTTGGCTCTAGAAGTCTCTTGTGCAAAGAATTATGGCTGGAAAAGCCCTTTCTAGCTGTACACAAGTACCACTCATGTCATGAAATTGTTTTGACTGAAAACAACTTTTAAGATCTTGAGTCCAACTACTCTCTATCAAGTCTAGTGCTAACCCATATCCCTGTGCTGGTTTGAACTAATTGGAGGATTTGAGTGAGAAAAATAGACTGTAGGCAGAGAGGAAAACAGATGATGCTATTTCCCTCAGAGCTCTACTGAGAAAGAAAAAATTTGTTTTAAGAGTTGTAACCCAGATATAGATAAGTCGGAGTGCTCCAGACCACTCTGGGTTGTGGCTGCTCTCCTTGCATGGCTCCGTTTCCCTGCCTTTTGTAGCTGCTTAATAATTCTACTAACTTCTTTCCTACTGCTAATCTCCCTGGCCAATCTACCTCCACCTGCTGCATCAACAGATGGTGAGATAAGATTGGGGAAGGGGGGAAAGGTGGTAGAGGTGGTTAGAAAACCCCTCTTAGGGATTTTGATCTCTGGGAGGGGTGTGGTGTTTATGTATTACTTTTTCACTGTATATATCTGTAAATATCTGTTATACATTGTAAATATCTACTTGTAAATTGAGCATTGCTGTAAATGTAAAGCTTCATATACCAACTTCCAGCTGTTCTGAGTTCTAGCCTGGGTTATATCAAAACCCACATACTTTTTTTTAATTGGCTTACCCAATGTGGGGCTTGAGGTTTAATTACATTAGTTTGATTGTTAATTAATTCTGGAAGTTAAAATGAAGCTGACCTGGCTGTTGTACTCGATTATTCCTTCTGTGACTATATGGTTTTTGCATTGTTTTTTTATTGATAAGATCGGTACTTTTATATGGAATTTGATGTGGAGAAAGTTTAAGAAGATGGTCTGGGATTATGGGGACTATATTTTGGGTTATGCTGTCTTAAATGTAACTGAAATAGCTTCAAATGCTGTTTTTGATGCTTTTAATAAATTGGAAATTTTTAGCAATAATATGAGCTATTCAGCAGCATTGGTGCAAGTTATTTTGCCAAAGAGCAGTATTCCTGACCCTTGTGAAAATTTCTATTCAAAGACCATGGTGATATATTTAACCTGTGTCATTGTTTTCTTATTAATCATAATTTTATTCTTAATTTCTGCTTTGAGCCTGAAAAAGTCAGCTGCCACATAAAAAAACCAGACAGATCATGCCAGGAAATGAAAACAAAAGAATATCTCGCTCCAAACAGTGTCAGAGTCTGGCTGTACGCCCAAAATTGTTTACGTAAATCAGGCACAGTGTTCCAAAACAAAAGATAAGTCCCAAGGCTCTTTTTCTGATGGTAGCTCGACTTCTCAAACAGCAATTTGTGATTCCAATGGAAAAGACTCTAATATGCCAGCAGCCCAGGTTCCCCAAAATTCAGATGCACTACAAGCTCCATCTTCTGTTAAACTGGCCCCTGCCAAAATGAAAGCTAAAATTGGGTTAAAACATGGGTCAAAAGAAGATCTAGGAAGTGGAACAGGTACCTCTGATGTGCAGTAGGGAAAGGAAGAAGAGGAGAAACTTAGTCTTAAACATCTGACCGGTTTATTTAAATCTAAATAAAGGACAACGTAAGATTAGTTAACAGGTCAGAGGATGGCTCTGGAAATTAGGAATGCTGTTAGAAGAATTTTGTTTGGCCAGGCACCAACAGACCAGCAAGGAGAAGAGGAGGAGAAGGATGACATCCAAGGCTCTAGTGATCCCCTTAGAGAGGACAGGGAGGTTAGAAAGGAATATTCAAGGGAATCAGGAGAACCAATCCTAAGCTGGCTGGTGAGATGCCCTACTATTGGTGCAAATGCCCTATAGGTAGGAGACAAGTCTGCAAAGCAGCTAGGCCCACTTGCAAAAGAGAGTGGAGTGGACAAACTCCTGGCAACCAATCTTGGTGTGGTTAGCTTGTGGACACATCTTCTGTTAACTGTGGGTATGAGGTACACCTCCCTAGCTACCTTGCCATGGGTAGCTAGGAAGTGGAACACAGTTGAGCAGGGAATTAAGCTTCTGAAAGAGTTTGCTGTGAAAGAAGTGCTTTATGGAGATCATGCCATACATGAGCCTGACAACATTCCTCTTGGGACAGGTCTCATGAAGATTATTAAGCTTGCTCCTTCATCCTATGCTAACATCTTGGCTAGCAAGTTTCTATCAAAGGGTAGGCTCACTGTTGGTGAGTTCACTGATCAGCTGAGAGAGATAGAGGACAGCTTGTCACATACTACCCTAATCTCTGCCATAGAAACTATGACTGCAGGGCTAAAAGATATGACTACAAAGCTAGAGGGCAGCCTGAAAGAACTGAAGGAGGAAATCAAAACCTCCATCTCCAATCTGGCAAAGGATACCATTCCTTCATCATCTGACTGGGTGCATGTTTCTGCTAACAGGAACTGACGCCCACCTCCTGCAAGGCAATTCTGGCCCAGAAGACAAATTCCACCTAGACACCAGCAATCATGTGCGTCACTCTGGGTACTCCTGCGTGACCAATTTGGTGAGAACATGAACAAATGGGATGGCCAACCTACTTCAGTCCTTTCAAAGAGAGTCAGGGAACTGCAGAGTGGCAGAAACAGAGGCAACAACGCCAGAAGAGTAGCTGACACTTCTTCAGCTCCTCAGAGCAATTGCATTATGCTAATAATTGTAATTCCTCTCACAACAACACCGATCATTGTGTACACTTCACATGCCATGTTCAGCATTAGGGGTGCCCTTCCTTTAGCCAGGAGGTGGAAAGGGATAGTGGAGAAAACGGAATCTATTGGAATGTATTCATTATGTGGCCTGGCAGTTCAAAAGTTCGAAGATACAGGGCTTTAGTTGATACAGGTGCTCAGTGTACCTTGTTGCCATCAAATTGCAAAGGGACAGAAGCTATAACTATCTCTGGAATCACTGGTGGATCTCAAGAGTTAACTAAATTGGAGACACAGATAAGTTTAACTGGTAAAGAGCGGAAGAAGCATACTATTTTAACTGTTGAAAGGGCTTTAAACTAGGCTGGAAGGGGCCAGAGAGAGGTCAAACGTAGCAGTTCTACGGATGAACCAAAGGAGGCTGTGTGTGTTAAGCCAGAGATAGGGGTAAAAGCAGCAGCCCAGCTGAAGTATATGTACACCAATGCATGCAGCATGGGTAATAAACAAGAGGAGCTGGAAGCCTTGGTGCAAGAGGCAAACTATGATGTTGTTGCCATCACAGAAACATGGTGGGATGACTCACAACTGGAGTGCTGTAATCAATGGCTACAGACTCTTCAGGAGAGATAGACGAGGGAGAAGGGGGGAAGGAGTGGCCCTGTGTATTAGGGAGGCACTGGACATCATGGAAATAGATATTAAGGATGATCAGGTGGAGTCCTTGTGGGTAAGAATTAGGGCGAAAGCCAACAAGGTGGACATCCTTGTTGGAGTCTGTTATAGACCACCCAAACAGGAAGAAGAAGTTGATTTATTGCTCTTTAAGTGTCTGAGGCTGCCTCATCCTTGTGGGTGACTATAACTTGCCAGACATCTGCTGGGAACTTAACACTGCAGAGAAGACACAGTCTAGAAAGTTCCTAGAGTGCACAGAGGATAGCTTCTTATCCCAGCTGTTACCTGAGCCTACCAGGGGTGCAGCCTGCTGTTCACAAATAGAGAAGGGCTGGTGGGAGATGTGGTGGTTGGAGGTTGCCTGGAGTCCAGTGACCATGAAATAACAGAGTTTTCAACATACAGTGAAACCAAGAGGGGCATCAACAAAACCTCCCACACTGCACTTCTGAAGGGAAGACTTTGGCTTATTGAAGGAACTAACTTGGAAGGTTCCTTGGGAAACAGCCCTTAAAAACAAAGGGATCCAGGAAGGCAGGACCTACTTCAAGAAAGAACTCTTGAAGGCACAGGAATGGACTGTCCCAATGTCCTGCAAGGCGACACAATGAGGGAGACAACTGGATTGGATGGACAAGTTGCTTCTAAAGGAATTAGGGAGAAAAAAGAGGGTATTATAACCTTTCAAAAAAAGGGGAGGTATCCCAGGAAGAGCAAAAGCCCACTTAGAATTTAGACTGGCCACTACTGTAAAGGGGAACAAAATATGTTTCTTTAAATATATTAATGGTAAAATAAGGGACAAGGACAACTTCCACTATTTACTGGATGCAGAGGGGAATATAGTAACAAAAAATGAGGAAAAGGCAGAGGTACTCAACATCTTCTTTGCCTCAATCTTCAATAGTGGGACAGGTTGTCTTTAGGACAACTGACCTCCCAAACTGGCAGATGGAGCCAGGGACCAGTGTAGTCCCCCTGTAATCCAAGAGGAAGCAGTAAGGGACCTGCTGAGGCACTTGGATCCTCTCAAGTCCATGGGACCAGATAGGATCCATTTTCAGGTACTGAGAGAGCTGTCAGATGAGCTGGTCAAGCTGCTCTCTATCATCTATCAACAGTCCTGGCTCTCTGGAGAGGTCCATGAAGATTGGAAGCTGGCCAACGTGGTGCCCATCCACAAGAAGGGTGGAAGGAGGAACCGAGAAATGACAGACCTCTCAGCCTGACCTCAGTGCCAGGCAAGGTTATGGAACAGGTCATCTTGAGTGCAATTGCACAGCACCTGCAGGATGGCCAAGGGATCAGGCCCAGCCAGTATGGGTTTAGGATGGGCAGGTCCTGCCTGACCAAGCTGATTGCCTTTTGTGGTTAGGTTACCTGCCTGGTGAATGCAGGGCAGGCTGTGGATGTAGTCTACCCGGACTTCAGCAAAGCCTTTGACATCTTCTGCCACAACAAGCTCCTGGCAAAGCTGGCAGCTCATGGCTTGGACAGATCCACTCTGAAATGGGTCAAGAACTGGCTGGAGAGCCAGGCCCAGGGAGCAGTGGTGAATGGTGCAACATCCAGTTGGCAGCCAGTCACTAGTGGTGTGCCCCAGGGATCAGTGCTGGGCCCCACCCTGTACAATATCTTTATTGATGACCTGGATGAGGGGATTGAGTCCAGCATCAGTAAGTTTGCAGATGACACTAAGGTAGGAGCAGGTGTTGATCTGTTGGAGGGTAGGAGGGTCCTGCAGAGGGACTGTGACAGGATGGATGTGTGGCCAGAGGCCAATTGGATGAGACTTAACACGGCTAAGTGCAGGGCTCTACACTTTGGCCACAACAACTCCAGGCAGCACAACAGGCTGGGGACAGAGTGGCTGGAGAGGAGCCAGGCAGAGAGGGACCTAGGGGGGCTGGGAGANGGGGTGCTGGGAGATAGGAGGCTGAACATGAGCCAGCAGTGTGCCCAGGTGGCCAGGAGAGCCAATGGCATTGTGGCCTGTATCAGGAATAGTGTGGCCAGCAGGACAAGGGAGGTTATCCTTCCCCTGTACTTGGCACTGGTCAGGCCACACCTTGAGTACTGTGTCCAGTTCTGGTCCCCTCAATTCAAGAGAGATACTGAGGTACTGGAATGTGTCCAGAGAAGGGCAACAAAGCTGATGAGCACAGCCCTATGAGGAGAGTCTGAGGAAGCTGGGGTTGTTTAGCCTGGAGAAGAGAAGGCTCAGGGGTGACCTCATTGCTGTCTATGACTACCTGAAGGGAGGTTGTAGCCAGGTGCAGGTTGGTCTCTTCTTCCAGAAAACCAGCAACAGAACAAGAGGACACAGTCTCAAGTTGTGCCAGGGGAGGTATAGGCTGGATGTTAGGAGGAAGGGCTTCAAAGACAGAGTGATTTGCCATTGGAATGGCCTGCTCAGGGAGGTGGTGGAGTCACTGTCGCTGGAAGTGTTCAAGAAAAGACCTGATGGGGCACTTAGTGACAATGGATAAGGCTGGGTGATAGGTTGGACTGGATGATCCTGGAAGTTTCTTACCACCCTGGATAGTGACGATGCAGGATTGGGTAGAGACAATCCAGGAATGAGAGACTCTCGATCAATTAAAAGAGACTTCAGGACCTTAGGGCAATGGCTAAGGGATCAGAAGCCCAGGTTGTGTTCTCCTTTATCCCTCTAACATCAGAGATGAATGAGGGGACATTTAGGAAGAG
>VWZI01020668.1:35320-49345 GCA_013396835.1 Psilopogon haemacephalus | reverse complement strand
CCCCTACCTGTCTCTCCTGAAGAGTCTATACCCATCTATCCCTACACTCAAATCATGAGATACATCCCACCATACCTCAGTTATGCCAATGACATCATAAACCTGGAGACTTGCAAATTTGTAATTCCTCCTGTTTGTTCCCCATGCTCCTTGCATTAGTGTAGAGGCTGTTCAATTGTGCCTCTATTAGAGCTGACTTACTGATTTTCCTTTATCCTGTACTTTGAGCATGCTTTCCTAATTCACTATTTGGACTTGTCTATGCTCAGATATGTCTTTATCTCCTAGCCTATCTCTGCACCTCTTGCCATTACTACCACATGAATTACCACTTGATGTTTCCCTCTTGGCAGGGAAATAATGGAGACCGAATAGCTACAATCAGGTTTCTGCTGTAATCGTGTGCCTGAAATGTTCTATTCAGTGTAAAACTCCTGTCTGTGATAAAAGAATGAACTTCAGTATCTGAATTGCAGAAAGGTTTTGAGTAAGCTTGTTAACTCTACATTTAAGCCTGTATTCATAGATTCACAGAATGGTTTGGGTTGGAAAGGGCTTAAGGATCATCCAGTTTCAACCCCCCCTGCCATGGGCAGGAACATCTCGCACTAGAGCAGGCTACTCAGTGCCTCATCCAACCCAGCATTGAGCACCTCCAGGAAGGGGGCATCACAACATACCTGGGCAACCTGTTCCTGTGTCTCCCTACCCTCACTGCAAAGAATTTCTTCCTAATCTCCAGTCTCAATCTACCCTCTTCCAGCTTCAATCCATTGCCCCTTGTCCTGTCCCTCCAAGCCCCTGTCAAAGCTCCCTCCTAAGTGCCAGTCAGCTGCACTAGTATAGAATGGAACTTTCATAAGAACTGCTTTGTTTCTTTAGGAGAAACTATTCTTAAAGTTAAAGTAATATTTGACATAAGTTGTGCTGCTAAAGATCAGACAGAAACAGTGTGGTATACAACAGCATTTTATTTTCTGCTTGGCACTTTCTGTACACAGGAGACTTTGCTTGCTTACCCCTAAAGAAAAATAACTACTCAATGCTTTCATATTAGAGTTTCTCAGTCTGAAAGTTTAATATTTATTCATGTCTGACAGATGGAAGAAACCAAACTGTGATGTTTGATACTCTTGAAGACTGGCGTTATGAGTTGGAGCGGACCAAAGGGAATGTGAAATACAAAGCAGTGACTACCAATGAAGGCTACAAAGTGTCTGAAAAGTAAGCTTGCTCTGATTAGTAGTGAACTTCAGTATGTGTCTCACTAAGATTTGCAAAAATCAATGCAACCTTTTGTTGGTCACCATTTTTCAGGTGTATTAGGGTTTTTTTAGGATCTGGTTTCCATTTCAATGTATCAAGTACTTTGGTAATCTTACACTACCCCTTTTCAAGCAGGGTAATTTCAACATTGTGTTAGACTACTCAGGACGTTGGTTAGTCAAGCTCTGACTATCTGTAGTGGTAGAGAATACCACCTGGAAATGGAATAGAAACTATATAGGTCTGGTACCTAACACTTTTGTCAGACTTTCTGGTTAGGATGACTTTTTCAGTCCTGTATCTTTACTTTGATGGCATTTCAAGTTAGAAGCACTGAAGATGTTCTGCTTTAGCTGGGGGCTGAGTGGAGAGAGTAATTGGTTTAAAGTGTATCTGCAAAATGTGCTGATAAAGGTTAAGCTGTATTGCCCTTAGTGGAAGGCTAGAAATGTGTACTTGTACCAGTGTAAGTGCCATCTGCAGTGAACCCTTTATGATGCATGTGAGGCCTTGTGTTCTGCTATTGTTTAATAGTCAGATCCTGAAAGGTTTCACAAACCTTGGGAACAGAGACGAATTTCCAGTGGAATCTTAAGTCTTTTTCTAGAAAAACTTTCCTTAGACACCCAAGCTGAGGTTACTTACATTTGTTGCTTCTGTGGGACCCGAACATAAATGATGTTGGCTGATACTGGGGATTCTTAATATACTAAATTACTAGTCCAGTTGCAGAATGTAATTTAATATTATAAGGGTATCTTCTGAAACTGTGTGAGAGAGCCATGGCAATTTTAATCAGCCATTAATGTTACAGTCAAATGTAGGACTTGGTTACAGACTTGGAAAGGCAGGAGAATGTTGCAGTGAGACTAATGGAGAGCTCAACACTGGACAAAAATACCTTAGCCAGCTGAAAATAAAGGGATAGTGTTGAGGACAATGTAATTATTTAGTAGGAATGATTGTTGTAGCAGTAAGAGCAAATATATTATTAGTATGTGGTCTAAAACTCTCACCATGATTTTAAAATTTCTTGGAGACTGTTCTTTAAGTTTTTAAGTGCAAGAATTTTTTTTTTGTTTTGTTATCTTAGGCTGCCTTTGTATTTTGTTGTTCCCATATGCATTTCTGAAGAGAGCATCCTGAAGTATGAAGGTAGAGGCATTCCTGTAAGTATACATGCATGGCAGAGGGCAAAAAATTTTATTGCAAAGACAAAATTTCAACTAACATTTCAGATGTTACTGCGTATTATTTTTTAGAACCTTTTAAACAGTTCACATATGTATACCTAGTCATATACAGAGGAGCAAACAGATGTTGGAAGAACTGCTCACAGTATTCTGTGTTCCCCTAAACAGTGTAAAGCAAAAGCAAAATATTTGTGTATGGGTCACAGTCCCCATTTACTTAATATTGGATGTCTACGGCCTTGCAGTCTACAAATACTACTAGTCTATCTGCCCAGCCTGTTTTCTATCTATTGGCCTGTGTTTCATGCCAGCCTGTACTGGCTGGCATGTAGCTGGGGCAGAGTATATGGCTTGAAATACTGTTTTGATACAGAGGTGAAGACAAGCATAGAGGTGTACAGTTATAGCTCAGTATCTCCACTTACCTAGCTTGAGTGCTGGTAAATAGTATGGCTGTGATGGTGCCATGTTTTTACAAAGCCACATAGCCTATCTGGAAAAACTAGTTCCACCAGTTTCAACAGAAAATGAAGTTAAATATATTGGATTGTGCCCTGTAGGAAACCTGGCTTTGGCCTCCCACCTCATACCAGAGTTTATGAGCCTGTAATCCAGAGTAGATAAAAACAAGGAGCATAAACCTGACTTACAAGGTCTTACCTTAGTTGCTGCATTTCCTTCAGTTTGCCAAGGAAAAATCATGTTCTATTCATGCTCCTAAATTAAACACTCTATAGGGAAAATTATGCTCTATTGTCCTGTCTAATTTGTTCTTTCAGATTGTGAAGTTAAAAATAGTTCCCTTTTTTTTTTTTCTCAGCCAACCACACAAATTGCAGTGGCTGTTACACAAAAAATAAACTCACTTCTGTTTCTATTTCTTTTAAATTGCATCTTGCATTCATAGAATACTTTGGGTTGGAAAGGACCTTTAAAGTTTGTCACCTGCACTGAGCAGGGACATCTTTAACTAGACCAAGTTTTTCAGAAATGTATCCAAACTGGCCTGAAATGCTTCCAGGAGTGGGACTTCTACCACTTTTTTGGGCAACCTGTGTCAGTGTTCCACCACCCTCAGAGTAAAGAATCTGTTCCTAATATCCAGTTTGAAGTGATTGCTCCTTATCCTATCACCACAGGCCTTTATGAACAGTACCTCTCCACTCTTCTTAGAAGGTACTGGAAGACTGCTATTAGATCTCCCTAGAGCCTCCTCTTGTCCAGGCTGAACTACCCCAGCTGCCTCAGCCTGTCGTTGCAGAGGTGCTCCAAACCCCTGATCCTTTTTGTGGTCCTGTTCTGGACCTGCTCTGTCAGGTCCATGTCCTTCCTATGTTGAGGGCTCTAGACCTGGAGACAGTACTCCAGGTGAGGTCTCACCTGGAGCAGACTCTCTGCTGTGAGGTCTTAGGGCTGAATGGTAAGAAACTCTGCTATATATCTGTCTAGAGAAACTGATGACCAATATGTAGGAGTTTCTTACAAGAGCTGTCTTGCTGTGGGTTATCTTATGACATAATTTGACCATAGTTGTGATAGATTTTTTTTTTTGTTGGTTTTTTTTTTTTATATATACATATGAGAGCAGTCAAGGAAGCAGAATTCTGATACAATCTGAAATTTTGTTTCCTTGTACCTGTATAAAGCGTAACTTGAAACTTGCAAGTGATAATGCAGTGTACATGTGGTTTTGGTGAAGATGTAGATTTTTGCATCTACTGACAGGTTTGAGTATGCCAAAAATTCAGTGAATCACAGCATACAGAAATTTCTTGTAATCCCTCAGTCATTTAAGCACATACTTTATTAGGGGCAACTTACTAATTTTTTTTATCCCCTGATAAATGTCTTTCTGCAGATCTGGTGTTGGTCTTGCCACAATGGTGCTGCTCTTCTCAAAATGTCTGCATTTCCCAAAGAACAGGATGACAGCACTTCACAAATGCAAAAAGCCTTCTTGGATGGGTCAGTAATAGCTATTCTGTCCACAACACTTTGCTTGGTATGGACCTTGCTTCTCTTTTTCCATATATGCTGTATCTTTAAGCTTGCACGCCTCAGGAAACAAGTTCTAGATCTAAAAGTAGTTTTCTGTAGTGAGATGGCGTTAAGCCTTTGGCCTCCGTTGGTCAGTTGTGCAGGACTCAACATTGCTAAAGGCTTGTTTGTGGAAATCCATTCACATGAGATAAATCTCTGTGCAAACTGTGGCGTGGTATTAGGTAAAGCAGCACCAAAGCCTCTAGGTCTTAAGTACAGTTAAAGTATCATTAGCCACAGACACAATCACATATTAGTGAATGAGAGAAATCTGGGCTCCATCTCTAAATATGGATTTGCAAGGTGAACCCTGCCACCTGAGAACTGGATTTGTATTCTTAGGTAGTTTTATGTAAAATTATTGAAGATGACTGAGACAATCTGGTCATTCGCTACTGCCACTTTCAGATGTGATGGGAGCCACCATTTTGTTTCAGCTGAGATAGTGAGCTGAATTATTAGCTCAGCAGTGTGATAAATACCAAAGTGAAACTAAGAGGAAGATCACAGCTGCGTGGCTGAATGCTACTGCAATGACTGACTTCTTGTTCTTTTTTTCCTAGCTTTTTTAACGTGTTGGGTGACCTGGAGAGAACTTCTCTCTTAGTAGCAAGATATTAGATCAGTCTAGTACGTACAGTTTCTACTGCTTCACTGCAAGCTCTTAACTCCTCATAGGTGGAGAACCTGATAACCATACAGAATTAACAGAAAATATCTTGATTGGGTTCTTAAAACATTTTTTGCATATAAAATTAATTATTCCTGCATGGGAAAGGGTTTTGACCCTTCCTGCAGATTCTCTAATGCTTCTTCCCTGAAATGGGGAAGTTTACATGACTTACAATTCTTCGTGCTCTTTCATAATGTGAAAGTAAAACTAACAGCAAGCAGTAACAAGGTATCAGGTGGCATTTTGGTGTCTTCTGTGGGGCAGTCTGGACTTCCTGCATTGTTGGTGGTTTTCTTGGGTATGCAGCACTGGTGATTTAACCACTAATACTGAAAAACATGCTACAGTTTGTCCATAAGGGTGTGTTAATGTGCCATTGTAATAGCCTGAACTCAAAACACACGGCAGATGTGTACAGTTAACATCTTTTACTGGGAAAGCTGTTCATAGCCAGATCTAGCATTGGCTAGGTTGGCTTACATCAATTTGGAAGACATATTGTGATTGACAAATGATTGCTTTCCCTCAGCTCTCTCTTTTGATGCACCTTCTAGTAGGCATAGTAACCTGCATTTCTGATGTGGATGCCAATACTTCTCCCTTTTAAGGCAAGCTTATGTGCTGCTGCATGCAGGAAACAAAGCACTCTGTGTCTGGACAAGTGCCTGCAATGCTTCACTTTTGAAGTAGCTAGAGCACATTTTCCCAAATCTTGACAATAAAATGCCAGCATGACGACAGAGGTACTTACTAAGCTGTTGTTTCTCAGAGCTCTGAAACCTGAATGAGAGGATGTTCTGGATCCAAACCAAATCTTCGTCTAGCCTGGTATTTTTTTCATTTCTCCTAGGGGAAAAAAATTATCAGATATGTAGACAAGACACGTATATTGTCTTGTTGGAGTGCAAATTGTTTTTTCTTCTGCAGACCTGGCAGTTAAAATACCAGGATGCAATGTGGTAAAAGTCAAGAAAAATTCTAAGTGCTTGCTGGGACATTTGTGTGCTTCTATCCATCTCTTGTTTCTGGTAGCCCACTAGTGAAGTAATTTTGTTGTCTAATGAAAACAGTACTAAAGAAGCAATAGTAAACTCAAGTAATACTTGTAATATAACTGTGAAAATGCATTAATATAGTTTTATCTAGTAGTGAAGAGCAGCAAAACTTTTGATAAGCATGTGTGCAAGCTTCCAGCCTATACTTAAAATTCATGGAAGCCATTAGCTTTCTAGGGTCTTTTAGTATTACAGCTGTTTCCCAAACCATGCCTTTTAACTGTCTCCAGTGATAATACCTGGTGTATTACTTGACTTGAGAAGCAGAAGACTTTAATCTCTTAATGATTTGATTTAGAATCTATAAGACAATTAGCAAACCTCCTTATGAACTTCTGAAGACAGAGGACTTGTCAAGCAGCCTTCCATCTTTGCAAGATATTCAGACTGCATATACAAGATTTAAACATCTGTTTTTGATAGGTAAGCTAAACTTTAAAAAGTTTTGTCTTCATAGTAACTGAGATGCAAAGCATAACAATGCTGTTTTATGAATGTAGTCCTTGTCTTAATAGGTGTCTGCTCCCTCCCTGGATGTGTTCAAGGCCAGGCTGGATGAGGTCTTGAGCATCCTGATCTAGAGGGAGGTGTCCCTGCCTGTGGCAGGGGGTTGGAACTGGATGATCTTTGAGGTCTCTTCCAACCTAGACCATTCTATGATTCTGAAAGTGGTTAAAAGCAGACTTTCAAATATGCAACTGAAGAGTGTTTATGACTGATACATTAACAGACTTTTGTACTTCTTAGGCCTGCTACCTCTTGCCAAACAGTCACAAATTAAAGACTGACTATGGAGTTTCAGTATTAATTGAAATCTACTGGTTGGGTTGAAATTTATTGGAGATATTTTTCAATCTTCTGTGATCCATTGAAATTCAATATTTAAATATTAACCCTCTAAGACTTTGTGCTATATCAAGAGCTGAGTCTAAATGCTAGTTAATTTCTTCCCTAGCTTTTGTTACAAGCTAGTCACATCTCAAAACAGTGAGATTGTTTTAAGTTGTGTCACTGTAGCTGTAGGGCTAAACTTGATTATGTAAATGATATGTCTACTTGAAAGGACTAAAAGGGAGCTAGGTGAAAGCATAATCAAGACTTTCAGACTTTTTCCTAGACTGTTTTGCTACCATGAAACACTACTTTGACATTGTCTTCTGGCATGGAAAGATTCACACCACCTTGCAGCTGTGCAATATTCCACTGAGCCGTTTTTGACAGTGACTCTAGGAGATAATGAGGGTGAATTTTGCAATAACTTCTGTCTAGTGGCATGCTGAACACTGGGGCAGTTCACCTGTGACTGTGGGTGGGTGTCAGACATAACTGATCATCACTGAGGAACTGTATAGTTTAAGTGAATTTGAAGATGTTAATCATGGGATGTCAGAGATTGGAAGTGACCCAAAGAGGTCATCAGAGAAGACTGGAGAAAACTGCATCTAATGTGAATAGAACTGACTTGGGAGCTTTGAGGATACATTCTGATGCTTTTGTGGAGAACTACTTTCTATGGCTAGGATGAACTGAATCAGGAAAAGACATCTTAGTTGTTTTGAATATACAGTGAGCAGAATAAGGGCTGTGAGCAGGCATCGAGGGAGAACAGCTGCGGGAATAAAATAGATTTGTCTGTGTACTTGAGAATCTGTTGCATGCAGCAGAAAACAAGACAGAAGTGAGTATGTGATGGAATTAAATGTTGGAAGCATATGTGGAGACTTTGGGAAGAGAAAAGTTTCAGAAAAATGTGGAACTGTAGGTATTTAGGGGAGGATAGAGGAAGAAATTATGTTTCTCAGTTGTTTTGTTTTTGAGTAGTAGAACTGTTATATATCTTAGGCTTCAAGGTTTGCCTTTTGCAGGAAAGGTAGCCTATTCTGATTTTGACTGTATTAGCTTAAAAGAGCTTTCCAGCTTCGGAATACTGGCATTGATGGAAGTAAAAGCAGTAGAGATTTAGGTTTGATTTTGAAAAGCTACAAAAAAACTAAATAAAATTCCTGAAAGTTTAAGGTCTTTGTAGTATTGTATATGGCTTCCCTATTTATCTTAGCTATGTGTCTTCAGTTGCAGTGAAAACTGTTTTTAAAACCTTTCAGGCAGTCTTAACATTCCATAAATGTGTAACCTTGAAAACCTGTTCCTGTTTTCTGGCTGTAACGGTAATGGCTTTCAAAATCCAGTCTACTTCTGTTAAGCTTTATATAGCTCATGCTTTGGAGTCAAGGCAACTGCAGCTTGAAAGAACCATCACCTCTGCTTAAAATTATTTTCCATTTCTGTCAACAGATTTACTACTTAGTTTGGTTGCTATGAACCTACAGCCTACTTTTGCCTGTGGTGCTATAAAACTTTACTGGTGTCTGTAGGACTATTTCACTTCCTCATTCAGTTACAGGGTGTTGACTTTAACAGATAATAGGATTTACTCACTCCATGCTGTTGGCTGTTTTATAACAGTCTATAACTGAAGAGTAATACAGTGGATGGCTGTTAATTTGTACTACATATATGTGAACAAACTTTTTTTTTTTTTTTGTGGTTGTTTTTTCTTTGCAGATAACAGCACAGATTTCTGGGCAACTGATGTGAAATGGTTTTCATTACTGGAGAGCACAAACTGGCTAGAGATAATCAGGTTTGGTATATCTGTAACTTTCTGGGTTTCAAATTAAATGTAGTGGGTTTTCTAGCTAGTTTCTTGAAATGTGCACTTGTCACCTCCAGTAAGTAGCCAAGAAAATTCAGAAAGATTTGTTGTCCCACTCATACATTCACTTGTATTTCAACAACTTGAGACCAATATTTTTACAGTGCTGGCTTGTGTTCAGTGTCCCTCATTAAAGAATATGAGAAGCAGAGATCATCCCAGTTAGCACTCTTCCAGCAAACCCATTAAAATCATAGATTCAGTAATTTCCCTCTTGCACGTAGTCACCTTTTTTTTTTTTTGTTGCATGAAATTTTAATTCCTTACCTCTGAGCAGTCTTGCCATTCTTCTCTATAGTAGTTGTCTCTGCTTCTGTGATATGCGTTAGGATGGGATGAACTACAGTAATGGAGATGTTATCCCACCACAGATTTATAAAATTACACTTGTTCTCAGTTCTTGTCCCCTTCCTCTCCTGATTGTTCCTCAGATTTTTTTCTTCTCCCAGCAGTCTACAATGTCAGAATGGTGTTGACTAACTTCAGTGGAATGTTGAGGAGTTTTGGTTTTAGTGTTACTTTGTGCTAGCTCTATTGTTTGCCAGTTTATTCTGTGATCAGCTTGTCACCATGAAGGTCTTCTGCAGCCACCTTCAGTTCTTTCCACTGTTAACAATTAGGAATTCAAATGTATGTTGAATGACAGGTTCTAGTGAAGATCATATGCTGAGAAATGCTTTTGACATAACCAAGATCACAAACACTTTAAAGTAGATGCCAGCATAAGTTCCTACACTTTGTTGTTCTGAGACTGATCATTTCCGTACTTGCTTCCTGGATCAGTCTGTACTTGGCATTCCTATTAACTCAAAGAGCTATCTCAGCTATTCCAGATGCAAGAACAATGAATCTGACAACTCCACACTCAGGAAATAAACTGTCAGCTTCTATTAGCAACCTAAGCAGTTGCAAGAATCATAGTTTGCATGGCAACTTCTGCTGAAAATAACCATCTTTATGATGAGCGGGCTAGAAACCAGCAGTGTTGCATCTGGTTTTATGTGATCTTTAATTCCACTAAGTTTTCCTTGTACAATGAAAACCTCTGAATAAATTTTTTCTGCATGTTTACAAGGTCTGATTGCTGATTCTTCCTCTACTTCTTAAGAACAGATTATTGGAGAAATGTGGTATGTAGTAGATTAGAACATGTGTGGTGA
The DNA here is from genome assembly GCA_013396835.1 of Psilopogon haemacephalus. Classification (NCBI taxonomy): domain Eukaryota; kingdom Metazoa; phylum Chordata; class Aves; order Piciformes; family Megalaimidae; genus Psilopogon; species Psilopogon haemacephalus. The sequence goes on along the minus strand of VWZI01020668.1, from coordinate 39,245 downwards.
CTTTGACACCTTCTGGGATAAACATTTGTCTCTTAACAATTGTAGGACTTAAGTGTGTGTGTGGTGGCTGCTATTGATCCAGAATAAAGTATTGTGTTGTAAGTTTACAAAGACAAAAACTGGAAATGTATGGCCAGTGGCCAAATAAAGATGTCTTGAACATTTGCTCTTTAGGTTAAGCACTTCTTTATTTATGGAATTTGATTATGACGTTTTTGTAAAGGACCAGTCAAGTTTCCGCAGTATGACATTCTAACCCCCTTTAGAAGAAACCCATGTAAGAAACTTCATTGTTAAAATGATATGAAAATGGTCTCTCTTTCTTTTTGTGTACCACAACAGGAGAGTCTTGAAGAAAGCAGTAGAAGTTGCTGAGTGTCTGGAAAGACAGCATACAAATGTTCTCCTTATAGGTAAGGATTTAGTGATATTATCCTGTATGTTTTAAATATTTTTTTAACATCTCTAGATGTAGTTTATGTTGTAAATCTGTAATTATGCTAAAGGCTGGTAGATGTTATAGAGTACTCAAAGACACCCAAAACTCTTGCCTTCCAGCAATGATGGGACAAAGGCCCATGAGTGGAAATTGAGATGTAGGAAGTTCCATGTAAATGTGAGGAAAGATTTTCTTCACTGTGAGGGTGACAGAACATTGGAATAGGCTGCCCAGGGGGCCTGTGGAGTCTCCCTCTGGAGATATTCCAGACCCATCTGGATGCAATCCAGTGTGATCTGCTGTAGGTGGTTCAGCTCTGGCAGGGGAGATGGACTAGATGATCTTTCGAGGTCCTTTCCAGCCCCTAACATTTTGTGATTCCATGAAATACTTCCTGTAGTTAAAAAAACCCCTAACAATAACAACAACAAAGACCACAACAACAGAAAACACAAAAAAAGCCCCAACAACAATGCACACACACAGACAAACTAAAAAAAAAAGCCTTCACAAGACTAAACAAATACTGACCAACCAACCAACATCTCCATCAAAACATAGCATAAGTCCATGCTAAGAGAAGTATTTTGTGAATGAGAAAGCTGCTGAGGAGCAGGAGACTCATGCTACCTCTTGTTCATTCATTCTTGTTTCCTGACTTGTTGAAGGTCTTGCAGACCTGTTGCTGTACTTCAGGGAGACAGAGGGACACATGGAGCATAAAACTTTCTCAAAGGCCTTTTCTTGTGGTTTAGATACACTCTGGATGCTACATGTTCTCTTTATTAAAACTACATGAAAGAATATGCTTATTGTTTGCATTTTCAGCAGTATGGTTTCCTAGTCTGAGCAAGCGCATGGAAAATCAAACTCAGTGGTAACCATTAAGCTACTTTTGGAGTAGTAATTTAGCTGGGTTGGGTTTTTTTTTGTTTTCCACACACTGGTATTTGAAAGATGTTTGTAGAAGGCATCTGAAGGGTGAAGAAAGCATGCTGCATGAAGAGGTAATTTCACCCTGTGAAAAGATGCATGCAGGATAGGTGGGGTAAGAGCAGATTAGCTGGCCTGATACCATAAGGCAGTATGTGCATTGTAGAAGCCTGAAGGACAAAGATGTCAAAGTTATGGTAGTAAAAGGCTTGCTTTTGCAGGATTGTTTGTGAAAGTATTAGTAAAGAAGAAGCCTTATCTTTTTTCACTAAAGGAAAGTATTAGAAGTATGAATTAATTTCTCCCTGATGGCATAACACTTCCAAGAGATTGTGTGCTTCTGTGTTCTTGCAGTACAACTTGTTTGCGAAGGTAGCAACAATTTGCTTTTTTAACCTGAATTTTAAGAATTACTTAGTAAATACTTTGTTCTGTTCTCTTCTGTAGAAGAGAGTGCTACTGATCTGTGCTGTGTAATCTCTAGCCTGGTTCAAGTAATGATGGATTCATACAGCAGAACAAAAGCAGGGTTTCAGAGCCTTATTCAGAAGGAGTGGGTGATTGGAGGACATGGCTTTTTGGACCGTTGTAACCACTTACATAAAAGTGACAAAGATGAGGTATGATGGGTTTGGTTGTTGTTTCTATTTACTTTTGAAAAGTTCACTTGGGTTAAGGAGGGATTTAGACTTTACAAGTTTCAGGATTTTTTATTTTATATTTTATGGGTTGGTGGTTTGTACAGTATTAGCATTTTTGTTGTTTTTAGTTACAAAGACATTACTGAACTGTAGAGAACAACTGTAAAATTTCCCATTCAGTCTTGGAGTCTCTTGAATGATGTGTATCTCACAACCTTTGAAACTGTGCTAAGTGTCTACAGAACTCAAATGAGCTGCTTATTTGTGTCACAACTGGAGTTCAAATTTATTGTCCTGCTAAATGTTTCAGACTCACCTGTCCATTTCTGCTTATATTGTCAGAATAGATGAGATTGCTGTACAGAACAGAAATCCTAAGTGTAACGTGACTAGCTCTGATCAAAACCTGCTGTAAAATAGCTTTGCTTTGCCAGCTTTACAAGGCTGCATAGCAGCACTTTCATAATACATGAATGTCTGCAAATTCACATTAGTTCATCTTATTTGTCAACAATTAGCCCTGGGGTAGTTTTGATAGTTTGTCAGAATTTGTCCAAAGTTATGCAACAGTTCTGTAGTTAAGCAGATTACTTTCCTTTTAAGATTTATGTTTGGAGACAGTAAATACTACTAAAAAAATCTGCATAGTGAAATGTATTTTTTATGAAACTGATGCAATGTTTTCTTTTACTTAGGCTCCTGTTTTTCTGCTCCTGCTAAATTGTGTTTGGCAGTTAGTACAACAGTATCCTCCAGCATTTGAGTTCACAGAAACTTACTTAACTGTCTTGTCAGACAGCCTCTATGTGCCTATTTTTAGCACTTTCTTCTTTAATTCACAACATCAGAAAGACATTAATACGGTAAGAGTTTATTATTTTGTGGATACACTGTGTTGGAGAACAAGTTTTGCTAACAAGCAAGGAACACTCAAAATTTCCCTAGCAAACTTTTTTTTTTTCCTGTGCTTAGATGAAGGATGGTCCCTTGAAGGGTGAATGAATGTGATTTTGAGTATAAGCAGTCAAACTTAGGAATTAGGAATATGTTACTTCTAATGTGTGGTTGTAAGATCCTGTTTCTTGCTTTTTAATGAAAGTGAAGCTAAGAGGAATATTCTGCAGGACAGCAGGGTATCTACTGTATTCCTGTATATTCTCTTTTATTCCAGAATCAGCAATTCTTGAGTGTTCTCTTATGTATGGTTCACGCTTTCCTCTAGCTTAAGAAGCTGGAAACAATTGAGGTATCCTCTGCAAGGCTGCACAGTGTGTGTGTGGGGAAGAGGTCATGGTCTTGCATATAAATTAAGTGTTGATCATAAAGTTTTAACTGGCAGCACTGCATATCTGCAGTTAATTTCTGAAGCTGAGATGCCCCTTCTGTTTGAAGAATTGAAGTGCCAACTTTCTCCTGCCAATTTTTCATTTATTATTATTTTTTTCTTCAGAATATATAATCTTATTTTCAACTGTGAAAGGCATTCTTGGTGCTAATTGCACTGTTGAAATGAAATGCTGCCTGAAGTTACAGAAAATAGTGTATGGACAGCCTTTGTGCCTGTACTCGCATCTGATAATGCTGTTCAGCTATTGAACACGTAGAAATCATAAGAGTTGTTTTAAGTCTGTGGCCTCTTCTGTGAAAAGCCAGTTTCTCAATTTCACCTTGACTTGGTCCGAATTCCTTTCTAGAAGTATTAATTGTAACCTGCTTGTTTTGGCAGAGTGGCGAAAGCCTCAAGATACAAAGCGGCCCTTTCAGATTTCTTACTGTGTGGGACTGGTCTGTGCAGTTTGACCCCAAGGCCCAGGCTTTCCTGAACAACCCTCTTTATGCAGAGAAGCCAAAACCAGATAAAAGTCAACGGAAAACTGCACGATTCAAAGTAAGATATGTGCTGCTTCTTTTT
>VWZI01020668.1:23220-35271 GCA_013396835.1 Psilopogon haemacephalus | reverse complement strand
TTTTTTAATTATAAAAATGTATGGTGCTACTTGTATTTCGAATGTACTCTCAGTGGAGGTGTTGGCACAGAGCTTTTTGGCTGACAGAATATATCGACACCTCAGGCATACCTGAATATTAAGAATATAGTTTGCACCTAACTCAGTTACAAATTGCTGTAAAACATCTACTGTGCAGTACTGTAATCATAGGGTTGTTTTCTTCAAACTTCTGTGCAAGTGTAGAAATAGCTCATGAGACTTAATACTCTGGCATGTTTGAAGTGCTTTTATTTTGTTGTTCCATTGCCTCTCTGTGTGTAACTGGAGCATGTGGGTGTACTCAGAGGGAGACCAACAAGAGAAACTGTCTAGGGTATGGAAGCTCAGTGCTGGAAAGCAGTACAAATTCAGTAATAAGAGTTTGTTTGGATTTGGTTTTGATTATAATGTCCTTATTGGTTAAATTCCGTTCTGTCAAAGCAGTCTTGAATGAGACATAATGATCTACAGGATTAGTCAGGGAACTCTTTACACAGTAGGTTAGAAAGAGGAACCACTGGATGAAAGCTTCTATATCAAGTGTTCTTTGCTTTGTCTGGCTAACTTGAACTAAGCATGGAAGGCTGTAATACTTAAATGTATGCAAAGAATTCTCTTTTTCTCAAAGACAAGTACTTTGTTCAGTGTGGCTTTGTTGCTGTAGATACAGTGCAGAGAACATATCTAGGAATACCAAGAGTATGCTGTGTGAAGCGTTTAGTGTATTGGCCACTGAAGAGTAGTTGTAGACTATATAGGAAAGCAGTGGCTGTATTTAAAGGTTTTTAAAAAGTATTTTCTGAATGGGACTTACGTTTTTCTTCCTTTAAGATGTTTTCTGAAGTCACATCGATATATATCTCAGCATGTTTTTCTTTCCTTTTCTCTTAAAGCACCAACGGCAACTTTCTTTGCCATTGACACAAGCAAAGTCTTCCACAAAGAGAGGATTTTTCAGGGAGGAAACAGATTATTTAATTAAAAACATTCTTGGTAAAAGAATTGGCAAGTTTATAAACTCTTCAGATGAACCTCCTAACAGCTTCAGGGAATTTTATGATAGCTGGCATAGCAAACCTGTTGACTATCATGGCCTTCTGTTACCTCGCATCGATGGCCCTGAAATCAAGGTCTGGGCACAGCGGTATTTACGGTGGATTCCTGAAGCCCAGCTTCCTGGTGGTGGTACAATAGCTACAACTGCCAAGATCTTGGAGTTGATGGAGGAGGTGCAAAGCCTGCAGGTAAAAATGGATGAAGAACATAGCCAAGGTACTTTTGGAGATGTGCGTTCGGTTCCTATGCTGAGAAATTCTGCCCGTTTGTCATCCTTGTTTCCGTTCGCTTTACTTCAGAGACAGTCTGTCAAACCAGCTTTGCCAACTAGTACCTGGAAGGACTTGGAAGATGAAGATGACTTGGTCAAGAGGGATGATGAATTTGTTGATCTAGGTAGTGAAATGTTATGAAGTGTATACAAATGCAAGTATGAATTGTATATGGTTAAGCTCAGAGCTTTAAATTTTATGCTGTATCACCATGTAGGGAACTCACTCAAGTGTCTGCAGTCTGTTTAATGGGTTTGTGGGTTAAAAAAAGAGTTGCTTGGAAAGAACTAACTGCCACAATGTAACTGAGCACATTTTGAACATGGATTTCACTCTAACAGTATTTGTTGTAGAAAAACATTTTTAGCTTAAGTGTGATAAAAGCAGGAGTCTAGGCCATAATAGCCATATGGCCACATTGTTTTGAAACAAAGAGGGGGGGAAAAAAACACAAAACAAAAAACAACACAGAAAAAATACACAAACAACCACCCACAACAAACACCTATTATTTTCTTAGGTAAAGGTGGAGTACTAAACAAATACAGCAACAGCCACTCTCAACACAAAACCTCTTTCCTTTGTGCTAAACGTACTAGGACTGGCAGTGCTGTCACTAGGAACACAATACCCTTGCATTGCTCCCTCACATAAAATAAGCAGGGAATGCACAACTAAATGTGCATTCACAAGTAAGCTGTTTACAGCTGAGAATAAACTTGGGGATACCAGAGGTTTTCTGTCTGCCGTGGCATCAACTGAAGTTGTATGCTTGTCTAACTCCTCTTTTCCAACAGTGTTCAACTTTGAGCTTGCAGCACTTCACCCCATGAGGAATTATCGTAGCAGCTTGACTGCTCTAAACCTGTGCATGCACTTAAGCGCTTGCATCTGATCAGTAAGTTTACTACACATTTCAAGTCTTACTGTGTGGCTGCTGTGCTATATTGCCTTTGCTGCCTTGGAATAGTAAATCCCAAATGTTTGCTTTTCATTGTAAGACATTCCTTGACTGTGGGATTCTGATTTGCCATGAGTGTTTCTTTGGCTTTTTCTTCCCCTCCCTTTTAACAGAGTAAGAATTTTTGACTTCCCTGTTTATGCCAGTTGCCTTTGAGGCTTTCTGTAGCTTGCACTGAGACCCTCTATCTAGAAGGGAAGACTTTTTTTTATTTTTTTTTTTTTCAATCCTGCAGTGAAAGCTGGATTTGCCATCTGTTGCCACTTGTCATGAGTTGGTGGTACAGCTCATGAATGTGGTGTTCATACCATATGAACACTTGCATCCTGTTACTGGATGTTACAAGAGTACCTCTGAAAAAAGCCATAAAAGAAATGCCTGTTGACTTTGATCTACTGTCTGTATGTTTATATATAAAGTATTTGTACTGCAGATAATTGTCCTTTGTAAAGCTAGATATTATTTGACTGTCAAATCTATTTTGAACCTTTTAAGTTCTAGAATATCCCAAGAATGCATGCAAACCAAAATCAGTTAGACCGGGAGGGTAAACACTGAATGTTTTTGCTGTTCTCATACCAATTTTGACATCCATGCTGGAAAACTTACTTGGTGGAGAAACTGTTGCTTAAATGGAATCAGCTCAGTGTAATTGGGGATATTAAACTGGTTTACTGGTTAATCATGCTGAGCTGTATTACTGTGTATAGCAAATATCTATTATCAGCTCTCTAAAGACAGATTTTAATATCTTAGAGTAAGTGTATTAATGGGAAGAGTGGGAGAGGTTAGTGCAACTATGCCAAACTGAAGCTTCCCAACAGTCAGTTGCCTTAAGTCTTAGTAGTGGGAGGGCAATACTTGAGTTTGTAGCTTTTAATTTAAAAATACACTAGTACTTATGCTTTATTCTGTGATACATATGACTTTACAGCTAGCACTTGCTAGAATGGGCTGTCCAGTACATGTCTTTCAGACTTTATTACTGTAGTTCAAGTCACTCATATGCAATAATACTTTGCATGTTGAATGGGAAATGCCTTTTTGTGGAGAAGAAACCTGTCATTTGAATTCAAGATTTTTTTTGGTTTTTTTTTATTTTTCCAAACACTGCCATTAGAAAAAAAAAAAAAAACTAAATGGATATTTCTATACTTTTGATCAAACCATTGTAATGTTTCAGTTATTTATATTAAAGAGCAGATGTTGGACATCTTTGTACATACATTATCAGAAGTTTATATAGAAAAGAAACATATGTGGAATTGAACAAACAAAAACTTTTAATGTAGAGGAAGTATCACTGTTAACTGTTTTTTCTGCACTGTGGGATTGAAGACGTACTTTAATATTTGTACTCCAGGCTTCTGTTTATACCTCTCAAGTTTCTACACTGAATGCAAGCTACAAGCTTTACAGTTTCGTTTGGGTCTGGGGCAGGGGGGGGCATTCAGACTTTTAAAAAAATTGTTTTAATACTTTTATTTCTCTCTAATAGGCTGTTCAGAGACCATCAATAAAATGTACTTTGGTATACTTGTCCTGAAATGAGCCTGTATGTTTAACATCATGTTTTGCTAATAATGCTTTAAATTATAGCAATCTTGGCAATCTGCAGTGATTTTTTTAAATCATAGAATGGTTTAGGTTGAAAGGGACCTCAAAGAAGCAATCAGTATTGTAGAATGGTTTAGGTTGGATCCAGTTCCAACCCCCCACCATAGGCAGGGTCACCTACCACTAGAACAGGTAACTCAAGGCCTCATCCAACCTGGCCTTGAACACCTCCAGGGAGGGAGCGGACACAACCTCCCTGGGCAACCTGTGCCAGTGTCTCACCACCCTCACTGTGAAGAACTTCCTCCCAACATTCCATTTAAATCTCCCCTCTGCCAGTTTAAACCCATTCCTCCTCATCCTGTAATAACAAGACCTTGTCAATAGTCCCTCCCCAGCCTTCCTGTAGGCCCCTTTCAAATACTGGAAGGCTACTGTAAGGTCTCCTCTAAGCCTTCTCTTCAATTTATAATCTTCTTACTTATAATCTAAGTTTTCACAACTGTTACTGGAAGCTGTGAAGTCTTGATCTAGTTATACTTAATGGAGATGCGCTGTCATTTCAGGAAAGTGTAGCAGGGTGACTGTAGGCCACTTTAATCTTTCTGTAAATTGTCTGTTGAAGGTGAGGTTTTGAGGATTTCTTAAACACTGTTAGTTTTGCTCTTAGCAATATGCTTTTCTTCCCCCACATCGGGGGGCAGCATTGTTCTTGCAGTATTAAGCTAAGTGACTTCTTGAAACCACTACAGTTGGGTATTTCTCAAACCAAATGGATATTGGGAGCTTGGACTGGATGACCTTCAAAGATCCCTTCTTACCTAAACCACTCTGTGATTGCTGAGCATGGGCTCGGAGATGGTTGCATATCCTGGTTTTGGCTGGGATAACATTCTTCCAAGTGCAGTGTTTTGGATTTAGTGCGAGAATAACTCTGATGACACACTGTACTTTTTAGATGTTGATAAATAGTTGTTCATCCTAACTTAAAAGATTTCTCAGTTTCACATGCTCTGCCGGCAGGCAGGTGCAAAGGAAACTGAGAGGGAGCATGGCCAGCACAGCTGACCTGAACTATACCACACCATAGAACATCCACCTACTGGATCAGCTGGGGAGAGCTGGCTGGAGGGGCCTGTTTGAATACTTGGGCATCAGTCAGTGGGTGGTAAGCAATAGCATTATGTATCACTTGTCTCTTGTTGTTATTTCTCTTCTGATACTTTATGTTCCTGTTCATTCTAGCAAGACACTGCTGCCCAGCTGGTTATAAAAGTGTGTTGTGTAGATGCCCATGTACCTGAACTGGGGCAATAAAGAACATCAAAACAATCAGCAGGTGGATCAGGCTCCTAAGCTTGGGGTATCTTAGGTGGATCTGAACTGGGAATGTCAGGGTGATTTATTTATAGCTCAGTGGGCCCATGACACCTCAGGTCATCAAGGAAGGAATGCAATATATAAATGGGCTTGTGATCAAGGGACGGTTGTCACAGGTCATCCATGGATGTGAAATGTGCTGCATTCAAGCAAACCAAGTGGCTAATGCCTCTGTGGTGTGGAGGGTGATGGCTGAAATGTAGATTTGGGAGGCCTAACAGGTTGACTGTTACTACACTACCATAAACTGAGGCAAGCACCATGTCCTTATAATGGTGGAAGCCACCACCAGATGGCAGGAAATACATATCTATGTCCTATGGCATCACCTGGGCACTTGAAAACTGTAATTTGTCTCTTAATAGGCTGTTTGGACTCTTTCAATAAAATTACTTTGGCATACTTGCCTTGTAATGAGAAGGTATGTTTAAGGTCAAGTTTTGCAAATGAGCATGGAATCATAGAATCAGTCAGGGTTGGAAGGGGCCACAAGGATCACCTAGTTCCAACCCCTCTGCCATAGGCAGGGACACCCTACCCTAGATTAGGCTGGACAGGGCCTCATCTAGCTTGGCCTCAAACACCTCCAGGGATGTAGCCCCAACCACCCCCTTGGGCAGCCCATTCCAGGGTCTCACCACTCTCATGCTGAACAACTTCCTCCTCACATCCAGTCTGAATCTCCCCACCTCCAGCTTTGCTCCATTCCCCCTAGTCCTGTTACTATGTGTAGCCTGACTGATTCTATGATTTATAAACATTGATTACATTCCCTTGAAGTCTTTTCTTCGGCAGACCAAAATGGACTTGGTCACTCAGCCTCTCCTCATTGGGCAGTGCTGCAGCCCCTTAATGATCTTTGTAGCCCTTTCTTGGACTCTTGAGTAGATCCCTGTCCCTTCTGAACTGGGGAGCCCAAAACTGAAAACAATACTCCAGGTGAGGTCTCACCAGGGCAGAGTAGAGTGGGAGGAGAACCTCCCTCATTCTGTTGGGCACACTCCTCTTAATGCACCCCAGGCTCCCATGGCCTTATTGACTCCAAGGGCAATCACTGTCCCATGTTGTAACAGAAGGTGTGCCTCTGCCTCACCCACACCTTCTGAAGATCAGCAAGTGTACTTTGACTGCTGCACTTTGATTTTAAGACTGCATTGACTGGTGAAAACACTCAGCTATCGATGTACACCCTCTGGGAATGCAGACATACGTTAGAAAGGTACTTAAGCCAGCATAGCCTCCTGATCTTTCTCCAGTTAAAACGTTTTCACCTCATGGAAGCCTAACTTTTTTTCAGGATTTAGTATCATAGAATCAATCAGGGTTGGAAGAGACCACAAGGATTATCTAGTTCCAACCCCCCTGCCATGCCCAGAGACACCCTACCCTACATCAGGCTACCCACAGCCACATCCAGCCTGGCCTTAAACACCTCCAGGGATGTGGCCCCAACCAACTCCCTGGGCAACCCATTCCAGGCTCTCACCACTCTCATGCTGAACAACTTCCTCTTCACTTCCAATCTGAATCTTCCCACCTCCAGCTTTGCTCCATTCCCCCTAGTCCTGTTACTATCTGATAGTCTAAAAAGTCCCTCCCGAGCTTTTCTGTAGGCCCCCTTCAGATACTGGAAGGCCACAATGAGGTTACTTGGGACCTAATCCCTCCTCTCCTCCAACCTGAACAGCCCCAACTCTTTCAGTCTGTCCTCATAGCAGAGGTGCTGCAGCCCTCTGAGCATCCTTGTGGCCCTTCTCTGGACACACTCCAACATGTCCACATTCCTCTTCTAATAGGGGCTCCAAAATCACCTACCTCCACCTGCTGCCCACACTTCTCCTGATGCAGTAGAATAATTTCTGTTGTGGCTGTCTTGTAATGGACTAATTTTATTCACAGCAGATTACTTTCATTCTAACCTTAGCTGGAAACTTCATAATGTAGTATTTTAATGTCAGGCAATTCTCCTGGGAAAAAAAAAAATGCTTGCATAAGTCTCTGTTTAGAAACTGTGCAGGATGGATGTTATTTTCTGGGACATGGATGAGATGAATCAGTGAACGCTTTGGAGCTTGTAAAGAGCATTGTATATACAGAACTATAGATGCTCTTCCAGGATTCATTTATTGGTTGGGGTAGGTAGTGGGTGGCAGGGGAAAAACCCATCTTTTTACATTCTCAGGTCCTTCATCATGGTTTCATGGTTTGTAGTAAAGTTAACTTGTGATAAATGCTTTCTGTCAGCATTTGCAGGATGGTAGAACTCTTACCCGGCTGGACAGTAGAGCTGTCTTGGAAAAGAATGGACACAAGGTGAGGGTAGCTGTTGTTTGAGCTGAAGAAATTATTTTGTGGAGAGGGCACACTCACATCTGAATACAAAAGGAGTGGAAAAGGCCATGCAGCCTTTGTTAAAAGATTGTGGTAGAAACTGTAAAGCGTTCTGAGTCTCAGAGAAGCTTGCTTGGTGTGGTGATTCCCCAGTTACCCACTTCTCTCATCCCCCCCTCTATACAAAATAACCCAGGCTAGGACTCAGTCAGCTGGAAGTTAATAGATGAAGCTTTATATTTGCAGCTTTGCACAATATACAAGCAGGTATTTACAATGTATAACAGATATNCTCTGCACAATATACAAGCAGATATTTACAGATGTATAACAGATGATACAGTGAAAAGGTAATAGAGAAACACCACAGCCCTCCCAGAGATCAAAATCCCTAAGAGGGGTTTCTAACCACCCCTTCCACCTTCCCCCATTCCCCAGTCTTATCTCACCATCTGTCTTATGCAGCAGATAGGTGGAGGTAAATTGGCCAGGGAGATTAGCAGCAGGAAATAAGTTAGTGAAATTATTCAGATCCAGCTAAGAAAATCAGGGAGAGAGAGGGAGAGACATGCAGCAGCAGCCACAGCCCAAAGCAGTCTTAATTATCTGTGCTTGGGTTACAACTCTTCAACATGTTTTTTTTCTTTTTCAGTAACCTATGAGTGAAGTAGCATCATCAGTGTTTTCCTTTCTCAGCCTATAGTCTAATTTCTCATTCAAATCCTCAATTAGTTCAAACCAGTACACCTGGGAGGTAAGTTTGACACTGAAGAGTACTGGCTTGTGTTCCAGTTTGAGGCCATAAGCTACCATGGACCAGAGCACAGCAGTGACTCTTACTCCTTTTGAAGAACAAGAACAAAGACACTGCACACTGAGTGGAAGTTTAAAGGGAGATTCTATTTACCAGTGCATATATGCAAAAGGCAATCAGGCAGATTGCCAAGCTAGGCCAAGTCTATTGGACTAAAACCATCTGCAAGTCCTCCACCCCTTCCNNCGAAGTCCTCCCCCCCTTCCCTCCCCAGCAAGCCTGAGAGTAGGTCAGAGCTGACCCCCCCTACCCAACCTTAGAACACAGCAGGCCCCATGACACAGCTCAGAACTCCCTGCCAGCCAGGAGCCTTCACACACACACACACCAGGGGATAAGGAGGGATGCGCTTGGAGAGGGATGTGAAGGGATGAAAGTCAGGGAGGGAAGAGACTGGTACCAGACAGGCATTGCCTTGTAAGTTGTGATACTAGAAAGCAGAATAGAATAACAATATTATAACATCCTGGGATGACCATGTCTGGCCCCTGGGATGGGTTTTGATCTCTGTACAGTTTTCTTGAGGGAACCTGGGTGTAGTGGGTTTGCAGTTACCTGCCCCCCCACCTTTTATAAACCCCAGTTAAAACTCAGAAAAAACACTGGAAGTTAATAAATGAAGCTTTGTATTTACAGCAATGCAAATATACAAGCAAATATTTACAAGATATAACAAATATTTACAGATATATACAGTAAAAAGGTAATACACACACACCACACCCCTCCCAGAGACCAAAATCCCCAAGAGAGGATAACCAAAGCCCCCTACCACCTTTCCCCCCTTTCCCAGCTTTATCTCACCACCTCTTGATGCTGCAGATAAGCTGAAGATCAGAGAGATTAATGGTAGGAGAAAAGGTTAGTAGGTTTAGTGATTTTACTCTGAATTCAGCCACCAAGACCGAGAGACAAAGGAGAAAGCTGCTGGAGCCATCTCAGACAGAGGCACACTGGCTATCTGGATGTTTTGAGAACATCTCTTAAAACAATTTTTTTTTTCCTCTGTCTCAGTAAAACTTGGTGAAGTGACACTGTGTCTTTAACTCTCTCTCAGCCAATAGTCTCATTTCTCACTCAAATTCTCCAATTAGCTCAAACCAACACACTGGGGCCACCTCAAACTACCAGAGCGTGTTAAGGAGGTTAACAAGAGAGTGTTAACACTTTGGCAAGCATTTCCATGGGCGAGGGATGCTTGATGCTGCTGCATTTTGGACTGCTGTGAAGCCTTGACCTGACGTGGAAAACCTGTGGGAACGCAAATGGTGCCTGATCACAGCATTTTACTCCACTTCCAGCAGTCATTTGGTTTCTGTTATTTCAGGGAACCAGTAAAACGGAATGGGTACTTTCCCTGTGGTTGTGCCTGAATGCTTACAGGAGGCAGGTAACACACTTAGGAAGTGCATTTGCTAATACATTTTATGAACAGCAGGACCATGAAGATGGATTTCCCATTGCCTTGTTTTGCCTGGCCATTCCTCAGTTCCCTCAGCTTTGTCCTCTCATCTGAAATTTCCTATCCTTGCTCGTACCACAGCATCTTCAATGTTTCCTCCATCCATCTTCTCTCCTTTCTGAAGTCATGTACTGTATCAGCAGTTAATAGGTTTTTAATTGCTACTAACTTTCTGGACAAGCCAAATTCACTCTCTCAGTTCCTGAGGGACCAAGTAAATGGACATGACTTGGCATGGCTAGGCCATATAGTCTCCAACCTGTCTGTAGCAATCTAGAAACTTGAAATCTGTTTCTTCAGACTGCAATAATAGCTGTCTTCTGCTTTCCAAAATTCTGATGCAGGTGAGCGGAAAGGAAATTTGTCAAAACAAGTGTGTCCAGCAGGTTAAGAGAGGTGATTCTGCCTGTGCTGTGGTGAGATCTCATCTGGCATTGTGCAGCCTGCTCCGGGGCCTCCATCGTACAAGAGACATGGACCTGCTGGTGTGGATACAGAGAAGGACCATCAAGATGAAGACAGGGCTACCTGCTAAGACAGGCTGAACAAATTGGGTCTGGAGAGGAGAAGGCTCCATGGAGACCTTAAAGTAACATTTCAGTATCTGAAGGGGATCCTACAGGAAAGCTGGAGGACTGTTTAGAAAGGTTTGTAGTGATGGAATGGAAGGGCAATGGTTTTAAACCAGGGCAGGGCAGACTTAGGTTTGACATAAGGAGGAAACTGTTTACAACTGAGACAGGTTGCCCAGGGATGTGGCTGAAGCTTCATCCCTGGAGACATTCAAAATCAGACTTGATGTGGTCCCTAGGCAGCCTGATCGAGTTGGAAGTGTCCCTGCTCACTGCAGAAGGGTTGGACAAGGTGACCTTTGTGCTTGCCTTCCAACTTGATGCCATCTGTCAATCTATAATCAGTTGTTCTATGTGGTTACTAAGGAAATCAGGGTGAGAGGATTAAGCAAACCTCTGGACCTGCAGCTTGGGCATATCTGCAGTTTTCAGGCTTAAAAAGCAATGCTACTCCCAGATAGGAAAATCTGATCATTTACAACCAGATCAGGTATCTCAGTTTTTGTTTAATTCATCTTTTTAACAATTTATTTATTTATTGTGTCCCAAAATAAACTTTTCATTATGCTGTAGAAGCCAAAATTCAGCCTAGGGAACTGTTTTAAGCAGCCTGGAAATGAACTCGCTGGTGTGAGACTTCTGAAGTGTCACTTATAATCCTTACCATTTTTATTCCCATCAGGATAGAATGTCCAGTTAAGAACAGCTAACATAGCTAGAATTGACATACGGTTTTGATAATTAAATATGCAAACCTTCAAGTATTTTAGAAACAGTCATGAGCTTTTAGATGTCAGAGCTTTGTGGGGTCAGTAGGTAGCTCACTTTGTAGTCAGTGGGGCTCACTTCCTTTCGTATTTCTAGTTCAATGATGTGAAGTGTGTGCATGAATGTGATGACAGAAGCAAAGTTCATGCAGAGGGCATGAGCACACATTGCCTTATGTTTTGTTGATGAAGCAAGAAGGTACTGGCTGGAGAGGAGCCAGGCAGAAAGGGACCTGGGGGTGCTGCTAGATGCTAATGGCTGAACATGAGCCAGCAGTGTGCCCAGGTGGCCAAGAGAGCCAATGGCATCCTGGCCTGGATCAGGACTAGTGTGGCCAGCAGGACAAGGGAGGTTATTCTGCCCCTGTACTTGGCACTGGTCAGGCTACATCTTGAGTACTGTGTCCAGTTCTGGACCTCTCAATTCAAGAGAGATGTTGAGGTACTGCACCATGTCCAGAGAAGGGCAATGAAGCTGGTGAGGGGCCTGGAGCACAGCCCTGTGAGGAG
This sequence comes from Psilopogon haemacephalus, assembly GCA_013396835.1. Lineage (NCBI taxonomy): Eukaryota > Metazoa > Chordata > Aves > Piciformes > Megalaimidae > Psilopogon > Psilopogon haemacephalus. Next base: position 23,568 of record VWZI01020668.1, on the reverse strand, counting down.
AGGCTGAGGGAGCTGAGGTTGTTTAGCCTGGAGAGGAGGAGGCTCAGGGTGACCTCATTGCTGTCTACAACTACCTGAAGGGAGGTTGTAGCCAGGTGGGGTTGGTCTCTTCTCTCAGCCAACCAGGAACAGAATAAGGGGGCACAGTCTCAAGTTGTGCCAGGGGAGGAATAGGTTGGGTGTTAGGAAGAAGTTCTTGACAGAGAGAGTGATTGGCATGGGAATGGGCTGCCCAGGGAGGTGGTGGAGTCGCCATGCCTGAAGGTGTTCAAGAAAAGACTGGATGGGTCACTTAGTGCCATTGCATAGGGCTGGGTGATAGGTTAGACCAGGTGATCTTCCAACCTG
>VWZI01020668.1:9205-22195 GCA_013396835.1 Psilopogon haemacephalus | reverse complement strand
TGGTTTGGGAGTTCCCCTGCCCCTCTTTTCCGACACCCCCCGCCCCCAACACACACACTTTTTGAAATTACCCAGCCTAAACTCAGTCAGCTGGGAGTTAATAAATGAAGCTTTATATTACAGCTTTGCACAATATAGAAGCAGATATTTACAAGATATCACAGATAGTTAGAGCTATATACAGTAAAGAGGCAATACAGAAACACCACACCCCTTCCATAGATCAGAGTCCTCAAGAGGGGTTCCCAACTACCCTACCACTTTCCCCCCACTACACAATCTTATCCCAATATCTGTCTTACATGACAGGTAAGCAAGGAAGATCAGCCGGGGGTGGGGGAGGAGGTTAGAAGCAGGAATTGATTAGTTGGGTTACACAGATTCATCTAGAAGCCAGAGAGAGAGATTAGCAGCCAGAGCAACCCTGAGCAGCTCTGCCTTATCTTTTGTACATCTCAGTAAACGGATGAGTGAAGGAGACATCACCAATGTTTTCCTTTCTCAGCCTATAATCTAGGTGTTAAGGATCCATGTATTCTGTATTTTTGTTTTCCTCCACCTCTTTAAATACAATTTTCTGTACTCCTCTCCAATTCAGCAAGAGTGTTTTCATTTTACCGCCTTTGAGAGTTAAACAATTTCATTTCTGGCTGCTCTCTACACCACTACAGCAACGTTTTTCACAAAGAAAATCTGTACCAAAACCAAAGCAAGGTGCTTATCCCAGGCTGTGCCTTCTAACTCAGCATGTCTCCTGTAGCTTTCAGTACTTTGCTGTACTGCTGCATGCAGTGGATGGTCAGGAGTGATTATAGAATGATAGTCTGCTCTCTCAGCAAGGTTTGGGTATAGGTTACACCTGGTAGTGGAGCAGCCACAGATGGCTTCCAAAGGGCTGTCCTGCTGTGCAAGAGGTAGTGGTGTGCTCCCACTGCCTTTGGCTATCAACCTCATGTAGTTGCCAGCTGATCTCATGGAAGTACATATTTTGCTTTTGTGGATTGGTTTTCGATCAGATCAGCTTGTTGATCCACATCACCCTATGGGGTTGCAAGGGGAAACAACAGGAGCAGATTGTTTGAGGAAGCCCTTCTCAAGAGGGAACACCCCAAGTTAGAGAAAATCAGGCAAATTTGGAACCACAAGAGCACTAAATCTAGCTCCCAACCTGCCGTGCTGAAAAAGAGGTCAATCCTAGGAACCCCATCTGAGGTGCAGCCAGCTCAGAGTTTGTAAATGGCTAACTCCAGCTGTTTAACCATTCTGAGAGGGAGGGGAGGGGAAAAAAAATTACAAAAACCACAAACCAAAACAGCTTTGCTTTGGTGTTGCCTGTAGGACCTTTACAAGGTGAATTAAAGCATAATTTTATTGCATCTGACCTGTTTGCCACACTGAGAAGGTGAAGTACAAAAAACCCAATTAATTCAATCTATGGCACTTAAACATACCCTGATGCTCTTCAGGCCTGTAGATCTTAGACTGTGCTGTGGTTTTAAAACTGCCATCATGCTGGCCAGACTGTGATTAAGCAGGGACTGAGCATGGCTGTTGAAAAGCAAAATTCAAGTTTTGATTTGTAATCTGAAAACAACTGTCATTCAGAAGGTGATTCCACCTGGAGTACTGTGTGCAGTTCTGGAGCCCCCAGCACAAGAAGGACATGGAACTACTGGAGAGAGTCCAGAGGAGGGCCACGAAGATAATCAGAGGGCTGGAGCACCTCTGCTATGAGGACAGGCTGGGAGAGTTGAGGCTTTTCAGCCTGGAGAAAAGAAGGCTTCGAGGAGACCTTATAGCAGCCTACCAGTATCTAGGGGGGGCCTACAGGAGGGCTGGGGAGGGACCATTCACAAGGTCTTGTAATGACAAGACGAGGGGAATGGGTTCAAATTGGCGGAGGGGAGATTTGAATGGGATGTTAGGAAGAAATTCTTCACAGTGAGGGTGGTGAGGCACTGGAACAGGTTGCCCAGGGAGGTTGTGGCTGCTCCCTGCCTGGATGTGTTCAAGGCCAGGCTGGATGAGGTCTTGAGCGACCTGATCTAGTGGGAGGTGTCCCTGCCTATGGTGGGGGGTTGGAACTGGATGATCTTTAAGGTCTCTTCCAACCTAAACCATTCTATAATTCTATGATTCTGGATTCCCAATGTGTTCCTGCTTTTCTCTGCCTCAGCCACACATATGTAAGCTGACTGGTTGCACACACACACCCCCATCATCCCCCCACCCCACTCCTAGCACATTTTATTTAGTCAGGTTTTGTTTTTTGTTTAGATATAATGCAAATGATGTGGTTTTTTTTTTTCCCATGTGCAGCCTATTATCTGCCTCAGGTGTAGGATGGAGCTCTCTCCGTTCTGATTGAGAGGCCCTAATTTCCCAGGGAAATTTATCCATCTAATGTAATTTCTGGGGCAGAGGTCATTTTCATGATTCAGATTGCAGCAGAATAGCTCTCTGAGGTAAATGATGATGAAAGGGCGAGTTGCTGAAATGAAATGCAGTAATAGTAAAGCCATTATTTAATGTCTCAGTATTAAGTAGAGTCTGCATGCATATGTAAGGCCTCTGGAGTTCTGCAGGCAATAACGGATGCTATAAACACCTGAAACACAATTACCAGGGACCCAGACTCACTTAGGCAGCAGGAAATGACCAAGCTTACATTTTCCTTCACAATTTTTGGATTTTATTAAAGTAATAGTAATAGCTCTACTGGTGCTAGCTGCTGACATGGATACTCTCTTTAGGCTGGTAGACATCCTTCCCCTTGTTGAGTGTTTTCCTTCTCAGTGACTAATACACAACCTGCTCAGCAGCTCCACCCTCGCAAGGCAAATGTCTCCCCTGTTGGAATGCACACTGGGAGGGAAAAGCTGCGTTTGTTAGATGAGCGTTGAGTTATCACTGTTCCCCTGCCAAGAAACTCCCTGGAAAGTTACATCCAGTTAGTTTAATAGTAACAGAGTGCAGCAAGCTGGAGCTGAACAGGTAAGTTGCATCAGACTGAATTTTTTTTTTTTTGTTTCCAATAAATCTGAACTCAAAAGTGAGGAAATGAGCATTAGATCTTCTTTTCATGGACATGTTGGGGAAAACACTGTACTGCATCTAGCAGGCTCTCTCTTTCCAGCACATAGAGGTTACAGTGAAGCAAGGGATAAATCATAGCATCATAAAATCATAGAATACTAGTCAGGAAGGGACCTCAAGAATCACTTGTTTCAGGCTTTCATGGCAAAAGCATGGTCTAGGTAAGATGGCCTAGCACTTTGTCCAGCTCTGCAGCAGGGTCTAATGTTGGAGATCCCATAACTTCCCTGGACAAATCATTCTGAAGACTGCTTGTCCTCATTGTGAAAATTTCTCCACTCCTGCACAATCGGAATCTGCTCAGGAATAACTTGCACCCATTGCCCCACCTTTTTCACATAGCTCCTTGTAAAATGGGAGTTTCCAACTTCTTTATAGCCACCCTTTGCATAGTGGGACATGGTGCAATGTCTCCCCTAAGCTGCCTTGTCTCAAGGCTGAACAAACTCAGCTCTCTCAGCTTTCCTTCTTGTGGCAGCTCCCCAGATTTTTTATCATCTCTGTGGTGCTTTTCTGGACCCTCTAACCTGTCCACATGTTTTTGTATAAGTGGGGACTGAAACTCCGGGTGTGGCCTGACAAGGGCTGAGTAAAGTGGCATAATGTCTTTGTAGTGGTTTAGCAGTTACCTGTCCCCCCACCTTTTGTAAACCCCAGCTAGGACTCAGGAAACACTGGAAGTTGATAAATGAAGCTTTATATTTACAGCAATGCACAATATACAAGCAAATATTTACAAGACATAACAGATATTTAAAGATATATACAGTGAAAAGCTAATACAGACACCACACCCTTCCCGGAGACCAAAATCCCCAAGAGAGGGTGACCAAACCCCCCCTACCACCTTTCCCCCCTTCCCCAGCTTTATCTCACCACCTGTTGATGCTGCAGATAAGCTGAAGTAGATCGGCCAGGGGGATTAGTGGTAGGAGAAAAGTTAGCAATTTTACTCTGAATTAGCTAGACAAAGAGACAAAAGAGAAGCAGCCGCAGCCAGCACAGACAGAAGCAGTCTGCTAATCTGGTTGTTTTCAGAACAGTTCTTAAAAACTTTTTTTTTTTTTTTCTTCTCAGTAAAACTCGGTGAAGTGACACACTGTGTTTATCTCTCTCAGCCAATAGTCTAATTTCTTACTCCTCCTTCTTCCTCCAATTAGCTCAAACCAACACGGTCTTCTTACCTCTGCTGGTGAGATCTTTGTTGATGCAAACCAGCATCGTTTTAGCTTTCTTTGCCACGGCAGCACACTGTTCACCCATACAGAACTTCTTCTTCACCAGGATCCCCAGGTCCCTTTCCACAGAGCTGCTCTTCAAACAGGGAAGAACCCAGCTTGTGCTGTACTCTTAGATTACATTTCTCCAGATGCAAGACATCATACTTGTCCTTCTTAAATTCCACCTTCCTAGGGAGTAGGTTTCCTTTTGAACCACCCACTTGGTGTCATTGGCAAAACTTCAAATCACTTATGAAGACATTAAACAGCATTGGGCCCAATTTTGATCCCTGAAGGACCTGACCTGTGAGGTTGGAAGTCTGGAAAAGAGCTATTTGCCAGCACCCCCTTGTAACGGTATGGCCAGGATCTATTCCAAAATTAATATAGTTTGTTAATTTTGATATTTGGCAATCTCACCACAGACCTTACTTTTTAATAGCTAGGGTTTTTTTGCATGGTCATGGAAAGTACTGCACAGAGGGAAATAAACAGGGAGAACACTTAAGCAATAACTAGCAATAATATAACAAACATTAACTATCTAGGAAAGAGAATCTTGTGGCCAATGTGCTGTTCGCCCTCAAGGGAGAGCCAAGAGGCTCCTGTCTGCTAAGGCAGAAGGCACAAAAGAATTCAGTTATAGAAAAGCTTGTGAATATTTACTCACAAAATATCTCTGGATTCTCAGGCCTAATTACAGTTTACAGGCTGTACCCAAACACTTGAAGGGAGTTCTGTCGGTGTCTTGATAGCCATTAAGAGGCTTTTAGATCTTCCCAGGCTCTAGCAGGGTGCTGGGAAAGAGGCAGATGATCTCTGACTTGGTTCCTCTTTTGAACTCCAGACATGGCAGGACCTCTTGCAGATGTGCAGAGAGCACGATGTTGGTGGCATTTCTCACCATGTTGTGAGGCACTTAATGCCTTTTCCTGGTAAACCTAAAGCACAGCAAATTTCCAGGTAGTCAAACCTTGTACATCAAAGCTTTGCTGGTCTGAAGCATGAGGGAGACCAGAGCACATTGTCCAAGCAGAGCAGTGAGGGAGGGCAGAGCAGAGCACACTGCTTACAATTTAGCTCCATTTATATTATTTGCCCAAGTGTAATGGCTCCTTTGGACACAGAGATTCACCAATGAGAATGGCACTTTGCCAAATTAACCATATTAGGTGAACCCAGGGCTTGTTTATCCTTATTTGGGCAAGACACTCACAAGTGCATAAACACCTGTGGGTACCTGTTTAGCACTTTGGAAGGGAACATAGTGGCTCAAGCCTTTGTTTTCCTCCAGCCCTTGCTTCCCTCATCAGCAGAAGGGTGGGGCAAGCCAGGATATGCTTTAGGCCTACTAGCCTTGCACGACACTCTGCTGGGGGAAGCCTGTCAGTCAGTGCCCCATCCATCACACAAGCCACTTATCTAGACCATAACACATTGGTTTCTCTAGAAGAAGACTGTGGGAAACCATATAAAAAGCCTTGGAGAAATCCAGGCAGACGATGTCCAACACTTGCCCCACATCAACTGGGTAGGTTATTTTGTTACAAAAGGTGTTCTGGGTTTCAAACACAATTTTCCTTTGGTGAATCCATGGTGGTTTTTCCCAATTGTGTACTTCATTTGACTTGTGATAATGTCCAGGAGGATTCATCCAATAACCTTCTCAGGAGCTGAAGTAAGACTAATAGGCCTATAATTTCCTTCATCCTCCTTTAAGGTCTTCTTGTGCCATTTGTCAGTGACCTTCACCTTCTTCCACTCTTCTGGAACGTCCCCCAGTCTCCATGGCTTCTCAAAGATGATGGAGAGCAGCCTCATATTGATGTCAGGCAGCTCTGTATCTATCAATTTGTAGACATCAAGCTCCTGTTAAGAGTTCACATACCATCCCTTCTTTCACTGATGGTGGGTTTGTTGTCATCCACCTGGATTTTTGTTCACAAGACCTGAGCCCCAACAGTGCTGATAAAGATACAGGTGAATAAAGTGTCGATAACCTCTGCCTTGTCAGCTCCTGTTTAACACCAGGACAAAACTTTTCTTCTGTTGCTGCTTATTGTTTATATATCTGAAGACCACTTCCTTTCTCATAGTTGCTGTGTGTCCTGGCAATGCCATTGTAGTTCACGATGAATATTTGTCTGCTTTTCCATGTTTGGCCCACTTATCATTGTGAGCAGATTCAGAAGCTCACAGTCAAGCCAAGGAGGTCTACTTCANAAATAAGATACTACAAAGCAGATTTTTTTTTTTTTTAGTTCTTGAGAAGCAAGTCTAGCAGTGTTTCATTCCTGGTTGGTACATCTAACATCTGTATGAGGAAGAAGTTCTCTACATATTCCACAAACTAGAAAGATGGCATATGAGGCATTCTATTGTTCTTCCAACAAATGTTTGAGCAGTTGAAATGACTCATGACAACCAGCTTCTGCTGACGTGAAGCTTGCTTAAATGGCCCCAGTATTGCTTTATTTTGCCTTATTGTCTTGGTTTGGATAGCAGTTCTGGAGCTCCAATTACAGGAACAATATGGACATGCTAGAACATATCCGGGGAAGTGCCACGAGGACAATCAGAGGACTGGAGCATCTCTCCTATGAAGACAGGCTGAGGGAGTTGGGGTTGTTCAGTCTGAAGAGGAGAAGGCTCTGAGGAGGCCTTATTGTGGCCTTCCAGTATCTGAAGGGGCCCTACAAGAAAGCTGGTAAGGGACTTCTTAGGGTGTTGAGTAGTCATAGGACAAGGGGAATGGAACCAAGCTAGAAGAGGGAAGAAGTTATTCACTATAAGGGTGGTGAGACTCTGGAACAGGTTGCTCAGGAAGGTGATGGAAGCCCTATCTCTGGATGTTTTTAAGGCCAGGCTGAATGTGGCTCTGGGCAACCTGTTTTAGTGGAAAGTGTCCCTGCCCATGGCAGGGGGGTTGGAACTAGATGATCCTTGAGGTCCTTTCTAATCCTGACAATGTTGTGTGAGTCTGTGTGATCAGTACCAGATGCCTACGGTAAGATTTGCCTTGGAGGTAATACCTCTACTCTTGGCCCAGAGGCATTCAACAGAGCTTCCACAATTGGCATAGTTGACTTCTATTCATCTATGGTTCTCCTCCTTAATACAGAGCATGATTCCTCCACCACTTCTTCCTTGCCTGTCTTTTTGAAACAGCCTATAGACATCTATTGTCCAGTCATGTGAGTCGTCTCACCATGTTTCAGTTATTCCTGTATCATAATATTCTGATTGGGCATGGAGCTCCAGTTCCTCCCGTTTCTCCCCCAGGCTGCATGCATTGGCACACATACATTTGAGGTAATTGTGTTGTGGAGGCACTCACAAAACAGCCAGCAACAGCCACCTGGAAATTGTGGACTTACTGCAATTACTCTGCACCCCTTCTGATGCAGCAAATTCAGAGGTTTGGATGTCAGTTGGGAATATGCTGCTGCACCACTTAAACTTTCTAGAGGAAGATGAACCAAACTGTGCACTGACTCACTCATAAAAGAGGAATCTCCCCACCAGTACCCAAAATACATATTCACCAATGTGGGGTGATGTGCTGATTTCAGGCTAATTTCAATGAGAGAAATTAGATTGCTGGTTGTGAAAAGAAAATAATGATAATGTTGTACTGATTTAGCAATTACCTGCCCCCCCACCTTTTGTAAACCCCAGCTAGGACTCAAAAACACTGGAAGTTGATAAATGAAGCTTTATATTTACAGCAATGCACAATATACAAGCAAATATTTACAAGACATAACAGATATTTAAAGATATGTACAGTGAAAAGCTAATACAGACACCACACCCCTCCCAGAGACCAAAATCCCCAAGAGAGGGTAACCAAACCCACACTACCACCTTTCCCCCCTTCTCCAGTCTAATCTCACCACCTTTTGATGCTGCAGATAAGCTGAAGTAGATCGGCCAGGGAGATGAGTGGTAGGAGAAAAGTTAGTAGTTTTACTCTGAATTAGCTAGACAAAGAGACAAAGGAGAAGCAGCCGCAGCCAGCACAGACAGAAGCCATTTGCTAATCTGGATGTTTTCAGAGCAGTTCTTAAAAACAACTTTTTTTTCTTTCTCAGCAAAACTCGGTGAAGTGACACACTGTGTTTATCTCTCTCAGCCAATAGTCTAATTTCTCACTCAGATTCTCCAATTAGCTCAAACCAACACAAATGTCTATATCATTCATTGGTTTGCTGAGAGGGATAAAAAGTCAAAATATGAATGGTGTATTCTCACATTATCCTGGGACATTGCCCCATTTATTTCTCTATCTGCTCTGTCATTAGATCTAATTTGTTCCTTTTAGTCCCAATCTGCTCTGATATCTCACCACTTATCTCAGCAGCTAACATGTAAGCTTTGGTGGCTGCTGCTGGCTTCCACTTTGTTTTGTTTATCCATCTGAGATAGAGGTGGGGCAGGGGTAAGAAGAGAGCGGGTGGCAGCTTTGAGCCCTTCTGGGCAGTTTTCTTTGGATTTCTGTTTATTTCCACCTTGTATATAATTGTAAATACTTGTATAGATTGTGTATATATGCTTGTAAGTTTTGCCATGCTATAAATATAGCTTCATCTTGCTTCCAAGCCGTCTGAGTTGGTCTGGTGAATTTCAAATTGAGACAAATAGTTTCTAATCCACCACAGGTGAGGACTCCTCAGGTGAGGTCCCAGTCTAAGGGGTTTGACTGCCAGTCTACTTGCTATGTGGAGAACCCCAGTCTCCACAGGAGGACTCCATTTACACCCTGTGAACACTGTGGTCAATTCCTTAATTATTTGGAGGGCTGAGTCCTCACAGCTTCTGTGACCAGAAGCACTAAATGTCTGGATGCATTGAGCTGACCTTTATCATCTCTTAACCCTTTGTCTGGTGTATGTCAGGACCTTTGTGTTTATCGGGGCAGCTGTACCTGCCAGATTGGTCTTCTGCTGGTCAGTTTGGGATTCAGCTAAGGAATGTTTGCTGTTGCTCTGGCTGGCTTGGTTTGTTTCTGAGTTGGTTGTGATAATGGTGAACATTGCCACTTTAAAGCTTGCTTTGCCAAGTTGGCCCATCTGCTGCCAAAGACTACCTTGCTGCTTCTAGGTGGTGGCCCTCTGGAAAAGCCACGCTGGACAAGGCTACTTGCAGGACCTCTGGACCCAAAGAGATAGAGGAACCCATGCTGTGTTCCTGGCAGGTTTGCTGGCAGGACTTGTGACTCTGAGGGGATCTGCACTGGAGCATTCTGCCCCTGAAGGTACTGCATCCAGCAGAAGTGACCTGTGCTGGAGTAGTCTGTGAAGAACTGAAGCCCAAAGAAGGATGCGCGAAGGAAGGTTCATGGAGGACTGTCTCCCATGGGAGGGATCCTTCCCTAGGACAGGGGAACTGTGAGGAGTCCTCATCCTGGGAAGGATTGGCAGAGACAACTTGTGAAGAACTGACCACAACCTCCATTCTCTGTCTGCCTGCACAATGCAGAGGAGATGACATAGAGGTATCGGGGGGAGGTTGAGCTTAGGAAGAAGGGAAGGGTAGGAGGAAGGTGTTTTAAGGGTCATTCTTGTTTCCTGTTCAGATGTTGATAGACAATAAATTAATTTTTCCCCAAATCAAGCCTGTTTTGCCCACAACAGTAATGGGTGAATGACGTCTCCTTGCCCTTACCTTGGCCCACAGGCTTTTCCTTATATTCTTCTCTGCCTGCCCTGCTGATGAGGAAAAGTGACGGAGTGGCTTTGATGGGCACCTGGCAGCCAGCCAGCCAAGATCAACCTACCACAAACACTTAGATAGTTGCATGTTTTAACAGCATCTGTTTTTCTGTGTGACATCTTTGAAAGCTTTTACAGTGGGATTTTTTTCAGTCCCTTTAGATACGGTTGAATTTAATGATGTAGAAAAATTTATTTCTTGCAGCTAAGGTAGCTGCTGTTCAATTTGTTTAACCACTGGTTTGCCAGTAGGTACTACCAGACAGGTACCCTTGCAGGAAGACCTTGCTCATTTTAAAATCACCCACTCATTTTTATTTCCAAGGTCTCCTGGATGTCTGCCTGGTCCTGCTGTGTGAAAGTATGCATTTGCATTGGCACGAGCCAGTAAGCTTGATGCGCCTACCACTAAATCTTCACTGCCAAGCTATGGAGGCCTCAGAGTCTGTCCCAAGTTGAGACAGGCAATATGTGCATAATCATGCATAAGTGATTTTGGTGTGTGTCAATGGGGGCAGGTTTTTTGAGATGTATTTAGTGGTGGTGAGGAGTATGAAATACCTTGATGTGAGGGTAACTGGTAGGAGAAGCCTTGCAAAAATGGCTTTTGGGTTTGCTGCTTGGCTAGAAGAACTCTGTTGAAGAAGATGCCATTTTACCACATTTCCATTGGCAAGGCCTTACTTGAAAGATACTGCTGCACAGAATTAATTCTGAAATTAGAAAATACCTGGATAAAACTACTTCAAAGTAGAAGTTTTACTATATCTTATCAACATAGCCTACAAAAATTGAAAAACAAAAAATATCAAGAAGAAACCTGTCTACAGCTGCTTGATTTATATTGTGCTCAAAGAAAGAGAGATATATACTTTTGTAAATAAACCAAACTTTATCAAAGATGCTTTATTCCTAACTGGAGTGACCTACTGGACTCTGAGCTGGCCATTTGCCCAGATCAAGAAAGATCTCTTCCTGCAGAAGGGAAAGTGACAGGTTTTGGAATCTTGATAATTTTTTTTCAGTTTTTGTAAGCTATGTTGATAAGATATAGTAAAAAATTCTGCTTTGAAGTAGTTTTACCCAGGTACTTTCTAATTTCAGAATTAATTCTGTGCAGCAGTGTTTTTCAAGTAAGGCCTTGACAATGGAAATGTGGTAAAATGGCAACTTCTTCCTTCAACAGTTCTCCTATATGTCACATGCAGTACTTTCTGATATAAATGGCAAGTTAAATTCCCTGCTGCTGTCACCTTGAAGAACATCTTCATAAAGTTAATTTAGTGGAGCTTTTAGAAGCAATGTGGCCCTGTGAAGCATAAGAAATACCTCCTGTCACAAAACAGGCTGCTAGAAACACTTAACACTTTGTATTAACCTTGTACTAACAATGACTAGTGAATATACATTCAAATGTGGCATTCATGTCTGAGGCAAATGTACACTCCTGGGCTTGTGTAGATGAAAGTAATGCTCTGGCTTTGGCTGCAGGAGGTTTATGACCAATGGTGGAGTGCCAGGTTGGTTCTCCAGTTCCAGGCTGACAGAACAGCAGCTAGGGAAACAGAGCCCAATTGATTTAAAGAGGAGGAAAAGTCCTAAACTGGAGCTTTTTTGGTTTGGTGGGTTTTTTTTTTGTTTTTTTTTTTTTTAAATTAAACAGAAATGTGTTTACAGTGGGACCATGCTTCCAGGATAGGGAGTGCTTTATTTGCTTTGGCATAGTGCCTGGTCCTGGTCTCCTACTGCAAGCAGTAAGAGATCACCTTGCTGGATTTCAGCCATGGGTGCATTTGACACTTAAGGATAAATAAAAGCTTAAGTGTCTTGTCATATGTTTTCTCTGCAGAAAAACAAGACTTTCATTTGTTGCCTCATGACCTATGAACAATGACAGTAGTTTTGGAGGATTTTTCAGTGATTAAAAAAAGAAAAAGAAAAGAGCTTTTCCCTGTGAAGAGCTGAACTGTGCAGTAAATAGCTGTCAAGTAAAATCACTGGTTTGTGCTTTGGCACAGATAATTAAACTGGTGCCTAAGTAAACACTGAGGAGAACATCTTGTGAGAAAAGACTGTACTTTCCAGAGCAGGGCACCCTGATACAGGTAGCTGATTCATCAGTGCAACANGGTGTGGGTTTTTGTTGGTTTCTTTTTTTTTCATCATCCAAAGATAATTTAAAATTCAGACATAGATCTTGACTTACTGTCTGTGCAGGTGAAAACAGTGATATGCTGTGCAGCTTTTCTCATTCCTTGCTACTGCCAAAAGTGCTTCTTGAAGGTTTCATAGGTTCCTGGACCCTGATGAGACCACCTTCTCAGGCTGCTGGATGTACTTCTGTTGCCAGTCATCAGCCAGGTTGCTCATTAAGTTTCTGCTTCTAAATTCCACCTTTGCAACTGGTGATAATTTAGCTAATAATTTTTTTTCTCCCCTCCCTCAACAATCCATTGGAGTCCTGAAGGTCTAATCCTGGTTTCATTGACATAGCTTACTGTTTCGTGCATCAGACCACTTCTAGCAGCTGTGGGAAGCAGATCTGTGGCAGGTTACGTTTTGTAGCCTGTTCTGCAACTGCCTGCATCAGCATGAGAAACTTAATTTGACAGTTACTTGCCACATTACTGTTACTGTCTGCATAGGGTTTTGAGGCTGACAGGTTTCAGTGTTTCAATGAAGCACTAATTTAATGGTAAATGGACTCAAGAGAAAAAAAAAAACAAACAAGCAAGCAAACAAAACAAACCCCCACCTGCTTCTGCCCTGTTCAAAGCTAAATTCTGTGATGACTTCATACCTTTAAAAATAAATCCCCAAAGATAATGCAAAAGGAAGGGGCCATCAGCAAGACACCAGTTCATATAACTGAAGAAGCAATGCAAGTATTTATTGACACTTTCTTTACTTTCACTTTTTGCTTCTCACTTCTTTTTTTTTTTTTTTTTTTTTTTTTCTTT
>VWZI01020667.1:18914-33903 GCA_013396835.1 Psilopogon haemacephalus | reverse complement strand
ATATGATGGAATGGAATGGAATGGAATGGAATGGAATTGAATAGAATGGAATGGAATGGAATGGAATGGAATGGAATGGAATGGAATGGAATGGAATGGATTGGTGACAGGCTCACAGGATGTTAGGGGTTGGAAAAGACCTCTGAAGATAAAATAGGGTAGAATAGAATAGAATATGATATGATATGATATATGATATGAGAGGATAGAATGGAATGGAATGGTCACAGGCTCGCAGGATGTTAGGAGTTGGAAAGGACATCTGGAGAGAGAACAGGATAGGATAGGATAGGATAGGATAGGATAGGATAGGATAGGATAGGATAGGATAGGATAGGATAGGATAGGATAGGATAGGATAGGACAGGACAGGATAGAATAGACTAGAATGTGCTTCTGTGATCCACAACCTCCCTGGAGCTGCTCAGGACCATGTTGGATGAGCCCTTGAGTGACCTGTTCTGATGAGAGGTGTCCCTGCCTATGGCACAGGGGGGTTGTGACTGGCTGAGCTTTGAGGTCCTTTCCAACCTAAACCATTCTGTGATTCCATGATCATTGAGGTCCCTGGCAATTCTGTGTTTCTGTTTTGTCCTCATCACCACCTCCAAGCACCACTAGGGTAGATCCTCCACAGCTTCACAAACAACAGAGGGCTTCTTGAAACTGCAGGGTAGGAGGAAGATGTTTGCAGTGAGGGTGGTGAGACACTGGCACAGGTTGCCCAGGGAGGTTGTGGAGCACAGAAGCACAGAATGGGATCACAGNTCTCAGTATGGAATCACAGATCCCATTCTGGGCTTCTGTGCTCCACAACCTCCCTGGAGGTGTTGAGGACCAGGCTGGATGAGTCCTTGAACGACCTGTTCTAGCAGGAGGTGTCCCTGCCTATGGCACAGGGGGGACTGGAACTGGCTGAGCTGTGAGCTCCCTTCCGACCTAACCCATTCTGCCATCCTGTGAGGTTCAAATCCAAGCTCCTCCTTCCACATTCCTGCCTCTGTGGTAAGCTGCAGCTAAATCAAGCAACCCATGGAGAGGCGAAGTTTATTTTAACTTAGCAGGTCGGCAGGGATGGAAAGGAGAAGGAGGAAGCAACATTTCAGTCGTGTCACTGGAAATGAATCAAACCCAATCCAAAGGGCCTGATCCAAGGAAAACTTGGCCCTCCAGCCATAGCAAATTCTCCAAACAAGCAGGCAATGTTCTGGATGAAATGCAGATGCCTGAAGAGGAGTAGGGGTTGGGGGGGGGAGGGGGGAAATGGAGTGAGCTGGAAATAAAAGCAAACCCAAACAAAACCTTCTTTTTTTCCTCCCATACCTCAGCACTAAGTGCCTGGGAGGACCTGCTGGGTCCTTCTCATCGAGTTTGGACCTCCAAGCCTGGTGGGATGATGCTGGATGGAAAATGCAGCCCTGCCTGGGATGAAAAATGAGCCTCAAACTGGGACCTGCATTCAAAGCCTTTTGCCTGCAGAAGCTGGGGTGGAGGGGGGAGGAAAAGTCATCCATTGGGAATTTCATCCAGGCCTTGCTTAAATGCTCTTCAAAAGTGCTGTTTCCTTTTTTTTTTTTGCTTGGCTGTGGGGAGGCTTTTCTTAATTAGCAGCCTCTGAAGCTTGTCTTTGCCCCACTGCATCTTGCCCTGCTCACACTCTCCATGGAGAGGGTTGGGATTTGCAGGCAGGCAGCTGGGAACAGCTTGGGGGAGAGGTTGGTTGGGCAGGAGGCTGCTCTGCTTTCTTTGGGGATGGCTTTGGGGTGTTTTTGGGAGGTAGGAAGTATCCCTTTTGGGTTCCTGAAGTGGAAATAATTTCTAAACCTTCTTTTTATTTATTTTTTAAAATCCCAAACCAACATGTCCTTGTAAAACAATTCTTTAGAGTGAGGGGGATGAGACACTGGGACAGGTTTCCCAGGGAGGCTGTGGAGCACAGAATCAGATGAGAGGAGGAGAAGGAATGGGTTTAAACTGGCAGAGGGGAGACTGAAACTGGATGTCAGGAGGAAGCTCTTTGCAATGAGGGTGGTGAGACACTTGCACAGATTGCCCAGGGAGGTTGTGGAGCACAGAATCAGATGCCAAGATGAGGAGGAATGGGTTTGAACTGGCAGAGGGGGGATTGAAAGTGGATATTAGAAGGAAGTTGTTTGCAGTGAGGGTGGTGAGACACTGGCACAGGTTGCCCATGGAGGTGGTGGTGGAGGTCTCATCCCTGGAACACAATAAGGACATGGAAGTGTTTGAGTCAGTGTAGAGGAGGCCACCAAGATGCAGCTGAGAGGGCTGCAGCAGCTCTGCTCTGAGCACAGGCACAGAGAGTTGGGGCTCTGCAGTCTGCAGAGGAGAAGGCTGCCAGGAGAGCTTGGAGTGGCCTTGCAGGATCTGCAGGGGGCTGCAGGAGGGCTGGGGAGGGACTATTGGCAAGGTTTGGTGATGCCAGAAGGAGGAGAAATGGGTCTGAAGTGTCAGAGGGGAGCTTGAAAGTGGATGTGAGGAGGAAGTTTTTTGGAGTGAAGGTGGTGAGACACTGGCAGAGGTTGCCCAGGGAGGTTGTGGAGCACAGAAGCACAGAGTGGGATCAAGGATCAGGTTCAGCCTGGATGAGACCTTGAGCGACCTGTTCTAGTGGGAGGTGTCCCTGTCCATGGCAGGGATGTTGGCACTGGCTGAGCTTTGAGGTCCCTTCAAACCCAGCCCATTCTATGCACCTATGAATGCAGGCAGAGAATCTCCACCCTGCATGCAACAAACAAATTGCTTTGGGATGGACACTGAGTGAAGCACTGTGGGCAGAAGGAGCAAGGCAGCAGAGAGCATCCAGCCCTGCTTGTACAGAGGCTGCCATGACATTTGCCCTGCATGGAAACTCCTTCTTCCTGTAAACAATTTTATCCTCTAACAGCACAGGACTGTGCACTGTGAGGTGCATGCAGGAGGAGCTGAAGCACAGCAGCTGACAGCTGAAGTGTTCTCCAACGGCAGTTGACCTTCTGACATTTGCCTTGTGCCCTGCTCCCCAACCTCTTCCTCCTCCTGAGTGCATCAAAAGCAGGCAGGAGCTGAGTGCTCCAAAGGTGCAGGCTGTTCCAAAGTGCTCCTCACACGAAAGGGCAAGGGCCAGGGCAAGGTTTGGCAGCTGCTCCTCTGCTCTGCTGCGTCCTGCACACACCACACTGCTGCCAGAGCTTTCAGGAGCCAACAGACTGCCAGCAGCAACCAAAGCTCTACGAGAGCAGTGTGCAGTTGCAGGCCAGAAAGCCAAGCAGAACCTGGGCTGCAGCAGGAGCAGTCTGGCCAGTGACAGGACAAGGGGCAGAGAGCACAAACTGGAACCCAGGAGGTTCCATTTGAACAGGAGGAGAAAATTCTTTGGTGTGAGAGTGCTGGAGGCCTGGAGCAGGCTGCCCAGAGAGGTGGTGGAGTCTCATTCTGTGGACACTTTCAAATCTCATCTGGATGTGTGCACTTGCAGGGCAGAAAGGCAAGCAGAGGCTGGGCTGCAGCAGGAGCAGTGTGGGCAGCAGGGCCAGGGAGGTGATTCTGCCCCTCTGCTGTGCTCTGCTGAGAGCCCACCTGGAGTAGTGCATCCAGTGCTGGAGCCCCTGGGACAAGAGGGATGTGGAGATGCTGGAGGTGTGCCGGTGGAGAAGGGCCAAGAGGATGCTCAGAGCAGTGAAGCTCTCCCTGTGCTGATGGCAGTGCTCTGTAAGTTAAAGGATTGTACAGCTGGGAGCCAAGCTGGCTGCAGACACCCCAGCATGTTTTGGTGTTAATGGTGGCAGAATTAGTCCTTATTATACACCTGGTACTGAGACATAGCAACAAGGGCCACAAGGATGCTGAGAGGGCTGCAGCAGCTCTGCTGTGAGCACAGCCTGAAAGAGTTGGGGCTGTGCAGGCTGCAGAAGAGGAGGCTCCCAGGGGACCTTCTGGTGGCCTTCCAGGATCTGAAGGGGCTACAGAAAAGCTGGGGAGAGACTTTTGAGGCTATCAGGGAGTGACAGGACTGAGCTTCTAAACACCAAGACAATAAGACTCATGAATGTGGTGAACTGAGGTTGTGGCTGGAGGTGTCCAAAGCCAGGTTGGATGAAGCCTTGAGCACCCTGGGCTGGTGGGAGGTGTCCCTGCCTATGGCAGGGGGGTTGGAACTGGCTGAGCTTTAAGGTCCCTTCAAACTCAACCCATTCTCTGAAGCTATAGATCTAAGAATCTGCCTTTAGCACCCTGGGCTGATGGGAGGTGTCCCTTGGCATGGCAGTGGGGTTGGAACTTGTTGAGCTTTAAGGTCCCCTCAAACCCATTCTCGTAATATATAGATCTAAGAATCTGCCTTGAGCACCCTGGGCTGGTGGGAGGTGTCCCTGCCTATGGCAGGGGGGTTGGAACTGGCTGAGCTTTAAGGTCCCTTCAAACTCAACCCATTCTCTGAAGCTATAGATCTAAGAATCTGCCTTTAGCACCCTGGGCTGATGGGAGGTGTCCCTGGTCATGGCAGTGGGGTTGGAACTGGTTGAGCTTTAAGGTCCCCTCAAACCCATTCTCGTAATATATAGATCTAAGAATCTGCCTTGAGCACCCTGGGCTGGTGGGAGGTGTCCCTGCCCATGGCAGGGGGGTTGGAACTGGCTGAGCTTTAAGGTCCCTTCCAACCCAACCCATTCTGTGAATCTATAGATCTAAGAATCTGCCTTTAGCACCCTGGGCTGATGGGAGGTGTCCCTGGTCATGGCAGTGGGGTTGGAACTGGTTGAGCTTTAAGGTCCCCTCAAACCCATTCTCGTAATATATAGATCTAAGAATCTGCCTTGAGCACCCTGGGCTGGTGGGAGGTGTCCCTGCCCATGGCAGGGGGAGTTGGAACTGGCTGAGCTTTAAGGTCCCTTCCAACCCAACCCATTCTCTGAATCTATAGATCTACAAATCTGAGTTCCAAGCCAGGCTTAATTTGAGTTGGAGCAGCAACAATCCACTGCCCACCAGCAAGGACAAGACAAGAACCCTCAGCTTGAAGAATCCTCTTTTCTGTTGAGCTGCCTCTGCTGTCTGGAAGCCTCCATCCACTAACTGCATCTATTTTAACTTGCTATGGGTTCCAACCTCTTCAAGCTCCCCATTTAGTTCCGTTAACCACTCTGCCCCTTCAAGAAAGCCACAGAACTTCTCTCCTTTGAGGAAATGGTTTTAAGGAGAGCACCTGACTGGCCCTGGGCTTGCCAAGCCCTTCTGTCACCACCACTCAGCCAACAGAGGGCTTCCTTATTTATTTTTTAATGTTGAAATTCCCCCTTCCTGAGGGAGGGAAAGCAGCACTCTGACCTGTGACACCCCTGAGTCAGCAGCTCCTCAAAATGATTTCTTTTGATTTTTTTTTTTTTCTTTTGGTTCATATTGTGAGAAGGAGGAGCCAAAGAGAACCAAGTGAGGCCTGAATATCCAATCAAGCAGAAGGCAAGCGAAAGAAGGAGGGAAAGGACAGAAAAACAACCTCCAAACCTAGAAACCTCCAACAAAAAAAAACACATCCAAACAAGAAGTCCCCAAGACAACTCCAAGAAACCCAAAAAACAAACAAAACCCCCCAAAAGTACCCCCCAAAAAAAAAAGAAAAAAAATTAAACAAGCAAACAAACAAACAAAAAAAACCCCAACCCCAAACTCCCCAAACCAGCACAGTGCTGACCCAGAGCTCTGCAGCTTGTGTCACACATCAGGCCAGCATGGGAGAGCACACAGCAGGCATCAAAGCTCAATCAGGTAGAGCCTCAGATCCCACCTGGAGGAACTGGATGATGCTTGAGGGCTCTCCCAGCTCTGACCATGCTGTGATGCTATCATCCTCCTTGGTGAGAAGGTCTCTGAGCTTTCCCTGCCTGCTCTGAATGCCCCCAGGAGAGGAGCAGCTGGGAGGGATGCATTGGGATGCCCTTCCCCAGGCTGCACACAGCATGGCAAAGCTGCTCTGACCCCTGCAGTGATGTCACCAACCTTTACCTGCTGCTCTTCCTCCCTCGCTCTTGGAATGGAATGGAATGGAATAGAATAGAATAGAATAGAATAGAATAGAATAGAATAGAATAGAATAGAATAGAATAGAATAGAATAGAATAGAATAGAATAGAATAGAATAGAATAGAATAGAATAGAATAGAATAGAATAGAATAGAATAGAATAGAATAGAATAGGATAGAATTTAATTCAATTCAATTGAATAAGCCAAGTTGGAAGAGACCTCCAAGCTCATCCAGTCCAACCTCTCACCCAGCCCCATCCAATGGCACTAAGAGCCCCATCCAGGCTTTGCTTGAACACCTCCAGGAGAAATGTTTATCAGGCACCACTCTGGTGTGAGGGAGCAGCCCAGGCTTGCACAATCCACCTGAAAGGTGAGGAGGGAGCCAAACAAGCATTGCAAAACTTTTTGGAGAGGACCTTGGTTCCTGTCCCCCTGTGCACACAGGGCAGGGGGTGGTGATGCCACCATGGAAGCAGGGATCTCAGGGCCACCTTGAAGCAGAGCAGAAGGGCCAAGACCCATGCTGGGTGTGGAGATGTTGATCTCAGAGAAGCTGGAGGGCCAGGGCAGGCTTTTATTTTTTTCTTTTTTTTTTCTTTCTGGCATCCTTCAAGAAGAACAATTTGGAGAAGGACAAAAGGCTACATTGTCCTGGCCAAAGGGAAGCAGATGGGCAGGCAGCAGCAGCACCCAACAGGCCTTGGGAGGTGTGCATGGGGAAGGAGACCATCTGTGCTCCACTGGCCCAAAACACACCTCTGAGCCTTTTAGAGCTGCCCTGCTGCACTGTCAGGATCAGAGGAATAAAAGGAGAGGAAGGCTCAAGGCACAGGGTCTAGGAATTAAAAAGGAGAAGAAAACTCAAGGCACAGGATCCAGGAATCAAAAAGGAGAAGAGAAGAAGATTCAAGGCACAGGGTTTAGGAATTAAAAAGGAGAGGAAGACTCAAGCGACAAGGTCTAAGAATTAAAAAAAGGAGAAGACTTGAGGCACAGGGTCTAGGAATTAAAAAGGAGAAGACGACTCAAGGCACAGGATCCAGGAATCAAAAAGGAAAAGAGAAGAAGATTCAAGGCACAGGGTTTAGGAATTAAAAAGGAGAAGAAGATTAAAGGCACAGGGTCTAGGAATTAAAAAGGAGAAGAGAGGAAGACTCAAGGCACAGGGTCTAGGAATTAAAAAGGAGAAGAGAGGAAGACTCAAGGCACAGGGTCTAGGAATTAAAAAGGAGAAGAGAGGAAGACTCAAGGCACAGGGTCTAGGAATTAAAAAGGAGAAGAGAGGAAGACTCAAGGCACAGGGTCTAGGAATTAAAAAGGAGAAGAGAGGAAGACTCAAGGCACAGGGTCTAGGAATTAAAAAGGAGAAGAGAGGAAGACTCAAGGCACAGGGTCTAGGAATTAAAAAGGAGAAGAGAGGAAGACTCAAGGCACAGGGTCTAGGAATTAAAAAGGAGAAGAGAGGAAGACTCAAGGCACAGGGTCTAGGAATTAAAAAGGAGAAGAGAGGAAGACTCAAGGCACAGGGTCTAGGAATTAAAAAGGAGAAGAGAGGAAGACTCAAGGCACAGGGTCTAGGAATTAAAAAGGAGAAGAGAGGAAGACTCAAGGCACAGGGTCTAGGAATTAAAAAGGAGAAGAGAGGAAGACTCAAGGCACAGGGTCTAGGAATTAAAAAGGAGAAGAGAGGAAGACTCAAGGCACAGGGTCTAGGAATTAAAAAGGAGAAGAGAGGAAGACTCAAGGCACAGGGTCTAGGAATTAAAAAGGAGAAGAGAGGAAGACTCAAGGCACAGGGTCTAGGAATTAAAAAGGAGAAGAGAGGAAGACTCAAGGCACAGGGTCTAGGAATTAAAAAGGAGAAGAGAGGAAGACTCAAGGCACAGGGTCCACTGAAAATTCCTGTGTGAAGAAATGCTGCTCAGGTCACTCATCTCTCTGCTGTCCCTTGAGGATGGACATGAAGGGACAGGAATGAGAGTGGAGCTGAGAGCAGTCACTCTGGTTGTTGCTGATGGGAACAGGCAGAGCAACAGCTAAGGGCAGCCTGTGGGGTTAATTCCCACTCCTGTGAGCAGAGCAGTGGAGATCTCAGGCAGCTCAGGACAAGACAGAAGTTTGCCACCTAAGAAGAAATACATCTGCTGGGAAGGGTCAGATGGGCCCAGGTGCAGGGACACAAGTGAGGGCCACGAGGATGCTCAGAGGGCTGCAGCAGCTCTGCTGTGAGCACAGCCTGAAAGAGTTGGGGCTGTGTAGGCTGGAGAAGAGGAGGCTCCCAGGGGACCTTCTGGTGGCCTTCCAGGATCTGAAGAGGGCTACAAAAAAGCTGGGGAAGGACTTTTTAGGCTCTCAGGGAGTGACAGGATTAGGGGCAATGGAGCAAAGCTGGAGGTGGGGAGATTGAGGCTGGAGGTGAGGAGGAAGTTGTTGAGCATGAGGGTGGTGAGAGCCTGGAGTGGGTTGCCCAGGGAGGTAGTTGGGGCCACATCCTTGAAGGTCATAGAATCATCAAATGATAGAATCAGTCAGGGTTGGAAGGGACCAGAAGGATCATCCAGTTCCAAACCACCTGCCATGGGCAAGGACACCCTACCCTAGATTAGTGTTTGGGGCCAGGCTGGCAGAGGCTGTGGGCAGCCTGCTCTAGGGTAGGGTGTCCCTGGGCATGGCAGGGGGGTTGGGACTGCCTGATCCTTGTGCTCCCTTCCAGCCCTGACTGATTCTATGATTCTATGAGATTGCAATCTCCAGAGCTGATGGCACCACACAGGTTGGGCAAGCTCAGCTGGTGCAGACTCTGACAAGGAATTCACCTCCTGCACAATCCATTGGAGGAGCTGCCCCAGACTGCAGAGAGCCTGAGGCAATACCACTAATGAGGGTACTCATTCCATCACTAATGAGGGTACTCATTCCATCACTAATGAGGGTACTCATTCCATTCATTTTAAGACATCCCCTGAGCTATTTCTGCTGTGGAATTGGATTAAAGCTGATTCTCAACCAACCTGCTCCTCTCCATTGGTGCTTGAAGGACCTGCCTAGAAGTGACTCTTGCTCTACAGATTTTCTCATGGACAGGGTTGAGAAAAGGAGGACTTCTCTTGCCACAGAAGGATCTCAGGATCACAGGATGTCAGGGGTTGGAAGGGACCCAAAGAGATCATCAAGTCCAATGCCCCTGCCACAGCAGGAGCATCCAATCTAGCTCAGGGCACACAGCAACACATCCAGACAGGCCTGCAAAGGCTCCAAACAAGGAGACTCCACAACCTCTCTGGGCAGCCTGTGCCACTGCTCTGGGACCCACCCAGGCAAGAAGTTGCCTCTTGTCTTGAGCTGCAACCTCCTGTGCTGCAGCTTCCATCCATTGCTCCTTGGCCTATGGCAGGGAGCAGTGAGCAGAGCCTGTCCCCCCCCTCCTCACCCCCAGCCCTCACACACTTCCAAACATTGATCCAATCCCCTCTCAGGCTTCTCTCATCTTCAGCCTAAGCAGCCCCAGGTCCCTCAGCCTCTCCTCCCCAGACACTGCTGCAGTCCCCTCAGCATCCTCACAGCCCTTCCCTGGACCCTCTCCAGCAGGTCCCTGCCCCTCTACAACTGGGGAGCCCCAAACTGAAGGCAGTGCTCAAGATGAGGTCTGAGCAGGGCAGAGCAGAGGCAAAGGAGAACCTCCCTGGATCAGCTGCACACACTCTGCTGAATGCCCCCCAGGACCTCCTTGGCCCTCTTGGCCCCCAGGGCACATTGCTGTGCCATGGATCTTCTCCCCCAGCACTCTCAGCTCCCTCTCCTTGGGGCTGCTCTCCAGCAGTCTCCTCCCAGCCTGTCCTGCTGCAGTTTATTCTTCCTCCCCAGGTGCAGGACTCTGCACTTGTCCTTGCTGAGCCTCATTTTCTTCCTCTGTGCCCAGCTCTGTCTGTGCAGGTCTCTCTGGATGGCCTCACAGCCTGCAGCTGTCTCAGCTTGGTGTCAGCAGCAAACTTCCTGCAGCTCCAGGAGTACTCAGACCCATCCTTAAAGCCCAAAATGCTTAGGATGTGCTGCTGAGCCCAACACGAAACTCTTCTCCTTTCTGTGGCACCCACCTTAAAGGAGGTCTGTAAGGTTCCAGCCTAAAGGAGATCTGCAAGGTTCCAGCCTAAAGGAGATCTGCAAGGTTCCAGCCTAAAGGAGGTCTGCAAGGTTCCAGCCTAAAGGAATTCTGCAAGGTTCCAGCCTAAAGGAGGTCTGTAAGGTTCCAGCCTAAAGGAGATCTGCAAGGTTCCAGTCTAAAGGAGGTCTGCAAGGTTCCAGCCTAAAGGAGGTCTGCAAGGTTCCAGCCTAAAGGAGATCTGCAAGGTTCCAGCCTAAAGGAGGTCTGCAAGGTTCCAGCCTACCTGATGACTGGAAGGAATTTCTGGGCCACCTACACAGATGAAAGCCAAAAACCTCCTGAAAATCATCCCCCTAATTTAACAACAAATATTTTCAGCTCTGAATCAGCCACGTTTGTATGTGTCTGTGTTGGGAAAAATGGGTAAAGAGCAGCAGATTACTTGGGAGAGGAGAAAAATTCATCTTGGGATGGAGTTTTGGGCCCTTCCAGTTGCTCCTCTGCTTGCTGCTGGAGTGGAATTAACTGAGTCAAATTAACTGTGCCCGAGGAAAGTTGTTTAGGCTCTACTTAGGCACACACACACACACAGAGAAAATGAGAACTGTCTGTCAGGGAAGCTGGAAGTGTCAACAGACAGGAAAAAAAAAAAAATAGATGGGAACACCTAATTTGGGTGCTGAAGAGGCTGCTGGAGCTCCCAGCTGTCTTCCCACAGAGCTGTGTTAAGTGTAGTGAACTGGAGATGGGGAAGAAATCGTTGAGAGTGAGGCTGGGGAGACACTGGCACAGGTTGCCCAGGGAGGTTGTGGAGCACAGAAGCGCAGAATGGGATCTTTGATCACCTCTTTGAGCAGCAGGCATCAAAACTCGACCAGGTAGAGCCTCAGACCCCCACCTGGAGGAACTGGATGATGCTTGAGGGCTCTCCCAGCCCTGACCATGCTGTGATTCTATCATCCTCCTTGGTGAGAAGGTCTCTGAGCTTTCCCTGCCTGCTCTGAATGCCCCCAGGAGAGGAGCAGCTGGGAGGGATGCATTGGGATGCCCTTCCCCAGGCTGCACACAGCATGGCAAAGCTGCTCTGACCCCTGGAGCGATGTCACCAAACTTTACCTGCTGCTCTTCCTCCCTTGCTCCTCCTCACAGCTGCCCCATAAATTTTGAACAGGAGCATCTCTTCTGGAGGTAGAAAGAGAAGGAAACAGCCTCAAGTTGCACCAGGGGAGGTTGAGGCTGGACATTAGGAAGAGTCTTTTTTTTACTCTGCTCTCCTGAGACCCCACCTGGGGCACTGTCTGCAGCTCTGCAGCCCCCAGCACAAGCAGCACATGCAAGTGGTGGAGCCAGTGCAGAGGAGGCCACCAAGATGCAGCTGAGAGGGCTGCAGCAGCTCTGCTCTGAGCACAGGCACAGAGAGTTGGGGCTCTGCAGCCTGCAGAGGAGAAGGCTGCCAGGAGACCTTGGAGTGGCCTTGCAGGATCTGCAGGGGGCTGCAGGAGGGCTGGGGAGGGACAATTGACAAAGTCTGGTGATGAGAGGAGGAGGAGGAGGAATGGGTTTGAATTGTCAGAGGGGAGATTGAAAGTGGATGTTAGTAGGAAGTTGTTTGGAGTGAGGGTGGTGAGACACTGGCACAGGTTGCCCAGGGAGGTTGTGGAGCACAGAAGCACAGAATGGAATCAAGGCCAGGCTGGATGAGACTTGGAGCACCCTGGGCTAGGGGGGGGTTGTCCCTGCTTATGGCTCTCAGCAGAGCACAGCAGAGGGGGAGAATCACCTCCCTGGCCCTGCTGGCCACACTTCACATCAGAGACTCTTGCTGGCTCAAACCCTCTCTTGGGGACAGGCAGGAAACTTCAGCCAAGGAACACTCAGCAAGCTCTGACCAGAAGTACAAAGAGAAGAATGATCATAATGTGTTTCTGTCAGCTTGCACATGTGGAATCACATGGAAAGGCAAAGGAAAGGCAGGACACAGCCATGTGACATGACACAAGGCAGCAGTGGCAGATGTGAGGAATTGGTCTGCCCTGGGCACAGCTGACCTGGAATAGAACTCCCTAAAAGGAGGCTGCAGGGAGGTGGGGGTTGGGCTCTGCTCCCCAGGATCAGGTGATAGAAGGAGAGGAAATTTGCCAGCAGGGCAAGGTAGGTGATTCTCCCTCTCTACTCCACCCTGGTGAGACCCCACCTGGAGTACAGCATCCAGTGCTGGAGCCCCTGGGACAAGAGGGATCCAGCCTCAATCTCCCCACCTCCAACTTTGCTCCATTTCCTCTAGTCCTGGCACTTCCTGACACCCTCAAAAGTCCCTCCTCAGCTTTCTTGTAGCCCACTTCAAATCCTGGAAGGCCACCAGAAGGTCCCCTGGGAGCCTCCTCTTCTGCAGCCTGCACAGCCCCAACTCTTTCAGGCTGTGCTCACAGCAGAGCTGCTGCAGCCCTCTGAGCATCCTCGGGGCCCTTCTCTGCACACCTCCAGCATCTCCACATCCCTCTTGTCCCAGGGGCTCCAGCACTGGATGCACTACTCCAGGTGGGCTCTCAGCAGAGCACAGCAGAGGGGCACAATCACCTCCCTGGCCCTGCTGCCCACACTGCTCCTGCTGCAGCCCAGGGTCTAATACAGATGCCCACCTACCCACCCAGCCAGCCCTTCAGCAATAAACAGGAAACTGCAAAACCAGAACAAGAGGAGAAAAAAAAACTCAACCCAAACCCAAGCAAACCAAGGAGGAGAAGCCAGGGGCTCAGATTTTTCTGTTTCCCAACAGCTAAACACTTCACAGGGATCTTTCTTTCTTTCTTTCTTTCTTTCTTTCTTTCTTTCTTTCTTTCTTTCTTTCTTTCTTTCTTTCTTTCTTTCTTTCTTTCTTTCTTTCTTTCTTTCTTTCTTTCTTTCTTTCTTTCTTTCTTTCTTTCTTTCTTTCTTTCTTTCTTTCTTTCTTTCTTTCTTTCTTTCTTTCTTTCTTTCTTTCTTTCTTTCTTTCTTTCTTTCTTTCTTTCTTTCTTTCTTTCTTTCTTTCTTTCTTTCTTTCTTTCTTTCTTTCTTTCTTTCTTTCTTTCTTTTTTTTCCTTTTTTTTTTTTTTTCTCCTCCCCCCCACTGTTCAAGTTTGGATTCTGCCTGAGAACCATCATGGTGATTTCCTCTTCTGAACAAGAAACATTTGTGTGGCAAATTTGGCATTTATTAGTATCTGGGATTTATTATTATTATTTTTTATTTTTTCCATGCTCGATGCCATTAGGACATCTCAGTCTGTTTTGCTGCCATGGTTTGGAGGATACTGAAGAGTGGTTGCTGTTTGGGGTAGGGTTGTCCTGACTTCAGCTGGCTCAGAGTGCTGGAAGGTGTCCAGAGAAGGGCCAGGAGGATGCTCAGAGGGTTGGAGCTGCTCTGCTGTGAGGACAGACTGAGACAGTTGGGGCTGTGCAGTCTGGACTAGAGAAGGCTCTGAGGAGAACTTGTTGTGGCCTTCCAGAGTCTGAAGAAAGAAAGCTGGGGAGGGACTTTTTAGGCTGTCAGGTAGTGATAGGACTGGGGGGAATGGAACAAAGCTGGAGGAGGGGAGATTCAGATTGGCTGTTAGGAAGTTGTTCAGCATGAGGGTGGTGAGAGCCTGGTACAGGTTGCCCAGGCAGGTGGTGGAAGCCTCATCCCTAGAGGTTTCTAAAGCCAGGCTGGATGTGGCTTTGAGCAATCTCATCTAGTGTGAGGTGTCCCTGCCCATGGCAAGGGGGTTGGGGTTGGATGAGCTTGGAGGTCCCTTACAGCCCTGACAACTCTGTGATTTGTAGGGGGTCCAACATCAGAGGAGGAAATGTTGAAGCTTCTGTGCTTGCCCCTCTTACTCTCATGGGTACTGGCAGATAGAAGATGATAGAATCATAGAATGTGGCCCCAAAAACCTCCCTGCAGGGGCAACCCATTCCAGCCTCTCACCACTCTCATGCTCAACAAAAATCCTGTCCCAGACAAATCTTTAATCCCTCCTCCCTTTTCCCTACTGCAGACATCTCAGCAGCATGCTCAGAAAAGGGGGACAGGGGTGGGGGGAGGAATTTCAAAGCCTTTCCAGCAATCCAAGAGCAGAGTTTTGATTTCATAGAATCATAGAGTCAGTCAGGGTTGGAAGACACCACAAAGATCAAACAGTTCCAACACCCCCCTGCCATGCCCAGGGACACCCTACCCTAGAGCAGGCTCACCACAGCCTCTGCCAGCCTGGCCCCAAACACCTCTAGGACATGATGTGGCCCCAAACACCTCCCTGCAGGGGCAACCCATTCCAGCCTCTCACCACTCTCATGCTCAGGAACTTCCTCCTCACCTCCAGCCTCAATCTCCCCACCTCCAGCTTTGCTCCATTCCCCCTAATCCTGTCACTCCCTGACAGCCTAAAAACTCCCTCCCCAGCTTTTCTCCTTCAGATCCTGGAAGGCCACCAGAAGGTCCCCTGGGAGCCTCCTCTTCTGCAGCCTGCACAGCCCCAACTCTTTCAGGCTGTTCTCACAGCAGAGCTGCTGCAGTCCTCTGAGCATCCTCGGGGCCCTGCTCTGGACATGCTCCACAAACAGTAAATAAACAGCAACAAACACACAGAGATCCTGGGATTGGGGATAAGGTTGGGAAGGAGGTGGCAGACTGAAGACAGGCAACAATTAGGTCATTACACTCCCTTCTGGGAGCAGCATTCCTCATGCACAGAGTTCAAGCAGTTTTGTCCCATTTGAAACTGCTCAGCTGGCAGAGTTCCATAGAATCACAGAATGCTTTAGGTCATAGAATGGTTTAGGTTGGAAGGGACCTTAAAGCTCAGCCAGTTCCATCCCCCCTGTGCCATAGGCAGGGACACCTCCC
>VWZI01020667.1:0-18799 GCA_013396835.1 Psilopogon haemacephalus | reverse complement strand
TGTGCTTCTGTGCTCCACAACCTCCCTGGGCAACCTGTGCCAGTGTCTCACCACCCTCACTGCAAACAACTTCCTCCTAACATCCCATTTAAACCTCTCCTCTGCCAGTTTAAACCCCTGACCTCTAAACCACTTCTCTTACAGTTTCCCAAGAGAAGAACACACCCCCAAAAAATCACTTTTTAATCCTTCCTTTCCTCCATCCTTGCAACAGTCACATTTGATGGGCGCCTTGAAGATGCTCCAATAGCTGAGGAGTGGCACAGTCCCCAGCCCAGGAGACATGGTCTGCAGAACCCCTGGCAATCTTCTGAACTCCCCAAAAANCCTCCTCCTCCTCCATGTCCTCCTGCTGCCTTTCCTGGAGCCAGCTATGCTGAGGCATTACCACAGAGTGTCACACAAGCATCACCACACTGGCTTTGCTCTCTCCCTTTGCTTCTCTTCCTTCCAGGTTTCACAGCCACTTGAACATTCGGTCCACTAAGGAGGAAGGAAGGTCTGAGATGATGCCCAGACACAAACCCATCAAGGGAGGGGGGCAAAAAAAAACCCCAACCCCAAACCCAAGCAGCCACTGGTCCACAGCTGGGAAATTCTCTCAAAGATCCTATTCTGTGCTTCTGTGCTCCACAACCTCCCTCCAAGCAGCCACTGGTCCACAGCTGGGAAATTCTCTCAAAGAGCCCATTCTGTGCTTCACAACCTCCCTTGGAGGTGTTCAGGAGCAGGTTGAATGAGGCCAAAGTGTTGTCAGCGGTGCCCAGTGACAAGACAAGAGGCAATGGGCACAAAGTGGAACCCAGAAGGTTCCAGCTGAACAGGAGGAGAAAATTCTTTGGTGTGAAGGTGCTGGAGGCCTGGAGTAGGCTGCCCAGAGAGGTTGTGGAGTCTCCTTCTGTGGAGAGCTTCCAACCCACCATGACCATTGTGATCTTGGGCAAGCTGCTGTGGGTGCCCTGCTTGAGCAGGGAGGGTTGGGCTGGATGATGTCCAGAGATCCCTTCCAACCCACACCATGCTGGGGTTCTGCAGTATCTTCCTTTTTAAGTTTTACTTTTCCTATACCAGCAGAAATATCATTGCTCTAATAGTGAATTTTTTCTTCCCATCCTGGTAGAAACAGGAATTTTGATCAANCCAGTTTAAACCCCTGACCTCTAAACCACTTCTCTTACAGTTTCCCAAGAGAAGAACACACCCCCAAAAAATCACTTTTTAATCCTTCCTTTCCTCCATCCTTGCAACAGTCACATTTGATGGGCGCCTTGAAGATGCTCCAATAGCTGAGGAGTGGCACAGTCCCCAGCCCAGGAGACATGGTCTGCAGAACCCCTGGCAATCTTCTGAACTCCCCAAAAAAAGAGCCAAAAGCCCAATCTGGGGCAGGAAACATCCAGCCCCTTCCACAGCCCATCAAAGCCTGAAGTGGACCTGCTCTGCTCGCCAGCTTTTAGCATACAGGCTGAAGGAAGATCTTCAGAGAGGCTTTGCAACCCACTTAAGTGCCTNCCAGACACAAACCCATCAAGGGAGGGGGGCAAAAAAAAACCCCAACCCCAAACCCAAGCAGCCACTGGTCCACAGCTGGGAAATTCTCTCAAAGATCCTATTCTGTGCTTCTGTGCTCCACAACCTCCCTCCAAGCAGCCACTGGTCCACAGCTGGGAAATTCTCTCAAAGAGCCCATTCTGTGCTTCACAACCTCCCTTGGAGGTGTTCAGGAGCAGGTTGAATGAGGCCAAAGTGTTGTCAGCGGTGCCCAGTGACAAGACAAGAGGCAATGGGCACAAAGTGGAACCCAGAAGGTTCCAGCTGAACAGGAGGAGAAAATTCTTTGGTGTGAAGGTGCTGGAGGCCTGGAGTAGGCTGCCCAGAGAGGTTGTGGAGTCTCCTTCTGTGGAGAGCTTCCAACCCACCATGACCATTGTGATCTTGGGCAAGCTGCTGTGGGTGCCCTGCTTGAGCAGGGAGGGTTGGGCTGGATGATGTCCAGAGATCCCTTCCAACCCACACCATGCTGGGGTTCTGCAGTATCTTCCTTTTTAAGTTTTACTTTTCCTATACCAGCAGAAATATCATTGCTCTAATAGTGAATTTTTTCTTCCCATCCTGGTAGAAACAGGAATTTTGATCAAGTCAGAGAAGAAACCTGTGGCCATGGCACTTGGGGACAAGATTTAGTGGCCCTGGTGGTGCTGGGTTGCTGGGGAGCTGCAGAGAGCCAGGAGGTCTCCCTCAGCCTCCTCTTCTCCAGGCTCCACACCCCCAGCTCCCTCAGCTGCTCCTCCCCAGCTCTGTTTTCCAGACCCTTCCTCAGCTTGGCTGCTCTTTGGACAAGCTCCTTTCCATCTGATTTTTCCCACACACCAGCAGAGCAGCACAGCCTGAGTGTGCTCTGACAGCCACTCAGCAGAGGCCCTAAATTGCACAGAGCAGCCTGGTAAAAAGTCCTGGATTCCAAAGGAGGTAAAGAAGAATAATGAAGAGGGTATTAAAATCAGGCTGGCAGGCAGTGGAAGCAAGCAGGGATCCATCCTGCTGTCAGGTGTTTTTGTTTTGGGGTTGTTTGGGGGGGGTTTGTGCTGTTTAATTCACAGATGGAGAACAAAATGCCTCAGCTCTCCAAACGCCATCAAATCAGGGAGCAGGAGCCTCCAAGAGCCCTCCCTGCAAATCAGCCTGCATCAGGAGCAGGCTGGTGGCTGTGTTGTCTCTCTGAATTCCTGCCTGGAACCTCAGCAGGGAAATATTAACTTTGATTTGACTTCCCCAGCTCAAGAGCATCCCAATTTCACATACAGATCAAATGCCATGGAGGGGCTGCTTGCCCTGAGGAGCAGCAGCAAGCCAAGGAAGGAGCAGCTGGGGAAGGTGCTTAGGGGCACCAAGGGATGCTGTGATGGAGGAGAGGCTCAGGGTGGACCATGAGTCCCAGCTGCCATCATCTTCTCCACTTACTAATTTGAGAGAATGGGTTGGGTTGGAAGGGAGTAGAGCATCCAGTTCTGGAGCCTCCAAGACAAGATGGATATGGAGGTGCTGGAAGGTGTCCAGAGAAGGGCCACGAGGATGAGCAGAGGGCTGGAGGTGCTCTGCTGTGAGGAGAGACTGAGGGAGTTGGGGCTGTGCAGTCTGGAGAGAAGGCTCCCAGGGGACCTTTTCAGTATCTGAAGAGAGATACTGGAAGGTGTCCAGAGAAGGGCCACGAGGATGAGCAGAGGGCTGGAGGTGCTCTGCTGTGAGGAGAGACTGAGGGAGTTGGGGCTGTGCAGTCTGGAGAGAAGGCTCCCAGGGGACCTTTTCAGTATCTGAAGAGAGATACTGGAAGGTGTCCAGAGAAGGGTGAAGAAGATGGTAAGGGGCTTGAAGCACAGCCCCAAGAGGAGAGGCTGAGGGAGCTGGGGGTGTGCAGCCTGCAGAAGAGGAGGCTCAGGGCAGAGCTCATTGCTCTCTGCAGCTGTCTGGAGGGAGGTTGTGGCCAGCTGGGGTTGGGCTCTGCTGCCAGGCACTCAGGGACAGAAGAAGAGGACACAGCCTCAAGATGTGCCAGGCAGGCTCAGGCTGGATGTTAGGCAGAAGTTCTTGCCAGGGAGAGTGATTGGCATTGGAATGGGCTGCCCAGGGAGGTGGTGGAGTCCCCATCCCTGGAGGTGTTGAAGCAAAGCCTGGATNATTCTAATTCTATTCTATTCTATCCGATTCTATTCTATTCTATTCCATTCCATTCTAATTCTATCCTATTCTATTCTATTCTATTCTATTCCATTCCATTCTAATTCTATCCTATTCTATTCTATTCTATTCTATTCTATTCTATTCTATTCCATTTTAATTCTATTCTATCCTATCCTATCCTATCCTATCCTATCCTATCCTATCCTATCCTATCCTATCCTATCCTATCCTATCCTATTCTATTCTATTCTATTCTATTCTATTCTATTTCATTCAATTCTAATTCTATTCTATCCTATCCTACTCTATTCTATTCTATTCTATTCTATTCTATTCTATTCTATTCTATTCTATTCTATTCTATTCCATTCCATTCCGTTCTTTCCCCATCTTTCAGCAAGAGCACAGCTGCCTCAGCCAGGGTTTGGTTTTGGGGTGCAGTTGGGTCCCTTCTCTCCCAGTGAGCAGGCAGGGGCCAAGGGAGCTGCCCTGGGCGAGCAGCTCAGTGCCTGCCAGCTCCTTCCCTTCCCGAGCTGCAGATCCATTGGGTAGCAGTGAGGAGGTTTCTATTCCGAGCCAGCAGACAGCAATTAGACAGCCTGACCCACACAGCCTCAATTACAGCCGAGAGGCTGTTTACCAGCCCAGTTAACCTGCAATTACAGAGCCTTCCACCGAGGCCTCGAGCCAGGCAACTTCTTCAAGCCCATCCTATTTTGCAGTCAAAATACTCCAGGCACGTTCTGTTACTATCTCAAGCTGTTTATTAAAGCCCTCTCGCCAACCTGAGGGCTCCTCCCTCAATATTTTGACCAAGCCTCACTACATTACCTGTTCTTACTTAATTTTGTCCTTCCCCTAAACATTTTTAACCCCTGTCCTGGAGTGCATTGGGTTTTGAGGCTGGCCAGACACCAACCACAGTGAGAAACCTGCCAGGACAACCAAGGAGATGAGCAGGGGAGGCCATGGAGATGATCAGAGGGCTGGAGAAGCTCCCCCGTTCAGCCTGGAGAAGAGAAGGCTCCAGGGAGACCTTAGAGCAGCCTTGCAGTGCCTACAAGAAAGCTGGGGAGGGATTTGTGGCAAATCCACCTGGTAAAGGCTGTGATGGGACATCAGAGTGAGTCCCAGGGATGGGAGATGCCATTGGACACAATCAGGAGGGTCACAAAGATGATCAGAGGGGTGGAGAACCTCTCCTGTTCAGCTTGGAGAAGAGAAGGCTTCAGGGAGACCTTAGAGCAGCCTTGCAGTGCCTACAAGAAAGCTGGGGAGGGATTTGTGGCAAATCCACCTGGTAAAGGCTGTGATGGGACATCAGAGTGAGTCCCAGGGATGGGAGATGCCACTGGACACAAAGAGGAGGGCCACAAAGATGATCAGAGGTCTGGAGAACCCTCCCTATGGGGACAGGCTGGGAGAGTTGGGGCTGTTCAGCCTGGAGAAGAGAAGGCTCCAGGGAGACCTCAGAGCAGCCTTGCAGTACATGAAAGGGCCCCAGGAGAGCTGGGGAGGAACCTTGGATATGGGCTGGAAGTGACAGGATGAGGGACAATGGCTTTGAGGTGGGAGAGGGGAGAGTGAGAGTGGAGATGAAGAAGAAATTGTTGAGAGTGAGGGTGGGGAGACACTGGCACAGGTTGTCCAGGGAGGCTGTGGATGTCCCCTCCCTGGTGGTGTTCAAAGCCAGGTTGGATGAGTACTTGAGCAAACCGTGCTGGTGGGAGGTGTCCCTGCCTATGGCAGGGGATTTTGAACTGGATCAGCTTTAAGGTCCCTTCCAACCTAAACCATTCTATGATTTAAGGCTGAATCACAGAATTAAACAGGTTGGAAAAGACCTCTGAGATCATCGAGTCCAACCTACCACCAACACCTTCTCATTAACTAACCCCTGGCACCAAGAGCCTCATGCAGCCTCCTCCTGCACACCTCCAGGGATGGGGACTCCACCACCTCCCTGGGCAGCCCATTCCAATGCCAATCATTCTTGCTGTGAAGAAGCACACACTGAGTCCAAGAACCACCAGGAAGGTCCCTCTAAGCCCTTCTGGCTTTATGGCACCACCCAGAAACACCTTTTAACATCCCCACGGAGTGGTCAGCAGGGAAACGGTCTCAGAACCTTGAATGAGAGAGGCACTGAGGATGCAACACACATGAGAGAGGCACTGAGGATGCAACACACATGAGAGAGGCACTGAGGATGTAACACACATGAGAGAGGCACTGAGGATGTAACAGACATGAGAGAGGCACTGAGGATGTAACACACATGAGAGAGGCACTCAGGATGTAACAGACATGAGAGAGGCACTGAGGATGTAACACACATGAGAGAGGCACTCAGGATTTAACACACATGAGAGAGGCACTGAGGATGTAACACACATGAGAGAGGCACTGAGGATGTAACACACATGAGAGAGGCACTCAGGATGTAACACACATGAGAGAGGCACTGAGGATGTAACAGACATGAAAGAGGCACTCAGGATGCAACACACATGAGAGAGGCACTGAGGATGTAACACACATGAGAGAGGCACTGAGGATGCAACACACATGAGAGAGGCACTGTGGATTTAACACACATCTCCCCAGCCTGCCTTGGAGGGTAAGATGTTAACATTTTGGAGCTGGGAAACCATCACCAGAACTGCTAATAAGGGTAAGACAGGAGAGGCTGCAGCATGCCCCAGCCTGAGTGCATTACAGCTGCTAAAACCCCTAAGTGGCAGAATTCAGCCCATTTAGCTGTCAGCTCCACAGCTTCCATTAAAAGCCTCAATATTGCCCTGCCATGGCAGGCAGAGGGCCAGAAGGATCAGCAGATATTAGGCAGGCACAGAAGCTTCTTGATGTCAAACACCACGAGACAGAGGAGCAGATGTGGAGGATGCTGAGGGCTGTGCAGAACAGGCAGGGGCAAGCCCAAGGAGAGGAAAGGGATGCTGAGCTGCAACAGGAGCAGTGTGGGCAGCAGGGCCAGGGAGGTGATTCTCTGTGTTCTGCTCTGCTCTGCTGAGAGCCCACCTGGAGTAGTGCATCCAGTGCTGGAGCCCCTGGGATAAGAGGGATGTGGAGATGCTGGAGGTGTGCAGAGAAGGGCCCCGAGGATGCTCAGAGCAGTGAAGCTCTCCCTGTGGTGATGGCAGTGCTCTGTAAATTAAAGGAGTGTACAGCTGGGAGCCAAATTGTCTGCAGACACCCCAGCATGTTTTGATGTTAATGGTGGCAGAATTAGTCCTTATTATACACCTGGCACTGAGACATAGCAACAGGGGCCCCGAGGATGCTCAGAGGGCTGCAGGAGCTCTGCTGTGAGCACAGCCTGAAAGAGTTGGGGCTGTGCAGGCTGCAGAAGAGGAGGCTCCCAGGGGACCTTCTGGTGGATCTGAAGGGGCTACAAAAAAGCTGGGGAGGGACTTTTGAGGCTGTCACGGAGTGACAGGACTGGGGGGAATGGAGCAGAGCTGGAGATGGAGAGATTCAGCCTGGATGTGAGGAGGAAGTTGTTGAGCATGAGAGTGGTGAGAGGCTGGAATGGGTTGCCCCTGCAGGGAGGTGTTTGGGGCCAGATCCCTGGAGGTGTTTGGGGCCAGGCTGGCACAGGCTGTGGGCAGCCTGCTCTAGGGTAGGGTGTCCCTGTCCATGGCAGGCAGCTTGGACCTAGATGATCCTTGTGGTGCCTTCTAACCCTGACTCATTCTATGATCCCTAAAAGCTCTCCTCCAGCAGAGCCATCCTGAGCTTTCCAACTCTGAGGAGTAGGGCAGCAAAAAGATGAAAAAAATAAAGGAGATCTTGTGCCTGTGTTGGGAAGGAAAGGGGAGAGGGTGGTGAGGGTAAAGGGTTCCTCTGGGTGCCCTTCTGCTGATTTTTTCCACTTTCTAGCAGGCCCACACTTGGCTCCTGAGCTGTGTAACACCCTGGCCCTGTGTGAGGGGTGGCAGATGGAGGAGCATGGGGAGGTGAGAGGGTCCTGGCAGCTCAGGATTTGTGCATGGGACCAGGTTGGGAGGTGGGGGGAGGGGGTGGGAACTCCCCCAAACCTTCACCAAAATATTTGCTTCCTAATGAAGACTCTAACAAGACCAAAGCATCCATCTCTGTGACTACTCTTTAATTCCTCTTTACTCCCTTTATTAAAGGAGGAGCATGGGACAAAATGCTGCAATCCTACAACATTCCCAAGCTGGGGATGGGGGGGGGGGAAGAAAGAAAACAACCTCTAAAAACAAAGCAGCTTTCAGCCATGCTGTGAGAGGGCTTTGGTGCTCTTAGCATGGAGCAGCTTGGAGGAATTTTATCTCTCTCCCATCTGCATGCCCCTATCAGAATGTGCACCGAGAAACCTTAGGCTGGCACCAAGGAAGTTCACCCCTCAGAGAGAGAGGGTTGGGAAGATGGAGAGAGCAAAACCTGAGGGCTCCTAAACAAATCTGTGCTGCTGGTGTGCTGCTGGTGCCTTTTTTCCTGCACACACACACACACACACACTCACCCTCTGCACACACACACACACACACAAATGCATTCACAACTGCACTGCCACCAAACTCACTGCACAATGCCTCAATGCCAAAGAAGCAAGAAAAGAGCCTTTTTATTCAGGGCTGCCCCACATCAATGGCTACTTTATATGAAAATCGAGGCACATGCTTTCCAAACTTGAAAGCTGCAGTGGTGCTGGTGGGGAGGGAGAGAAAAAGAGGGAAGGGAAAGAGAGAGGGGGAAAAAAAAAAACCTTCCTCCTCTGCCATTAACACTTTTAGAACCAGGGATGTGAGCCTTGAGGTCTGTGCTGGCCCCACCTTGCAGCAGAGGGATCATAGAAGGACAGAATCAGTCAGGGTTGGAAGGGACCAGAAGCATCATCAAGTTCCAACCCCCCCTGCCATGCCCAAGGGACACCCTACCCTAGATCAGGCTTTCATAGAATCATAGAAGGAGTCAGGGTTGGAAGGGACCACAAGCATCATCGAGTTCCAAACCCCCTGCCATGCCCCAAGGACACCCTACCCTAGATCAGGCTTTCATTAATCATAGAAGGAGTCAGGGTTGGAAGACACCACAAGCATCATCAAGTTCTAATCCCCCTGTCATGCCCAAGGACACCCTGCCCATGGAAGGGCTCAGCTTTGCAAGCTGAGCTGCTTTGCAAAGGAACATCCTTTGATAGCCTCTGGGCTCTGCATCCCTGCACATCATCTGCTGAAAGTCCTTTCCTGGCTCCAAAAGGGGCAGGAAAGCTGGAGCAAAGCTGGAGGTGGGGAGATTCAGATTGGATGTGAGGAGGAAGTTGTTGAGCGTGAGAGTGGTGAGAGGCTGGAATGGGTTGCCCAAGGAGGTGTTTGGGGCCAAATCCCTGAAGGTGTTTGTAGCCAGGCCGGATGAGGCTGTGGGCAGCCTGATCTAGCGTAGAATGTCCCTGCCCAGAAAACCAACCATATTCTGGGCTGTATCAGGAGAAATGTTGGCAACAGGTCGAGGGAGGTGATTCTGCCCCTCTGCTGTGCTCTGCTGAGAGCCCACCTGGAGTAGTGCATCCAGTGCTGGAGCCCCTGGGACAAGAGGGATGTGGAGATGCTGGAGGTGTGCAGAGAAGAGCCCCGAGGATGCTCAGAGGGCTGCAGCAGCTCTGCTGTGAGCACAGCCTGAAAGAGTTGGGGCTGTGCAGGCTGCAGAAGAGGAGGCTCCCAGGGGACCTTCTGGTGGCCTTCCAGGATTTGGAGAGGGCTACAGAAAAGCTGGGGAGGGACTTTTGAGGGTGTGAGAGGACTGGGGGGAATGGAGCAAAGCTGGAGGTGGGGAGATTCAGATTGGAGGTGAGGAGGAAGTTGTTGAGGATGAGAGTGGTGAGAGGCTGGAATGGGTTGCCCCTGCAGGGAGGTGTTTGGGGCCAGATCCCTGGAGGTGTTTGGGGCCAGGCTGGCAGAGGCTGTGGGCAGCCTGCTCTAGGGTAGGGTGTCCCTGGGCATGGCAGGGGAGTTGGAACTGGCTGATCCTTGTGGTGCCTTCCAACCCTGACTCATTCTATGATTCTAGGAAAGGAATTCATCGATGGGTGCTGGGCTGAAAAGTGCTGTCACTGGGATTCATCCTTCCTACACCAAAAATGTCAGGAATGACTCCAAACTCTAATCTGGGAGGAGCACT
The DNA here is from genome assembly GCA_013396835.1 of Psilopogon haemacephalus. NCBI lineage: Eukaryota > Metazoa > Chordata > Aves > Piciformes > Megalaimidae > Psilopogon > Psilopogon haemacephalus. The sequence goes on along the minus strand of VWZI01020667.1, from coordinate 8,956 downwards.
GGATGGCTTGGCAGCTAAAAGCACACTGCAAGACAGACAAAATCCCAGTCTGTGACCTGGCACAGGAGGTTTTTAAGCACTTGAAAACCTCATGGATTGACTAAAGCAGCTGAAGTGCCTCTAAGCAATTTGCAGGCTGAGAGCTGATTTTACCTCGGCACAACTGCAGTTCGCTGGGGTTTTCTCAGCCACCTTTGTGATGCAAACAAACACCCTCCTGAGAGAGGGAGGTAGTTACAGCCCACACTTGGAGCTGTTTTGGTGGAGAGAGGTCCCCTGCCCTTGCAGGAATCCCTGCATCATAGAATCATAGAACCCCAGAACCCCAGAATCATAGAACCATAAAATCACAGAATCACAGAACCATAAAATCATAGAACCACAGAACCACAGAATCAGAATCAGAGAACCATAGAGTCACAGAACCATAGAATCAGTCAGGGTTGGAAGGCACCACAAGGATCAGCCAGGAACAACCTAGGGCAGCCCAAGAGGAACAGCCTAGGACAAACCAAGAGGAATAACCTGGGACAGCCCAAGAGAAATAACCTAGGACAAACCAAGAGGAATAACCTGGGACAGCCCAAGAATAATAACCTAGGACAAACCAAGAGGAGCATCCTAAGACAGCCCAAGAGGAACAGCCTAGGACAAACCAAGAGGAATAACCTGGGACAGCCCAAGAGGAGCAGCCTAGGACAAACCAAGAGAAACAACCTAGGACAAACCAAGAGGAATAACCTGGGACAGCCCAAGAGGAGCAGCCTAGGACAGCCCAAGAGGAACAACCTAGGACAAACCAAGAGGAACAACCTAGGACAACCCAAGAGGAACAACCTAGGACAACCCAAGAGGAACAGCCTAGGACAGCCCAAGAGGAACAGCCTAGGACAAACCAAGAGAAACAACCTAGGACAAACCAAGAGGAATAACCTGGGACAGCCCAAGAGGAGCAGCCTAGGACAAACCAAGAGAAACAACCTAGGACAAACCAAGAGGAATAACCTGGGACAGCCCAAGAGGAGCAGCCTAGGACAAACCAAGAGAAACAACCTAGGACAAACCAAGAGGAATAACCTAGGACAAACCAAGAGGAACAACCTAGGACAACCCAAGAGGAACAACCTAGGACAACCCAAGAGGAACAACCTAGGACAACCCAAGAGGAACAGCCTAGGACAGCCCAAGAGGAACAGCCTAGGACAAACCAAGAGGAACAGCCTAGGACAAGCCAAGAGGAACAGCCTAGGACAAACCAAGAGGAACAACCTAGGACAGCCCAAGAGGAACAGCCTAGGACAAACCAAGAGGAACAACCTAGGACAGCCCAAGAGAAACAACCTAGGACAGCCCAAGAGGAACAGCCTAGGACAGCTCAAGAGGAACAGCCTAGGACAGCCCAAGAAAAACAACCTAGGACAGCCAAAGAGGAACAACCTACCACTGTTTGCTTTGCCTTTTCCTTCAGGGCATGAAGCATCACTGTGCTGCTGCTGCTGCTGATTGCAGAGCACTTCTGGGAAGATGTTCATTAATGTGTCCTGGCAACTCCAGACCAACTGCAGCTCAGCTATCAGCCCTTGGAGTGCAAAACTCAGTGGACAGGCTTCCAGTGGGGAGGTTGGCTTTAAAAAAATTCAGCTTTACAGGTAAGTTGCCTACCTTTGCATCCTCTCTGCTCCATGCTTTGTTTGATCACTTATTCAAGGGAAGCTTCCACTCCACTTTATGGGCAATTAGGAGAGCTGAGGACTCAAGCTGAAGCCAAGCAGGAAACAATTTCATTGCACATTGCTCTGTATTATGCATTTTTAAGGTGCTGGAGACACATCTGAAAGCCTCCTGCTGTCCCCAGAAGCACAATCCCAGACAGCCCCTGAAATCTGCTCAACAATCCTCCTGCCAAGAGCCCAACCATCAGAGACCCAACAGACACCAACTCACATGGGCTAAACCCTGGCAGTGAGGCAGCCCAAGTCAAAGCAACACACCCATAAAAATGCTGAACTCCTGAACTGGAACATCCTGCACCTTCTGCAGGACAGGCAGAGGCTGCCCAGGGAGGTGGTGGAGTCTGCATGCCTGCAGGTGTTGAAGAAACCTGCAGCTGGATGGAGGCAATCCCAAGCACCAATCCAGGCTGGGCAGGGACTGGCTGGAGAGCAGCCCTGAGGGGAGGGACTTGGGGGTGCTGCTGGTGGAGAAGCTGAAGCTGAGGCAGCAGTGTGCACTTGCAGGGCAGAAAGGCAAGCAGAGGCTGGGCTGCAGCAGGAGCAGTGTGGGCAGCAGGGCCAGGGAGGGGATTCTGCCCCTCTGCAGTGCTCTGCTGAGAGCCCACCTGGAGTAGTGCATCCAGTGCTGGAGCCCCTGGGACAAGAGGGATGTGGAGATGCTGGAGGTGTGCAGTGAAGGGCCCTAAGGATGCTCAGAGGGCTGCAGCAGCTCTGCTGTGAGCACAGCCTGAAAGAGTTGGGGCTGTGCAGGCTGCAGAAGAGGAGGCTCCCAGGGGACCTTCTGGTGACCTTCCAGGATCTGAAGTGGGCTACAAAAAAGAGCTGTGAGGGGACTTTTGAGGGTGTGAGGGAGTGAGAGGAGTGGGGGGAATGGAGCAAAGCTGGAGGTGGGGAGATTCAGATTGGATGTGAGGAGGAAGTTGTTGAGCATGAGAGTGGTGAGAGGCTGGAATGGGTTGCCCCTGCAGGGAGGTGTTTGGGGCCAGATCATGTCCTGGAGGTGTTTGGGGCCAGGCTGGCAGAGGCTGTGGGCAGCCTGCTCTAGGGTAGGGTGTCCCTGGGCATGGCAGGGGGGTTGGAACTGGCTGATCCTTGTGCTGCCTTCCAACCCTGACTGATTCTAGGATTCTATGATTCTATGAACAGTCCACTGACACCTCCTGCCTCTGCCAGCATTCAAATGTTCACCTATTTTGCTGTGCCAGTTACCTGCTTTTGGTTTGGTTTTTGGTTGTTGAGGGGTTTCTTCCACTCCTGATTCTGTCTTTCTGTGATTCTATGAGTCTGTGATTCCAGAATTCAGAGAGCTTCACCTTCAGAATCTCATTCACTGGGGACAAACACCCTATAGGGTTGTTTTTCGTTTTCTTTCCCCCCAGCTCTTTCCAAAGGGCAAGGTACAGCTCTGAAGCAAGGCTGTGAGGAGCAGAGGCAGAAGGCTGTGTGTGATCTGCCTCAAAAGCTGCAGGGTGAGGTTGGTCTGGCAGCAGGCACCAGGAGCTGCCTCATCTGGAGCTTGGCAGCCAGCAGCAGGCTGCAGCAGGGAGCTGCACTCACACTTCAGCACAGCACAGCATGGGAGGCTGCAACCTGGCAGCAGACACAAGGCACCACACATGGCAGCACTGCAGGAGGAGCAAGCTGTGCTAAATGAGACTCTGCTCCTCCTGCCCTCCTCTTCATAGAATCATAGAATGGTTTAGGTTGGAAGAGACCTCAAAGCTCAGCCAGTTCCAACCTCCCTGTGCCATAGGCAGGGACACCTCCCACTAGATCAGGACGCTCAAGACCTCATCCAGCCTGGCCTTGAACACCTCCAGGGAGGGAGCAGCCACAACCTCCCTGGGCAACCTGTGCCAGTGTCTCACCACCCTCACTGTGAAGAATTTCTTCCTAACATCCTGTTCAAATCTCCCCCTTGCTAGTTTCAACCCATTCCCCCTCCTCCTGTCATTACAAGACCTTGTGAACAGTCCCTCCCCAGCCCTCCTGTAGCCCCCTTCAGATACTGGAAGGTTGCTCTAAGGTCTCCTCAAAGCCTTCTCTTCTCCAGGCTGAAAAGCCTCAACTCTCTCAGCCTGTCCTCATAGCAGAGCTGCTGCAGCCCTCTGAGCATCTTTGTGGCCTCCTCTGGACTCTCTCCAGCAGTTCCATGTCCTTCTTGTGCTGGGGGCTCCAGAACTGCACACTCTGCTATCTCCAAAACAGGCTCCTACAGCAGAGGTTGCATCTGCAAGAGGAGGCTGAGGGCAGAGCTCATCACCCTCTACAACACAGGCTCAGAGGATGTCAGGGGTTGGAAGGGACCCAAAGAGCTCATCCAGTCCAATCCCTTCCACAGCAGGACCATCCAAGCTAGCTCAGGGCACACAGCAACACATCCAGACAGAGTCTGCAAAGGCTCCACACAAGGAGACTCCACAACCTCTCTGGGCAGCCTGTGCCACTGCTCTGGGACCCACCCAGGCAAGAAGTTGCCTCTTGTGTTGAGCTGCAACCTCCTGTGCTGCAGCTTCCATCCATTGCTCCTTGGCCTATGGCAGGGAGCAGTGAGCAGAGCCTGTCCCCCCCCTCCTCACCCCCAGCCCTCACACACTTACAAACATTGATCTAATCCCCTCTCAGGTTTCTCTTCTGCAGCCTAAGCAGCCCCAGGTCCCTCAGCCTCTCCTCCCCAGGCAGTGCTGCAGTCCCCTCAGCATCCTCACAGCCCTCCCCTGGACCCTCTCCAGCAGTTCCTGTCCCTCTGCAACTGGGGAGCCCCAAACTGAAGGCAGAGCTCAAGATGAGCTCTGAGCAGGGCAGAGCAGAGGCAAAAGAGAACCTCCCTGGATCTGCTGGACACACTCTGCTGAATGACCCCAGGATCCCATTGGCCCTCTTGGCCCCCAGGGCACATTGCTGTGCCATGGATCTTCTCCCCCAGCACTCCCAGGCCCCTGGGGCACCTTTTGGCAGAGGGCAGAACTGACACCACTTCTGCCACTCACTCACCCTCAGGTTCACCTCCCAGATCTCCTCCTTCCCTTCACCCAAACACACTTCCCCCTGGGTGCATTTCATTTGGAAGCAGAGGAAGCAAAGGTTTACTTCATCACCTGCCCCCTCCTGCTCTGGCCTTGGGGCTGGCGAAGGTCTCCAGTGCAGAGACTGCAAAGCATCCAGGAGGTGCTTTAAGGTCTGAAAGATCAACACATCAGCATCAGTGACCTCTCCACCACCCTGCTCTCTCTCTCCATGGTCCCCCAGACAGGTCGACCTTGCAGCTGCCAGATGGCCTCTTTGGAGAGCCTGGCAAGATCTCTGCTCAGCTCCTAATGAAGATGTTTGCCAGCAGCAGGATTAACACTCTGGGTTCTCCCATCCTGCCTCACCTGCTGCTGTGGCACCCCTCAGCTACCTGTGCAGCAAAGCAGACCTGCAAAGATCTCCATTTAAAGCACAAATGCTTGGAAAACAGCCCCAGAGAAACCAGCACCAAGGCAGAGGAAGCAGAGAGGAAGAAACAGGGTGGGGGGGGTGGAAAAAAAAAAAATCTGCTGAAGCTGGGTTTGTCCTTGCCACAGCTTAAAGTCATAGAATCAGAGAATCATCAAATGGTTTAGGTTGGAAGGGACCTCAAAATCATCTAGTTCAGAATCACAGAATGGTTTAGGTTGGAAGGGACCTCAAAATCATCTAGTTCAGGATCACAGAATGGTTTAGGTTGGAAGGGACCTCAAAATCATCTAGTTCAGGATCACAGAATGGTTTAGGTTGGAAGGGACCTCAAAATCATCTAGTTCAGGATCACAGAATGGTTTAGGTTGGAAGGGAGCTCAAAGCTCAGCCAGCTCCAGCCCCCCTGTGCCATAGGCAGGGACACCTCCCACTAGAACAGGTTGCTCCAAGGACTCATCCAACCTGGTCCTGAACACTTCCAGCTCCATTAGAGCAATGATATTTCTGCTGGTATAGGAAAAGTAAAACTTAATGAGGATGATGATACTGCAGAACCCCAGCATGGTGTGGGTTGGAAGGAACCTCTGGAGATCATCCAGCCCAATCCCCCTTCTAAAGCACAGAACCCACAGCTGCTTGCCCAAGATCACAATGGCCAGGGGGGTTTAAAGCTCTCCACAGAAAGAGGCTCCACAACATCTCTGGGCAGCCTGCTCCAGGCCTCCAGCATCCTCACACCAAAGAATTTGCTCCTCCTGTTCAGATGGAACCTTCTGGGTTCCACTTTCTGCCCATCACCTCTTGTCCTGTCACTTGGCACCACTGACCACATTTGGCCTCATCCAACCTGCTCCTGAACACCTCCAGGGAGGTTGTGGAGCTCAGAGTCACAGAATGTGATCCAAGATAGATTCAAGATCCCATTCTGTGCTCCACAACCTCCCTGGGCAACCTGTGCCAGTGTCTCACCACCCTCACTGCAAACAACTTCCTCCTAACATCCACCAGAGCTGCTGCAGCCCTCTCAGCTGCATCTTGGTGGCCTCCTCTGCACTGGCTCCACCACTTGCCTGTGCTGCTTGTGCTGGGGGCTGCAGAGCTGCAGACAGTGCTGCAGGTGGGGGGTGAGGAGAGCAGAATAAAAAAATCAGGAGAAGGGCACCCAGAAGAACCTTTTACCCCCTCCACCCTCTCCAATTTCCTTCCCAACACAGGCACAAGACCTCCTTTACTTTTTTCATCTTTTTGCTGCCCAATTCCTCAGAGCTGGAAAGCTCAGGACGACTATGCTGGAGGAGAGCATTTAGGGATCACAGAATCCTAGAATTAATCAGGGTTGGAAGAGACCACCAGGATCAGCCAGTTCCATGCCCAGGGACACCCTACCCTAGAGCAGGCTGCCCACAGCCTCTGCCAGCCTGGCCCCAAACACCTCCAGGACATGATGTGGCCTCAACCACCTTCCTGGGCAACCTATTCCAACCTCTCACCACTCTTATGCTCAAAACTTCCTCCTCACCTCCACCCTCAATCTCCCCACCTCCAGCTTTGCTCCATTCCCCCCAGTCCTCTCACTCCCTGACACCCTTAAAAGTCCCTCCCCAGCTTTTCTGCAGCCCCCTTCAGATCCTGGAAGGCTACAAGAAGCTCACCTGGGAGCTTCCTCTTCTCCAGACCACAGGGCAGCATCACCCCCACGGTGACGCTGCAGGATAAAGCCTCTGCAGCCAGGGATGAGAGCAGCAGGAGGAGGCCTTGCAGGAGGAGGTGTGGGACGATCAGGCAGTGCCAACCCTGCCTTTGTTGGGAACGTTGGAGACGTTTCTAAAGCTCTGAGGTATTCCTTTGGGGTGAAGCTTTCTGGCTGCTCATCCTCAACAGGAGCCTCTGCACAATGCCTTAATTGTGCTGAGCTGCCTGGAAACCCAAACATCCACCTCGGAGGTGTCTGGGAGATGACAGCTCCCCCCACTTTCCCCCACCCATCCCCTCCTGAACCTCTCAGCAGGGGTGTCTGGCTGCTGGGGGAGCACAGCACAGCACAGCACAGCACAGAGCAAGGTGGTTGGCTCAGGAGATGCTCCAGGGATGCCCTGACTTTGACACACCCTCTGCCACCCTGCCCTCCTGGAGAGTATTTAGAATAAGAGTATTGAGGGGAAAAAAAAGCTTAAATTGTGTTTCTATTCCCCTCCCCAAATCATAAAATCAGGCAGGTTGGATGAGAGCTCCAAGCTCATCCAGTCCAACCTATCCCCCAGCCCTATCCAATCAACCAGAGCATGGCACTAAGTGCTCCATCCAGGCTTGGCTTAAACACCTGGGCTGGAGGACTGCAGCAGCTCTGCTGTGAGCACAGCCTGAAGGAGTTGGGGCTATGCAGGCTGGAGAAGAGGAGGCTCCCAGGGGACCTTCTGGTGGCCTTCCAGGATCTGAAGTGGGCCACAAAAAAGCTGAGGAAGGACTTTTGAGGGTGTCAGGGAGTGAGAGGATTGGGGGGGAATGGAGCAAAGCTGGAGGTGGGGAGATTGAGGCTGGAGGTGAGGAGGAAGTTGTTGAGCATGAGAGTGGTGAGAGGCTGGAATGGGTTGCCCCTGCAGGGAGGTGTTTGGGGCCAGATCCCTGGAGGTGTTTGGGGCCAGGCTGGCAGAGGCTGTGGGCAGCCTGCTCTAGGGTAGGGTGTCCCTGGGCATGGCAGGGGGGTTGGAACTGGCTGACCCTTGTAGTGCCTTCCAACCCTGATTGATTCTAGGATTCTATTCTATGACCTACAATTCTAGAAGCAGTCAGGGTTGGAAGGGACCACAAGGATCAGCCAGTTCCAACAGCTTTGCCATGCTGTGTGCAGCCTGGGGAAGAGCATCCCAATGCACCCCTCACAGCTGCTTGTCTCGTGGCAGGCAGGGAAAGCTCAGAGACCTTCTCACCAAGGAGGATCATAGAATCACAGCATTGTCAGGGCTGGGAGAGCCCTCAAGCACCATTCAGCTTTCTCCAGGCTGCACAACCCCAACCCTCCCAGCCTATCCACCGTGACAGATGTGCTCCATCCTCTGATCATCAAACTGCTGGAAGGATTCCAGCACAGAGCCACAAAGATGCTGAAGGGAATGGAACAGCTCTGGTAGGAGAAGAGCCTGAGGGAGCTGGGGCTGGGAGCTTGGAAAGGAGGAGCTGAGAGGTGACCTCAGCAATGGTTCTCAATATATGCAGGTGAGTGGCAGGAGGCTGGAGCCAGCTCTGCTGGGGGATGCCCAGGGACAGCACAAGGGCAGTGGTGGAAGCTGAGGCAGAGGAAGCTCCATGGAAACAGGAGGAGGAATTTTTTTTCTCTGTGAGGATGACAGAGCCCTGGAACAGGTTGCCCAGGGGGGTTGTGGAGTCTCCCTCTCTACAGATATTCAAGACCTGCCTGGATGTGTTCCTGTGTGATCTGCTCTGGGTGATGCTGCTCTGCCAGGGGGGTTGGACTGGATGAGCTTTGGAGGTCCCTTCCAGCCCCTGACATTCTGTGATCTCATCTCTGTGGCCTCCTCTGGCAGGTCTCTGCCACTCTCATGCCCCAGAGCTGCCAATCCACCACACAGGGGAAAGACAAAGCAAAAGAGAGGGAAAAGAGGGAAAAAAAGAAGTGTCACCTTCTCCCTGGTGACATGCAAAGAGCTGTCAGCACCTCCTTGCAGGCAGCATCTCGAGGAGCACTGCACTCAGTTATTATTCTCCTGCAGGTTTAGCTATTAATATTGAATGGCTTTAAATTATTATTATTATTATTATTATTA
>VWZI01020666.1:36477-62118 GCA_013396835.1 Psilopogon haemacephalus | reverse complement strand
CTGGAGTCAGGGCACCTCTAATTTTGGGTGTGATTCCCACAGGATCTACACAGGCTAGAGCTATTTGTGTCACCACTCCTCGGGCTAGGGGCCTGCCTCTGTTGACACTGGAGCCATCCCCTTCCTAAAGTTATTCCCATTACCAGTACCCTGTAGCCCTTTGACCCTAGCCCACAGGGCTGAAGTGGGCTGGCCATGCCATCTGTCCATGTTCTCACCATGGCGACACAGAGTCTTCCATAGTGAGCCCCTGGATATTCCCTGCTGGGCTTGGCTTGGCCTTCTACGGGGAGGGGCAGGAGCATGTTGGTGGGTGTTCCTGACAGCTGACACTTGTATCCACTCAGAGGGTGAGAGGCAAGCATCCTCCCCTCTCCTGAGCTCAAAGACTGTGGTCTTGAGCTCATCCATATCTCTGGTGAGGTTCTGCACAGCTGATACAAGGGCTTTACGGGTCACGCTGTCCTCAAACTGCCTGAGGTCCCCCACAAATTCCCTTATGGTTGGGAGATTATTAGGGTCCCTCCCGAGGAGCAGTCCTCCCAGTGTGTGAACATGGTCCCGGGGTGCACCTTGGGCCAGTCTCTTCAAGAAAGATGGCCTCATCCTAATGTCCTCAGGGTCCACAGGCATGTGGTTGCCCCCAGAAATTATTTCTTGAACCGCCATCTGCCTGAGGCAGGCAATCCCCTGTTCCATGTCAGACCACTTAAAGGGGTGGTACACCATATCCTCCTTTGTGGGGTACCTTGATCTTATGGCTGCAAGAAGCCTAGCCCAGAGCGAGTGGGTCCCATCCAGCCTCCCCCGCTCCTTATCTACTCCCCCATCCCTTGACAAGGACCTGAGTTGTTTTGCCTCACTCTGATCCAGCTGAACAGCATCTGCACCCACATCCCAGCAGTGCACGAGCCAGGCCAGCAGCGATTGTCCATGTGAGCGTAAATAGTTCTGTCTTTTGTCTCTGATCAATTTGTGAGGAATGCTTGAAATGGTTATGATTTCAGAGTCACTCTTATTGCCTTGTGGTGCTGTGCTGGTACCTGCTGCTGTGTGATTTGCAGATTCGGGGGCTTGGAGCTTCATTCTTCTCATAGTAATAGGAGATATAGAGAGACTGTGTGGACTCGATCCGTCTGCTGCGGCGGGCGGGGTCACGCTGCCGCTGGCCATGCCCATGCCAGCTGCATGCGTCATGATGCCGGTCGCACTGCCACTGGCCACATCGCCACCGGCTGCCAGTGTCATGGCGTCGGCCATGCTGCTGCTGGAGTTGGCGCTCCCGGCGCTGGATGCCCCATGGCTGCTGCGCGAGGCTTCAGCTCTCTCCTCAGCAATGGTGCTGAAACGGCAGCTGCAGTGGCAGCAGCAGTCACTTCGCCCCCCCCATCATTCTTTTTTTAAAAATTTTCCACACAGTGACCACCTGCGGGTGCCACACTCTCCATGTGAGAAAAGCAATAGCCCCTGCCTGAGCTAGGTTTAGACCCAGCGAAAATATAGTTATCAGGTACCACAAGTCAAAGCCTTTGGCTCCCAGATCCATGTCATAGCACATATTTGCAGAGTGATTCCAGACCTCAGACATATTCCCCATCCCAGTGAAATTGCCAATATAATCTACTAAAACCATATATATCCTGTCTGGCAAAGCGCTGCAATATTCCACTAGCATGTCTATGACTAACCATACTATATGATATGTTATTAATTTATATGCCCATGTCTAGAATAACCACCCCATAGCCTGAATAGTCAACACCTTCAGCACATCCATTTTCACTTCCAAATCCTGTCCAGAAACAAAATTAAAATATTAGCCCCACATTGAGAAGACACTAATTACAATGTATTGGTTTAAAGCCAAGCTACCCCGAGCCCAAAAGCCCAAACGAAAACTCAAAGTGGTTTGGAAGTGAAAAGGGGTATGAACAAACTTTTAAACAATAAATAAAAGGGAAAAATGGGTTTTATTTTACAGGAGGTGGGAGGAAGGGGAAAACAGAGAATGCAATAGTATATGCAACAGCGAGGGAAGGGATACAGAAAACCTGGAGAAGGGGAAAAGGGAAAAAAAAAATACCGCCGCGGCAGGGGGTTTTTAGTCTGAAAACACGATCCGGCGGCTTGGTGGTGCTGAAGGAAAAGCAGGTTGCACGAACAGTTCTTAAATGCAGAGAAACAGTCCCCATTCCAGGTGGGAGAAAAGGGTGATGGCAGTTTCCACACGGCGGGATGCTGAGCACGTGGATGAGTGGCGGCAGAATGGCAGGCACAGCCTCCAGCAGCACGATGAAGAGGGGAGAGAGAGAGAGAGTGGGGGGTTGGGTCCCCCCCTTTATAGTCTAAAATCCTAGCAGGAAGTGGGAGTGTCTAACCGTGATACCTGGGAGAAAAGGGTCAAACCATCCCTTGTGGGAAGGGACCCACCTGGGTAGGGGTCAAACCATCTCTTGGGAAGAGGCAGGGAGTCCCAGGTGGGCTTAACCCTTTACAGAGAAGTATTACCAGCAGGCCAAAGGAGGTGATTTCCCCCCCTTTACTCTGTTCTCATCAGACCCCACCTAGAGTACTGTGTGCAGTTCTGGAGCCCCCAGCACAGGAAGGACATGGAACTGCTGGAGAGAGTCCAGAGGAGGGCCCCGAAGATGATGAGAGGGCTGGAGCAGCTCTGCTATGAGGACAGGCTGAGAGAGTTGGGGCTTTTCAGCCTGGAGGAAAGAAGGCTTCCAGAAGTCCTTATAGCAACCTTCCAGTATCTGTAGGGGTCCTACAGGAAGGCTGAGGAGGGACTATTCACAAGGTCTTGTAATGACAGGATGAGGGGTAATGGGTTCAAACTGGCAGAGGGGAGATTTGAATGGATGTTAGGAGGAAGTTTTTCACAGTGAGTGTGGCAAGACACTGGAACGAGTTGCCCAAGGAGGTGTGAAAGTTTAAGCCCCCTGGGACCCCCTGTGTCTTCCTAAGGAATGGTTTCACCCTTTTCCCAGGTTACATGGTTAGACACTCCCACTTACTGCTAGGATTTTGGGACTATAAGAGGGGGAACCCAGTCCCCCTTTTCTCCTCTCCTCATCTTCTTCCTTCTTCTTCTCTTCTCCTCGTGCCGGCTGGTCGAGCACCTGCTCGCGCTCTGTGCTGCTGCAGCACGTGTCTCCCTGCCGCCCTGTGGAAGAGCACCGTTATTGTCTGCTGAGACTGGGACTGAGACTTTTCGCTATAGGATTCCTGCATCCTGCTTTCCAAAGCCAATCGAACTTCAGCTGCCTGCAGCGGTTGTAGTTTTTTTTTCTTTCCCCCCTTCTCCCTGGTCTCTGTACCCCTTTCCCTTATTCCCCATATTCCAAAGCTTGTTTCCCTTTCTCCCACCTGCTGTAAAAAATCTCTTTTCCTCTTACTTGTTGTTAAAGTTTATCCTTTTTACTTCCAAATCGTTTTGAGTCTTTTATTGGGCTTTTGGGCTCAGGGTGGGGGCGGCTAGCCTCAACCCAATACAGGAGGTTGTGGCTGCTCCCTCCCTGGTTGTGTTTAAGGCCAGGCTGGATGAGGTCTTGAGTGTCCTGATCTAGTGGGAGGTGTTCCTGCCTATGGTGGGGGGTTGGAACTGGATGATCTTTAAGGTCTCTTCCAACCTAAACCATTCTATGATTCTGTGATTCTATGATTAAAAACCAGCTTAACACAGAATAGAATTTCTAACTGGATTTTCATTAGGTCATTTTACAAAACTACATAACTTCAACTAAAAAAAGAAAAAAAAAGTGAACTTCAGTGAAATTTATATCCATTGTTGCTTAGAGGTCAAAAATGCTTGGGAGGTGGGAAGGATTATGGGTCACTGACATGAAGGATCCATATGGAGCTGCTTGTCTTGAACTTTGCCTTGACTGAGATGGAAATGTTTCTAAATATTGTTTCTGAGAAGTTCCTGTGTTTTCAGGAGTGAACTTCTCAGGGACAAATATCAATATCTGAGAGACATTGAATTGATTTAGTATTGCTCTAATAATGTGGTTTTGAACACAGATCATGTAAATCTATCAACATGTCTTCTTTAGTATCACAGTTGAAGCAATTTGGGCTTTATGATCCCTTCAGAGTAGTCCACTTCTTTACTTTTTTTGTATTTCTTATTTGTTTAAACTGTGGTTAACACAGTGATGCTAAAATATAGTAGCTAAACCACAAAATTTTAAAAGTCTTATGTAAGTTCCTATGCAACATGACTTCTTGCCTTATTTCTTATTACTTGGATCATTCTCACTGAAGTTTGTATTCTTTCTACTTCTCCTTTCAATTTTTTGTCTTCCATTTTTTGGTAAATTCATTATTTTCAATCATATACCAAATGTAATAAAACAAGATTTTCTTTGCACTCTTTTAGTGTTCATTAATTTTTATGACAGCTTGTTATGGAAGGTAAATAGACCTAAAACGTGTCCTGGCTTGCCCCACTCATCTGCTGATGGGAGAAGCAAGAATGGAAGGAAAACATAGGCTTGGTGCCATTATGTCTCCTCCCAAAGTGCTAGACAGGTACCCACAGTTGTTTATGTACTCATTAGTGTCTTGCCCAAATAAGGGTAAGCAATCCCTGGTTTCACCTATTATGGTCAGTTTTGGCAAAGTGCCATTCTGATTGGTGAATCTCTGTGAGCAAAGGAGCCATTAAAGTCAGATAAATAATAAAAATGGAGCTAAGTTGCAAGCATTGTGCCCTGCTCTACCTTAGCGCTCTGCTGTGCTCTGCCTGCTACGTAATAACATGTCCTGATGTTTTGGGCTTCAACTACCTAGAAACTTGCTATGCCTCAAGTTTACCAGGAGAAGGTATTAAGTGCCTCGTGATGTGGCAAGAAGTGCCACCAACATCATGTGCTTTGCACATCTGGAAGACATCCTACATGAACCTCTGTAAAACTCTGTGCCACGTCTGGAGTCCAAGAGGAACCAAGATCAGGTCAGAGATCACCTACCTCTTTCCTAGTGCCATGTTAGAACCTGAGAGGATCTAGTAGCCTCTATGGCTATTAAGACACTGACAGAACTCCCTTCAAGTGTTTGGCTACTGTCTGGAAATTATAACTCAGTCCCAAGAATCCTGAGATAATATTTTGTGAGTAAATGTTCAAAAGTCTCTTGAGTTCCTTCAGTGGACAAGCAGTATAATGACTGCAAAATTCTCTTTCCAATTTCTAATAGTTGAATTAATGTTTGTTATACTCTTGCTAGTTATTTTTTAAGTATTCTAGATTCCCTGTTTTTAACTCTGTGTAATACTTTCTGTGACCGTGCAAAGAACCATATTAAGAAATATGGTCTGTGGTGAGATTCCTGAATATCAAAAATAATAAACTATAATAATTTTGGAATAAATCCCATCCATATTTTTACATAGCTGTTGAAGAATATAAAGACATAAATATCAGTTTTAGAAACCCTGATGTAGACTTCCAGACAATAGATATTTTCACATACTGATAAAATCACATATGGAAAAACATTTCAAGAGTTTGCAATTAGGAAAAAAAAAAATCCTGAAACTGCATACTTGGTGGAAATTCAGTGAAGATTACTTAAGCATCCTATATATTTCTCTTCACAATCTATATTCTTCCATGCATGCATAATTTTCCTTTCTCGTATTTGCCATAATTCATATGTAATTCAAAGTTTGATGAAAACTAATTAATTTTAGTCAAAATAACTAAATGCCAACTTCTCCATTTGTCATCTGAAAATTCAGCATACTATTTAGTCTGTAGTGTATGCTATTAATAAAACTATTGGATGATAGTTGACTGGGTCCAGAATACATGCAGGACGTGTTTCAGCAGAGTTCTTGCAATTAATCTCATCTGTATTTCCCCAATCTCAACTGTCCCATGAACTCAGAGAAGGCAGAATTACTTTCCACCTAAGGCCTAATTCCCCTACATATGCCTGACCCTGGATGAAGGACAGGAAGCCTGGAGAAGGGAATACTCCCCATTGGTCAGCGCAGACTGGATTAGGGATCAATTGCACAAATTGAACATTCACAAGTCCATGGGCCCTGGTGAGATGCGCCCAAGGCTGCTGAGAAAACTGAGTGATATTATGGCTGTGCCATTCTCCATCATTTTTCCAAATCATGGCAGATAGGAGAGGTGCCTGAGGACTGGAAGGGAGGCAATGTCACTCCAGTCTTCAAAAACAGCAAGAAAGAGGTTCAAGCGAACCACAGGCTAGTCAGCCTCACCTCTATCCCTGGAAAAATGATGGAGCAGCTCCTTCTGGAGGCCAGCTCAAGGCACTTGGAAGAGAAGAAATTTATCAGGAGTAGTCAGCATAAATTTACCAAGGGGAAGTCATGCTTGACTAACCTCATAGCATTCTGTGATGACATGACTGAATGAATAGATTCAGGGAGACCACTGGATGTAGTCTACCTTGACCTTAGCAAGGCTTTTGATACTGTCTCGCATGATATTCCAGTGATTAAGCTCAGGAAGTGTGGGATGGAAGAACAGACACTGAGGTGGATTAGGAACTGGCTAGAACATAGAGCTCAAAGCGTGGTGATCAATGGTGCCAGGTCCAGCTGGAAAGCTGTAACCAGTGGAGTCCTCAGGGATCACTGTTCAACATCTGGAGGGGTCTGGACTGTTCAACATCTTCATCAATGACACTGATGAGGGTATAGAGTCTGCTCAGCAAGTTTGCTGGGAGGATTGGTTTTTCCAGCTGAAGGCTGTGCGGCTATCAAGTGAGACCTGGATGGACTGGAGAGCTGGACACAGAGAAACCAGATGAAGTTCAACAAGGACAAATGCAGAGTCCTGCACCTGAGGAGGAATAATAAACGCCACCAGTACAGGCTGGATGGTGACCTGCTGGAGAGCAGCCCTGTGGAGAAGGACCTGGAAGTCCTGGTGAATAACAAATTATCAATGGGACAGCAATGTGCCCTTGTGGCCAAGAAGGTCAATGGGGTCCTGGAGTGTATCAAGAAGAGTGTGTCCAGCAGATCAAGGGAAGTTCTCCTTCCCCTCTACTCTGCCCTGGTGAGACCTCATCTTGAATATTACACTCAGTTTCGGGCTCCCCAGTGTAAGAGGGACAGGGATCTGCTGAGGAGGGTCCAGCAGAGGGCTACGAGGATGATTAGGGGACTGGAGAGCATGCCTTACGAGGAGAGGCTGAGGGACTTGGGGCTTTTTAGTCCAGAGAAGAGAACACTGAGGGGGTATTTAATCAATGTTTATAAATATCCAAGGGCTGGTCAGGAGAGGGGGGACAGAGTCTTCTCATTTGATCCCTGTGATAGGATAAGGAGCAATGGATATAAACTGCAGCACAAAAGGTTCCACCTCAACACAAAGAGGAACTTCTTTACTATAAGGTTCACAAAGCACTGGAACAGGCTCCCCAGAGAGTCTGTGGGGTCTCCTTCTTTGGAGACTTTCAAGGCCCATCTAGATACAGTACTCTGTGATCTGAGCTATATTGTATGGTCCTGCTCTGGCTGGAGGGTTGGACTTGGTACTCTCTTTGGGTGCCTTCCAAACCTTGACATCCTGTGAACTCTTCAAAGACAGTTATAGTTTCCTTTCTTATTTGTCTTATATTTATTCTCATCTGTATAAAATAATCTTTGCCTATACCCAACCTTCCAACATCCTAAAAATAATTTTGAAAACAAAATGGAAAAAAAAACCCTTTATGCTGTGGTATTGCTAAAGCAAGAGTAACTGAGGTGTTGTGTAATCTGTTAAAACAAAATATTTTAATGTTATATGATCCCTTTTGCAGCTCTATAAATGGTCTTTTCTAGGCTATCTTTATTTTTATGCTTATAGTTTGGCATATTGAGTCTTAATCTCAATGAAAAATGACAGATGCGACATCAAGATAAGTTTTGCTACACCAAGCACTTTGTATTGCCCATGTATCAGCAGTGTGCTCCTGTGACCAGCAGGGCAAATGCCATTCAGGGTTGCATTAAAAGGAGTATGGCTAGTAGGCCAAGAGAGGTTCTCCTCCCCCTCTACTTTGCCCTGGTGATGTCACATTTAGAGTTTTCAGTTCTGGGCCCGCAGCTCAAGAAGAACATAGAGCTGCTTGAGAGAGTCCAGTGCAGAGCCACAAAGATGATTAAAGGCATGCAACATCTCTGTTGTGAGGAGAGCCTGAGGAAAGTGAGGCTTTTTAGCTTGGAGAATAGGAGACTGAGAGGTGACCTCATCCGTGTTTATAAATATGTAAATGGTGAGTGACAGGAGGATGGAGCCAGACTCTGCTTGGTTATGCCCAATGACAGGACAAGGGGCAATGAGTGGAAGCTGAGGCATAGGAAATTTCATGTAAACATGATAAGGAATTATTTCACTGTGAGGGTGACAGAACACTGGAACTAGCTGCTCAGGGATGTTGTGGAGACTCTCTCTGTGGAGAGAGACCTGGGCATGTTCCTGTGTGATCTGGTATAGGTGATCCTGCTCTGGCAGGATGGTTGGACTGGATGATCTTACAAGGTCCGTGACATCCTGTGATTCTGTGATCTACAGACTTTCAACCTTGATACCATTCTTTGGGTAAAAAGGTTAATGTGCCATGTGTTTTATTTGCCCTTCTGTTAATGAAATAAGGCTTTGTTGATGTTACATTTTATACTTTATAATTTTATTGGGGTAGGATTTGCTTCTTTAATATAATGGAGACTTTCTGATGAGTTTCTATATTTAGTAAGAATAAGGAAAAAAAGTCCATGTGTTACTGTAACAGAGGGGTAATTGATTGTGAGATGGTATTTTAAAAATTAATATTGTTAATTATTGTCAATATTCAGAGCTTGCAATGGTCATGGAAACCATTAGACAAAAGATAAACTAGATATAGAAATAACTAGCAAAAATATATAAGCATTAATTGAACTGAAAGAGAAGGTTCTTGTGGTCAATATACCTCTTGCCCATGAGATGGACTCAAGGAAGCTCCTTTCTTCTTACAGCAGGAGGCAATTAATGAATTACATGAGGCTTTAAATATTTACTCACAAAATATTATTTCCCAACTGACGGGGGTAGCTACAGCTTCAGGCAGTACCCAAACACTTTGAGGGAATTCTGTTTTGTTGACTGCTGCGATTACTGATTCTTCCCAGGCTTCAAAGGCTGCTGGGGAAAGGTGGAAAACAATCTCTGACCTGGTCCTGGTTTCTCTGAATGATCTATGTATCTCCAGGACTTCCTGTCTTGGCAAAAGTCTTTCAGGTATAAGCAGGATGTCTTGCGATGTGCAGTCTCAGCACAAATGTCACACTGGCTATTCAGTCCCATTGCATGGAGGCATTGTGAGCCTGTTCCTGGTAAACTCGAGGCAAACAAACTAGCCCAAAACACAAGGCTTGTTATTCAGCAGAACTGACTCATAGCTTAGCAAAGCATAATGCTGTAAAACAACAGCAGCAGGCAGCAGCAAGAAAGCACAAATAAAACAGCAGAGCATATTGTGTTACCTGCCTATCTCTTTTTATCCATGTAGCCTGAGATTATCGGGCCTTTGCACACAGAAGAACAAATCAGAATGGCAGTTAGCCAAACTTGACCATATTTGGTGAAGCCATAGGCTTCCTTTACTCAAACTTGGGAAAAACATAGGCCTTGCACGAGGCAGGCACAAGCCAGGCATTTTCCACAGGATATAAATAAGAGCAAGTCTGGACAAGCCAGGGTCCTTAGACTCCATGGTGGCTCCAGGAGTTTCTCTTTCCTGCAGTTGCTTCTCCCCACAACAGAAGGAGGGAGAACAGCAAAACATGTCTGGGCAAGTCAGGACATGTTCAGGCCTATTTTGACCTATCAGGCCTACCACAACAATTACCCTCAAATGGAAGGTAAGTGGTTCCCAGTTTTTTGGTTGTATGTGTCATGGTAGACCTGAAGGGTCAAAATAGGCCTGCACATTTTCCTGCATTTTTGGGGGAAGAAGCTGCAGCAGGAAAAGATACAAAAGACACGGTGCCATGGAGTCTAAGCACTCTGGCATGTATAACTTGTTTTTCTCCTGCTTGCAACCCATGGTAAACAAGGTGCACATGCTAGCCTCATGCTAAATATGTGCTGGGCCTATGCAAACCTTTGCTTTCAACCAAATATGGTAAACTTAGCTTACTGCCACTCTGATTGGATATGCTAAGGTACAAAAGGGTCCAATCAATCTCAGGCATCACTACTAAAAGCAGATAAGCAGATAACACAGCTTGCTTTTGCCATGCTTATGCTTCTGCCATGATTTTGCTATTATTCTGTGTTCTGCATCCCTGCCTGTAATGCCTTATTATTGTTATATAGCGATACAAGCTACATTCCACCCTGGAACCATTTCAAGTCTTTCCAGGAGGAACTTGAATAGTCTTCATGCAATTAGCAGCATGAGATACACATCTGCTGAGATACATCACCTGCTGGAGCAACCTGCATCTCCTGAAGGTGGGCAAGCCCTGAAGGCAACACAGATAGTCAAAAAGCCAAGAACAAGTGAGAAACCATCTGCACCCTATTCCTTCACCCAGAAATCTGTGGAGCCTGGGGTGGAGCAGTCTCAGTCACCACCGCAGTCACAGCAACAGCTGCAGCAGCCAGTAGCCAGACCAGCGAAAAACCCTGCAAGTGTTCTGGGTAGTTCCAATATATTGATAACCATGCAAGATGGGAGAAATAATATGTTTAAGTAAAACCTAAGTTTTGCATATTACCTAGATTCTTCCCTAAGCAGAAAGGGGTCCTGAGTTCCATCTAGTGGCCAGGCAACACTACTGAACACAAGACTCTTCCAATGTTAATTAGCCACAATTGAATTGATCATTTATGCATATTAATAGTTACTACTAGATCTAGATGCCGTTTATGTAACCATTCCATAACTGCTACAATCAAATCTGTTTAAAATTAAAAATAAGTTATCAGGGTGGGGAATTTTGGATATACAAAATTAATAAACATGATTACTTTTGGAAAATCATATCACATTAATTAATCACAACCTCCTCCATAACACTATGACCAGGTGACTCACCAGATGGATGTGAGGAAAGCTGTAGATGTAGTCTACCTGGATTTCAGTAAGGCCTTTGACACTGTCTGCCATAGCAAACTCCTGGGCAAGCTGGCAGCCCATGGCTTGAGCAGAGACACTCTGTTCTGGATAAAGAATAGGCTGGATGGCTGGGCCTAGAGAGTGGTGGTGAATGGAGCCACATCCAGATGGCAGTCAGTAACTAGTGGAGTGCTCCAGGGATCAGTGCTGGGCTCAATGTTATTTAATATCTTTATAGATGATCTAGATGAGGGGATTGAGTCCATCGTTAGTAAATTTGCAGACAGCACTAAGTTGGGAGCATGTGTTGATCTGCTAGAGGGTAGGAGGGCTCTGCAGAGGGACCTCGACAGGCTGGATAGATGGGCACAGTACGATGTTATGAGTTTTAGCAAGGCCAGGTGCCAGGTTCTGCACTTTGGCCACAACAATCCCATGCAGCGCTACAGGCTGGGGCAGAGTGGTTGGAGAGCAGCCAGGCAGAGAGGGACTTGGGAGTACTGGTTGACAGCCAACTGGACACAAGCCATCAGTGTGCCTGGGTGGCCAAGAAAGCCAATGGCATCCTGGCCTATATTAAGAATAGTGTGGCCAGCAGGATCATGGAAGTCCTTCTGACCCTGTACTCAGCACTGATTAGGCTACACCTTGAGTGCTGTGTCCAGTTCTGAATTGATTGTGGTCAATTAAAGAGGCAGGAATTATAAGTTATGTAGTTTTTAGAATTTCCAAAAGCCCCACCCACAATCTATGTATAAATTTATTTAAGTCTGGGTCGTAATTCATTCAGGAAAAATCTCCACAAGGATGCTTTTTCAGATAATTTAGGAAAAAATGGAAAATTTGAAAGGTTTGGGCATAAAACAGATTTGCCCTACTTAAAAGTGGGAGATAGTCTCTTCTGCGGCAGTGTTCAGAGTCCAGCAGTGGATCAGTGTCACACGGACTCCAGTGCCCACCAAAGTCCAAAATGACTGTAGGCACAGCTTTCACGAAGCCACGATTGCAGGGGAAAACTGGGGTGCTCCGTGGTATTCCCGTGAACATCAGCAGTTTATCACTGAGGAAGGTCTCTGCAGCAGGTCTGGCTNAAGAACATTTCCTGCCTCATTCACACCTCCAGTGGCTCAGGGGACTTTGGTGTTGCCCTGCACAGTTTGCACCCCATTCAAACCTCCGGTGGGGCAGGGACTCTAGGGTGATGGGTAGTCCCTAGTCGTCCAGTGAGGTATGGCATATGCTTTATTCTGACAGCTGATAGTTGGGGACGATCCACTGTGCACTGATGCGATGGGTCTTCCCTTTATTATCCAGGGCTTCCCAGGCATATGAGCCCCTAGGCTTAGCCAGCGTCATGAGTACAACCCCAATACAGGGCAGTTTGACCAGTACAGGTTGGCCCACTTGAATCTGGGACAAGGATTTATCCTTGGTCCCTCTTGGCACATGGTCGGCATCCACTATTGGCTCAGCTGAGCAGAAGGCCTTAATCTTGGGGCTTCCATAGCTTCCCCAATGATTATTGACCATGAACACTGCCTGGGCCAAATGTGAGTCCCAGCCACCTTTGGAGATATTTGCATGTTTTTTTATTAGACCATTGGTCCTCTCAACAATGCCACTTGCCTGGGTGTAATATGGGGTATGGAACACACAGTTCACCCCTTCACTGCATGCCCAGTCTTGCACTGAGGTTGCGGTGAAATGAGATCCATTATTGCTCTGGATGCACTCAGGCATTGACAGGATGCTGAACCAGTGTTTTAGAGTCTCAATTGTTTGAGCTCCTGAGGCTGTACTGGTGGCAGTGGCCATGGTTAAGCCAGAGACCACTTCTATGCCAACCAGTATATATTTTTTCCCATGCGATGGCTTAAGGGGTCCCACATAATCCACTTGTCAGGTGCTCCAGAGATTTTTGTCCTGGCAGATACGTTGAGCCCGTGAAAGGTTTGGGTGTTTGGCCTTCGGTCTTATCTGATATTGTGGACAGGCTGAAATGATGGTGTTACATGTTGATACGGAGACTGGCCATCCACAAGACCTGCACTCATAGTAGAGATCAGCTTTGCCTGAGTCACCCCTCTTAAGGTGTAGCCATTCAGCTAATCTCTCCCAATTTTTCTCCCCGCTGCTCACAACATGGATACATGCTAGATAGTCAACCTGCTGGTTCCATTTTGCAGAAGAATTTCTTTGAATGTCCTTTGACCCTTCCCACTTTGATGGGTCTTGACCAGCTTATTTCCAATAGTCTCTGTCAATCTTCAGCTCACCAGACTTAGGTGGTGCCAATTCCCATTGATATGCTTCCCATTGGCAAATCGACTCTGTAGCCCCTTTAAAGGCAGCATAAGAGTTCGTGTAGATGGCTTTGGCACCGTTTTCTACAGCCAGCATGAGGGCCTGCAGTTCACCCACTTGTGCACTGCCTTCACCCTCTTCAGTGACGGTCCTGCCAGTGCTGATCTCCAAGGCTGCTTCCTTGTAGTGCCACTGTGATCCCTTTCTCTGGGAAGAGGTATTGGTGAACCACACTCCCTTGGTGTCAGAGTCTGTGGTCACCTCTGGAGCTACCTCAATCGGAGATGACTTGTAGGGCTGTCCCAGTAAAGCTGTATCTGTATTTACTGATTGCTGTAGCTTGGACACCTTTGCTGGACCTTCTTGTAGAGGCATGAGCTGTGCAATTCCCTCTAAGTAAGCATACCACTTTTTGACTGTGGACTTTTGGGCTATTCCTTCTGGTGGAGGGGATCCTGTAAGAATTGCCTTCAGCAGGAGGAAGGGTCCTTGTACCACAATGTCCTGTGTGGTGCGAAGCTTCTCTGCTTCCTTAACAGCCCTTGTAAGGGAAAGGAGTCCCTTTTCCCATTCAGAGTACCTCTTTTCAGTGTCCTTGAATGCTGTAGAGGAAAACAGGAGGGCTCTATTGGGGCCTTTAGGTCCCTTCTGATAGATACCACAGTAGGAAGCATGTTCAGAGAAGCCCCATTCTGCCCTTGAGTGATCCTTTGAATGTAGTGGGCCTAATGTCTGTTAGACCTCTAACTCATCCTTCAGGGTTTTAAGACTCTCAATGTGCTTTGCACTCCAGTCCCAGATGTTGTGCTTTTTGAGTAGATCATACAATGGCCTGGCAATTACTGAGAAACCAGGAATATGCTTCCTCCAGTATTGCAGAGTTCCCAGCAATTTTTGTAGTTGTTTTTTGTTCCCAGGGATTTGGCATTGTTTGATTTCTTCCAGTGTGTCAGCTGGCGCTGGCACTGCCACTGCCACTGCTCCTGCTACCCACCAGGACCCGAGGAACTTGATTTCCTGTCCTGGGCCTTGGCATTTGGCAAAGGGGATGTCTAACCGATTCTGGGTTAGGAGTTCCCAGATGGCTTTTGCTTCTGAGCCCACCTGGTCTTTGTTGTCCCCACCCACTAAATATGTCATCTATATATTGGTAAATGACAATTCCTTCTGGGACTTTGATGGTGTCCAGAAGTGCAGGCAGTCCATTATGGGTAATAGTGGGGGAATGTTTATACCCCTGGAGTAAACGATTAAAGCTGTATTGAATCCCCTGCTAGGTAAAAGCAAACTGAGGCTTATCTTCCTCAGTGGAATCATGAAAAACATGTCCAAACATCCAGAGCAGCCATCCATGAGTGGGATGCAGCCTGAATGGCCGTGACCACTGAGGTTAGGCTAGGCATTGCAGCTGCAAGAAGAGGAGTGTTGGCATTTAGCCTCCTATAATCTACCGTAAGCCTCCAGCGTCCATCAGTTTTTTTAACAGGCCAGACTGGGGAAATGGAAAATGTATTCTACAGATTATCTGTCTCATCTCCAGATCAGCAGTCACCTCAGTGATGCCTTGCCTGGCCACTGCAGGTAAGGGATATTGAGGCACATAAGCTTGGGGTAATGCTGGAGCCATTTGTAGGGTGTTTACCCGAGCTGTTCTCACCCTCTTTCACTCCACCCCCGTAGGACCCCAATCTCCAAAGAGAGCCATTTGGAAGATGCCACCTTTTTCCAGCCAGCACATCAAAGCCCAATATATTTCCTGGGTAGGGGCTTAAGGCAACTTCCAACAGGTGCTGTGTTTGTCCCCTGGGAGCCACACCCTCGTTTTAGCCAGATAACAGATATTACGTACCCCTGTACCACCTAATATTTTTATCCTTCTACCAGATGGCTGTATTCCCAGGCTCTTTGCCAATCCTAAATTTAGAACACTAATTTGAGCACCCATGTCAAATAGGAACTTTACTGCAGTTCTGCTGGGTCCAGTTGGGATCAGGATAAAAGTTTCATCATTAGCAGACCATTGACAGATATCAATAAAGCAGTGAGAGANACTTTAAGGACTTCACAATAGCCTTTATCTACCAATCCAACAAGTCCTTTAGAACAGTTTCAGGTATTCCCAGCCATACCACTTGCTTATATCAGCGTTTCTTGGGGACTGTTTGGATTTATGCCTGAGGTTGCTGGCTGCCTTGCTTCCTCTGTTCCCTGCCCTTATTCCACAAGCTGCCAGGAGAATCTTTTGTGGCATGGATGTGCTTGCTTTTTGTTTCTGCCGTGGCTCTGTCTCTACGGAAGCCGCCATGGTTCCTCTCCTCAGGATCTTTGCCTTCATGAGGGTGAAAGCAAAACTGAAGACCATGGGCATTTAAATCCATCAAGAGCTCAGCACACATCATGACATGCTCTTGTGTGCCCTTTTTCAATCTGCATTTTTTCTCAAAGGCTGCTTCAATTGCCTCTATGTTCACCAAGGTGTGGACCTGCATACTAGTGGGCAATCCCCTTAGGAGGGGATGAAGACTTTCCAGGTCAACCTGGGCATTTAAAGGGCAGTTGTATCCCCTTATCGTATGTGGCTTGCACACAGGCAACCCTCTGAATCGCGCTTGGAGGGGTTTCTGACAGCTAACTTGGTAGGTTCCCCTCTGCAAGCTCCTCAAAAGCTGCTTCCCCAAAAGGCTATCCACCCTGTCAGGCTGTGAGAGCCTTCAGGCTCCTGGGTCAGGAACACGTAATCACCCCCTGTCACCAGCTACTTCATCAGAGTCTAAAAAGACTATCTCCACCAGCCCAGGAGACTCAATAAACATACTCTGCAGTTGAGTTGTTTGGTTCCCTTGTGTATTTGGCCTGTAAATCACTCAGCTGCATGTCTGTGTAGTGCTGGCTCGTGGTAGCGATGGAGCTGCACTTGCCTTTCCCATTTAAAACTTCAATTCTAGTCACGAGCCGCATGTTTTTCTGTCCCATGTCCTACTCACCACTCTCTTTGCTGCTCGTCATGGGCGAGTCTCTCCCTGATTTGGGCTTGGACCTTCTACATGGTTTATCCTTGGCTTTCTGTGGTGTGGGGGCAGACACAGCAGTGTCCTCTGTAGCATCAACAGAGTCCCTTACACCTGACTCTGCATCGCTCAGTTCAGAGGCAGAGAGGAAAGTCACTGAACACACAGTTGAGGAAACTAGCCCTGACATGGTGTTTTATTCCTCATGGTTTTTTACAGCATCAGTAAGAGCTTTAGACTGGTTCTGTATGGTTTCCCATAGTTCTTGGCTTCATGCCTTTTCCTCTTTTAATTCCTTTTCCAAGGTCTGATTCTTTTCCTCTAGGAGTTGATTTTTTTCCACTGATAGTCAAATTTTTTTCCTCATAAATTGCAAATTTGACCTGTGCCTGGATCATTACTGAACTCAAGATTACAGCATAATATTCCCTTGTGGAGTCATAAATCACAGGGTCAAAACCATCATCTAATTTTGCTCTAATATTGTCTGGATTTTTGCAGTTTTCCTGCATCCAGATTAAATCGACTCCTGTGATAACACATCAATTCTTGTGAAGAAATTCCACAATTGAATTACCCTGCCACTGCTGCACCATTTTGAATTGATTGTGAGCAATTAAAGAGGCAGGAATTATAAGTTATGTAGTTTTTATAATTTCCAAAAGCCCTGGAGTTCTGGTCCACTCAATTTAAGAAAGATGTTGAGAAGCTTGAATGTGTCCAGAGAAGGGCAACAAGGCTGGTGAAGGGGGCTGGAGCACAGCCGTACAAGAGGAAGTTGAGGGAGCTCAGATTGTTCTGCCTGGAGAGGAGAAGGCTGAAGAGAAGACCTTATTGCTCTTAATAACTACCTGAAAGAAGGTTGTAGCTGGGCTGATGTTGGTCTCTTCTCCCAGGCACCCAGTGACAGGAGGACACAGCCTCAAGCTGTGCCAGGACAGGTTTAGGCTGGACATTAGAAAGAAGTTCTGCATGGAAGAAGTGATCAGGCATTGGAACAGGCTGCCCAGGGAGGTGGTGGAGTCATCATCCCTGGAGGTGTTGAAGGGGAGGCTGGATGAGGCACTTAGTGCCATGATTTAATTAGTTAAAAGAGGTTAGGTGATAAGTTGGACTTGATCTTGAAGGTCTTTTCCAACATGCTTAATTTTGTGATTCTGTGATGACCATGCACGTTCATAGATTGAACAATGTCCAAGACAGACTATTTTCTGTTGCTTCTCCCCAATGCTATAAAGCCATACCATGTTAGAAAAATATCCCTTGCTCTAAAACTTTACTTAACCTTTTACTAGAACACTAAGCTCTTTGAAGAAGACTTACTTGTTGTATATAACTTAGCTTAGCTCATGAAGCATCTCCTGCTGAGTTCTCAGCTTTCTCAGATGAGTGGTGTTTCCTAAAGTCATCTAGTATGGAGGGAAACGAAATCTGGTGACAGAGGTGTAATTTGCCATCACTACCATTAAGGTAACTGTTTTCAACAGGAATTTACGTCATTCTAGTATACATATCGGATTCAGAGCCACTTCTGTGAGGTAAAAAATATCTTATGGTTGAAAATGTCAAGTGTTAAAGAGATGTCTGGAAGTATGAGAATGGTTGCCTGCCCTCTATCCATCAATAGCATCTGGCCATCCGTCAATGTCAGTGATTCTGTTTTCACCCTGTGTTCTGTCCTTACTATGGATACCTAACTGCTCTTGAGCAGGTTTAAGGAGGGAGGGGAAAAAAATATCATAAAGTATAGCTTTATTCAGAAAGATATTTAGACTAGGAGTCCTATGCGTGGTCAACAGATTTATTTAGGTCAATTCTGTGCAATTGTGTGCTTTTATGCTTTTCTATTTTTATTGCAGTACTGTAGCACAAGTTGAAAGAAAAGCCACATTTTCAGGTGATTTGAATACTGACCAGCTTTTCCACCACTTCTGCCCATAGTAATATAATTACATGCACAGTGACCAGGAGTAAATACTTCTAAATTCGAATCATTCATGTGTTTCCTCTTATTTTGTTACAGTTGCTAATGTATTTATTATGAATGGATAAATAATTAATATTTCTTTGTACTGAAGCTAAAGAAAGGGGAAAGAAGGTTAGTGAAGTGCTAACCAAAACAAAAAAAGGTAATTTCCAAAACTCACTTGCCTTGGGAACATTTATTTTATCATAATTTGTGGATCTGAAAACCCCAGGGTTTCTCTGCACAGAGTAACTGGATGCCCTGTAGAGATACAGATTTTTGGATAAATAATCTTGTTTTACCATGTGCTGCAATTTAGGTCTCGGTAACAATGTGTCTTGCACAAGTAATGTGAATGCATTAGATGACATTGCCTTGAATTTAGGTAATTGAAGAAGATCCATGTCATGTTGATGCAACAGTGGATTTTTCAGTCCTGTGATTGACTGACATATATGCACTGCCTGCACTCACAGAGATACTTTTAAAAGGCCTTTTACTTATTTAGTTTTTTGTCTGGGAAGTCTGTAACTCTTTAAAAAGAGGATTTTTTTTATTCTTTTCCTTCAGGAGACTTAAGGAATTACACCCCATTTGCTGGCAAACAGAATAAATGAGTTCCTACTGCTGATTCACATAAAGCTAGCTTTGTCATTACGTATCTGCAAAGTAGAAAGTAGACCTGTGAAATTACTGAAATAGAAACCCTGATTGGACAAAAGCCCTGAGTCACCTGACCACTGAGTCACAAAAGCAGGGAGAAGAGAGTTGCTGAGAAATGTAGACTCCAAAGGCAGAGTGTATCCAAGAGCTGGTTGCTGTATAGAGTAAGTGAGTAGTCAGAAATATAATGGTTTAAGTTGGAAGGGACCTCAATGATCATCCAGTTCCAATACCCCACCACAGACAGGGACACCTCCTACTAGAATAGGTCACTCAAGGCCTCATCCAACCTGGCTTTGAAAACCTCCAGGGAGGGAGTAGCCACAACCTCCCTAGGCAACCTGTTCATCCAATATAAGCTTTGTTTCTAAAAAGCACTGGATAGAAAAATGTTTGAGTTCTCCACTAGTAGTCAGTAACAAAATTGTAATTCTGAGACTAAAATGTGTTTAATCAGGATATGTTGCAAGGCATTGAAATATTGAGTCACAGTCATGGTAGACCCAAAGGGTTAAAAGAGGCCTGTACATGTGCTGGCTTGCCCAGACATGTTTTTCTGCCTTCCTTCTACTTTGGGAAAGAGACAGCCATGGGAAAAAAGACTGGAGCCATGGAGTCTGAGCACTCTGGCTTACAAAACTTATTTTTCTCCTGCTTGCATCCTGTGGTAAACAAAGTGCATGTGCTTGCCTTCTGCTAAGCCTCTGCTATGCCTATGCTCTATCCCTAATATGGTTATAGCAAACCTGTGGCTTCACCCAAATATAGTCATAACTTTGCTTACTGCCACTCTGGATAAGCTAACTTTGTCCAAAAGTCAAATCAATCTCAGACATTGGTATGAAAAGAGATAAGCAGGTAACACAACATGCTTTGCAGTGCTTTTGCTATTATTCCATGCCTGCCATTGTATCTGTGCCTGTGATTCCTTATTATTATATATGTAGCAACATAAGCTATATTACAGCCTGGAACCATTTTGAGTTTTTCCAGGAGCAACTTGAATAACCTTCACACAATTAGCTGCATATTGCAGCCAGCGTGAGATACACACCTGCTGAGATACATTGCAAGATGTCTGCCTGCATCTCCTGAAGACAAGCAAGCCTGAAGACATGCAGATAGTTGAAAAGCCAGAACCAGTTCAGAAACCACTTGCCCCCCCACTGCCCCACCTCTTTCCTCCANGAGAAATAATATTTGTGAGTAAAAACTTGAAGCTTCCTTTATTAATTATCTTCTGCCATAAGCAGAAAAGGGCCCTGAGTCCATCTAGTGGCCAAGCGGCACTATTAACCACAAGAAATCTCTTCCAGTGTTTATTAGTTAATTAATTCAACTGGATTATTTTTTAATGCATATTGATAGTTAATTCTAGATTGAGATATTATTTCTGTAATGTGTTCTATGACCATTATACAATAACCTGTTTATTATTAAAAAATAGTGGTCAGGGGTGGAAAAGTTTGGATATCAAAATCAATAAACAATATTAATTTCAGAAAAATCATCTTGCATTAATTAATCATAACCCCTTCCATCACAGGCACTAGCTGAAACTGTGTTTAACTTAGTCTGATGTGGCTGATAAGTCTGAAGGATGATATGCCATCCAGAGAGACCTGGACAGCTGGAGAGGTGGGCCCAAGTGAGTCTCATAAGGTTCAACGAGACCAAATGCAGTGTCCTGCACTTGGGTCAGAGCAACTATTACTATCAGTACAACCAGGGAGAGGAGGTGGCAGAATGTAGCCCTGAGTAAAAGGACTTGGGGGTGCTAATGGACAAGAAGCTGGACATGAGCAATGTGTGCTTGCAGCCCAGAAGGCCAACTGTGCTCTGGACTGCATCGAAAGAAGTGCTGCCAGCAGATCCAGAGAGGAGATTCTGCCACTTTACTCTGCTTTTGTGAGATGTCAACTGGAGTACTGCATGCAGCTATGGAGCCCTCAGTACAGGAAGGACATGACCATGATGGAGTGGGTCCAGAGGAGACCACAAAGATGATCAGAGGTCTGGAGCACCTCTGCTACAAGGACAGGCTGGGGGAGCTGGGGTTGTTCAGCCCAGAGAAGAAGAGGGAGATCCAATAGCATCCTCCAAGTACCTGAAGGGGACCTACAAGAAGGCTGGAGAAAGGCTGTAGTAATAGGACCAGGGACAATGGTTTGGAATTAAACAAGAGCAGATTTAGAATGGATGTTAGCAATAAGTTCTTTACTATGAGACTGGTGGAACACTGCAAGAAGTGGGCCATGGAGATAGTTGGGGCCACATCCCTGGAGGTATTCAAGGTCAGGCTGAACAAGGCTCTGAGCAACCTGATCTAGTGGAGGATGTCCTTACTGACTGCAGAGGGGTTGGACTGTATGACCTTTGGGCATCCCTTCCAACCCTAACATTCTATGATTCTATGATTCTGTGATATTAATACTTTTAGCTATTTCTGTATTATAGGGCTGGAGAGCAGCCCTGAGAAAAAGGACCTGGCAGTCTGGGTGGATGAGAAGCTCAACAGGAGCCAACAGTGTGCACATGCGGCTCAGACAGCAACTGTGTGCTGGGCTGCATTAAGAGAAGTATTACCAGCAGGGCAAGAGAGGGGATTCCCCCACTTTACTCTGCTCTTGTTGGACCCCACCTAGAGTACTGTGTGCAGTTCTGGAGCCCCCAGCACAAGAAGGACATGGAACTGTTGGAGAGAGTCCAGAGGAGGGCCACAAAGGTGCTCAGAGGACTGGAGCAGCTCTGCTATGAGGACAGGCTGAGAGAGTTGGGGCTTTTCAGCCTGGAGAAGAGAAGGCTTAGAGAAGACCTTATAGTAGCCTTCCAGTATCTGAAGGGGGCCTACAGGAGGGCTGGAGAGAGACTATTCACGAAGTCTTGTAATGACGGGATGAGTGGTAATGGGTTCAAACTGGCAGAGGGGAGATTTAAATGGGATGTTAGGAGGAAGTTCTTCACAGTGAGGGTGACGAGACACTGGAACAGGTTGCCCAGGGAGGTTGTGACTTCTTCCTCCCTGGATGTGTTCAAGGCCAGGCTGGAGAGGTCTTGAGTTTCCTGATCTAGTGGGAGGTGTCCCTGCCTATGGTGGGGGGTTGGAACTGGATGATCTTTGAGGTCTCTTCCAACTAAAACTATTCTATGAGTCTATAAATAAATTTGGACTGCACTGTGTTCAATGTCCTTTGGTACAGGACATTGGGAGGAAGGTTCACATTGATGCAGTCTTCTACTGTGCTACTCTCTTAAAAGCCCTACAGCCAAGTACAACATTTTTCACATGATTTTTAGGTGAGAAACCTGAATTCTGACTAGGCTATAAAAATACAATGTTATTGAAATTTTCTTTTCTTAAAAAAAAAAAAAGTGTTTTTTTTTCAATGTATTTATGCACATGCACAAATACAAAACTGTTCTCAGTGGGATTACAATAAATATTTATGCCTTCTAAAGCAAACTTCATGCCAACTTTTCTATTCCTAAGTGTTGAAAGACTGGTTGATACTCTGGTACATATTTAAGCTTTCAAGGTTGAAACTTTAGTCCCTGACATGAAGTTGAAACCCATAAGTGATGAATTCCATTAATTTTTACTACAAAAAAGATATGGATATGCTGGAATGTGTCCAGATAAGGACCACAAGGACAATCAGAGAGCTGGAGCACCTCTTCTATGGAGACAGACTGAGAAAGTTGGGGTTTTTCAGTCTAGAGAAGAGAAGGCTTTAAGGAGATCTTATTGTGGCCTTCTAGTATCTGAAGGTGGCCTACATAAAAGCTGCTGAGGGACTTCTTAGGGCATCAGATAGTGATAGGATGGGCAGAAATGGATCCATCTTAGGGGAGGGGAGATTTAGATTACACGTTAGGAAGAAGTTCTTCAGCATGAGGGTGGTGATACACTGGAACAGGTTGCTCAGGGAGGTGGTGGAAGCCTCATGCCTGGATGTTTTTAAGTACAGGTTGAGTGTGGCTCTTGGCAGCCTTATCTAGTGCAAAGTGTCCCTGTCCATGGCAGGAGGGTTGGAGCTAGATGATCCTTGAGGTTACTTCCAATTCTGAGAATTCTGTGAATCTCTGAATTTTGAAAAATGTATTAAAAGGCCCAGTTTCTTGCAGAAAGGTAATATATTTTCAAAGAGAAACAATTTTGTAGAAGTATATATGGAAAGGGCTTGGTTTAAATTATTATTTTTTAAAATTGTTATTATTATTATTATATCCTTCCAGGAATTTAATTTATTACTTCTATAATCACCAAGTTTTCTACCAAGGCTTTCAAGCTTAAAGTTCAGAATGGATACTATGATATTCCTTAATAAACCTTTATTTTTAGTAATTAGTTGCCTTATCGATAATTTTCAACAGTGGAAGTCATCAGGATAATTTTCCTAGTTGCACACTTCCTTTTGTAACATGATAGCCTTTTTCTGAATGAAATGGTAAAGGGTCCTACTTGGATTGATAAACAATATAAAAAAACATATTCGTTGTTTCTAGAGAGTAATTCTATTAACAATTACTCTCCACTCTGTACTGTTCTGAAGCGGTAAAAAGTGGCTTATGTTGTTACATATTTGTCAAAGCTTTTTTCTGTCATGTGCTCTTCATAAACCAGAAGAAAAAAAAATGTTACTATTGATATAAGTCAGAATGTCTATAATAATTTAAATAAAACCTTAACTCTTACATGTCTCATTTTATGGTGGTTATGGTCAGCCTTATGAAATGTGTTTAGGGTTTTAACTTTACAAGCTCTCTCCTCTCACCTGCTCTGGGAGGTTCTGATGTGTGGACTTGTCTGTATCAGCTTTGTTTCTTCCAAGTACCCCTAGACAGATGTGAGATGCACATAATGCCTATCAAATTTCCATTTTTCTTCATGCTTGTTTTTAAACTTTCTCTAGAAAATCATGTTCTCCATGCATGATCTTACTATAATCAAAATATTACAGTTTATTTTCCTGAAGGTAAAAGTTACTGTCAGCAGTTTCAATTTGCTGTCTAAATTTTGACATTAACATATATTTAAGCATTTATATTATTCAAACAAACCTCAACCTACAATACCCTAAATTATTTTTAGATATTGAGGGGCTTTGGAATTATTTTTGAGGTGTCTCAGTTTATGAACGTTCTGGTCAGCATGAGTCGCAGATTAAATTTATTATTGTTCCTTTTAAAATAATACAAAATAATAATGCAAAAATAATTTATTACTAATACACATATTCAGTTACTTTTTTATTCCTAAATTTTACTTTCATGGTAGTCAAAGGTATGAAGAAGGGTGGTGAGACACTTGAACAGGTTGTCCAGGGAGGGAAGGCAAGCCCCATTCCTGAATGTTTTTAAGGTCAGGATGGATGTGGCCCTGAGCAACTTGACCTAGTGGAAAGTGTCCCTGCCTATGGCAAAGTGGTTGGAGCTAGATGATCCTTGAGGTCCCTCCTGACCCTTACAATTCAGTAACTCTGCAATCTCTTTGTAATATAGAAAAACATACTAGCAATATACAAATATATTTAGTATCAATAATAGACAGGTTACTACTTGTAACTTCAAAATTAAATTCTAAGATTCCAAACATGCTTTGAGATCTGTCTGCAAAATTTTGAGATCTGTCTGGTGTTGGGTTAGGACATGAACATCAGAAGAAAAGTCACCATCTGTGGTTTTCAAATCATATGGAATTTACAACTAAAAGGTGAATATGAAACTTCACTGAAACAATGAAAGCAGATCTTTATTTGCAGTTTAAATATACTCTTCTTACATATGTTTTTTACTAGCATAGCAGAGCAACCTTTTAAGTTTAAAGATTATATATGTATATATAATAACACAACAATGTACTGCAGCCCACTTATTCCAAATGTTTTAGTGCTTTACTAGCTAATACTGTACATATTCAACATTTATTTGTACTTTTCATAATAATTTTATGTAAGACTGTTTTGGCAAGTAGACTCTGGATAGTAAGATTGTTGAGGGACTAATACATTTAAAAGTAGGTAAAAAACACTCACAGTACCATTAATTATTAATTTCTTCTTAGCTAAACCAATGATCCTTTGACACACAGAATAGCTTGTATGTATATAACATGTGAGCTAGTTTAAATTATTATAAATACATCAAATGGTTTATTTCTGGGTGTAGGGATTAGAAATATAGATAAGAGAACTAAAAATGACAATGGGTGATGTACCCTAAATTAGCTTAAGAGGATTCGCTGGCTTAAAAAAGTATTAAGTTCAGTCTTAATAGATTAATTTGTCCTGGTATTTTTCTCTTGTGGCAATATTTATGTTATAAAGCTAGTTTGAGGGGAAAAAAAAAAAAAAGAAAAGACAGAAGTTTCTTCTTAAAGTGGAGCTGCTCAGCAAGCCCATCTATTCAGCAAACTGTCTATTAAATGTAACATTGTCTCCAAACATTTCTCATTTTTCTTGGTTGGGATGGCCATTTAATGATTAAACTAGAGCTCAATAAACCAGAGACAACAGTAACTTGCTGCAAGTCAGCCTTCATTTTAGATTTACCAAGCTTCCAGGTGGAGTTCATTACAGGATACCACCCAGTATGATCCCCTTGACAGCACATTAAGAA
>VWZI01020666.1:16363-31411 GCA_013396835.1 Psilopogon haemacephalus | reverse complement strand
CCAAAGAGTGGCTGTCAATGGCTCCATGTCCAAGTGGAGACCAGTGACAAGCAGAGACCCTCAGGGATCAGTCTTGGGACCAGTCTTGTTCAACATCTTTGTGGACAACATGGACAAAGGCATTGAGTACACCCTCAGCAAGTTTGCTGGCGACACCAAGCTATGTGGTGTAGCAGACATACTGGAGGGCAGGAATGGCATCCAGAGGGACCTGGTCAGGCCAGAGAGGTGGCAACAAGCCAACATCATGAGGTTTGACAAGACCAAGTGCAAGGTCCTGCAGCTGGGTCGAGGCAATCCCAAGTACAAATACAGCCTGGGCAGTGATTGGCTGGAAAGCAGCTCTGCGGAGAGGGACTTGGGGGTGCTGGTGGACAAGAAGCTCAATATAAGCCAGCAGTATGCACTTGCAGCCCAGAAAGCCAGCCAGATCCAGAAGCAGCTCGAGGGAGGAGATTCTCCCCCTTTCATCCACCCTGGTGAGATCCCACCTAGAGTACTGCATCCAGTTCTAGAGCCCCTATAACAAGAGGGATGTGGACATGCTGGAGCGTGTCCAGAGAAGGACCAAGATGACGATCAGAGGGCTGGAGCACCTCTCCTATGAGGGCAGACTGAGGGAGTTGGGGCTGTTCTGTTTGGAGAGGAGGAGGCTCCAAGGTGACCTTATTGTGGCCTTCCAGG
Organism: Psilopogon haemacephalus; assembly: GCA_013396835.1. Taxonomy (NCBI): domain Eukaryota; kingdom Metazoa; phylum Chordata; class Aves; order Piciformes; family Megalaimidae; genus Psilopogon; species Psilopogon haemacephalus. Next base: position 30,727 of record VWZI01020666.1, on the reverse strand, counting down.
ATCTGAAGGAGGCCTATGAAAAAGCTGGAGAGGGACTTTTTATTCTCTCAGGTAGTGACAGGACTAGGGGGAATGGAGCAAAGCTGGAGGTGGGGAAATTAAGACTGGACGTGAGGAGAAAGTTATTCGCCATGAGAGTGGTGAGACCCTGGAATGGGTTGCCCAGGGAGGTGGTTGGGGCTGCATCCCTGGAGGTGTTTAATGCCAGGCTGGATGAGGCTCTGACCAGCATGATCTAGGGTAGGGAGTCACTCCCTATGGCAAGTGGGTTGGAACTAGATGAAACTTGTGGTCCCTTCCAACCCTGACTGATTCTACGATTCTAAGACATTGACAGAACTCCTAGAAAGTGTTTGGATGCTGTCTCACTGTGCTGGTTTGAACTAATTGGAGGATTTGGGTTAGAAATTAGACTATATGCTGAGTAATGAAAACACTCACTTCACTCACAGCTTTACTGAGAAAGCAAAAAAAAATTGTTTTAAGAGTTGTAACTCAAATATAGATAAGTGAGATGGTTTCAGACCTCTCTGGACTGTGGCTGCTTTCTTGCATGGCTCCTTTTCCCTGCCTCGTGTAGCTGATTCTCAATAATTATACTAACTTCTTCCTGACTGCTAAGTCGCCTGGCCGATCTACCTTCACCTGTCTGCTGCATCAACAGATGATGAGACAAGATTGGGGAAGGGGGGAAAGGTTGTAGGGGTGGTTAGAAACCCCTCTTAGGGATTTTTGATCTCTGGGAGGGGTGTGGTGTTTCTGTATTACCTTATCTGTTATACACTACAAATATCTGCTTGTATATTGTGCATAGCTGTAAATATAAAGCTTCATTTATCAGCTTCCAGCTGTCTGAGTCCTAGCCTGGGTTATATCAAAGGGGGGGGGGAGTGGGAAAGGGGGGGTGTGTTGTGCAGGTAATTGCTAAACCACCACACTCAGAAATGTACTTAGCCCTGGGAGTCTAGAGATGTAATATCTGTGAGTAAATACATAAAGCCTCACTCTCTAATTCCAAGTGCCTTTGGCCTTAAGCCGAAAGGAGCTTCTTGAGTCCCTCTTGTGGGCAAGTGGTATAATCAAGCACAAGAACTTCTTTTCCAGTTCTAATGGTTTAAAGTTTGTTGTATTATTGCTAGTTATTTCTGAAGTGTTCTAGATTCTGTTTTCCTACATGTAATGTTTTTATGACCACTGCAAAGAGCCCATTGTTATTAAAATTGTGGCTGACAGTGAGAGTCCTGAATATCGAAATTAGTAAGCAATAGTAATTTGAAAATTACTATCTCACAACTTACTGCCATAATAGAGGTCAAGAGAAGGGACGGATGCTGGGCCCAGTCCTGTTTAATATCTTTATACATGATCTGGATTAGAGGGTTGAGCTCATCATAAGTAAGTTTTCAGACACCAAGTTGGGAGCATGTGTTGATCTGCTAGAGGGTAGGAGGGCTCTGCAGAGGGACCTGGACAGGCTGGATAGATGGGCACAGTCCAATGTTATGAGTTTTAGCAAGGCTGGGTGCCAGGTTTTACACTTTGGCCACAACAACCCCATGCAGAGCTACAGGCTGGGGGCAGAGTGGTTGGAGAGCAGCCAGGCAGAGAGAGACTTGGGAGTACTGGTTGACAGCCAACTGGACATGAGCCATCAGTGTGCCCATGTGGCCAAGAAGGCCAATGGCATCTTGGCCTGTATTAAGAATAGTGTGACCAGCAGGACCATGGAAGTCCTTCTGCCCCTGTACTCAGCACTAGTTAGGCCACACCTAGAGTCCTCTGTCCAGTTCCAGTCCCCTCAATTCAAGAGAGATGTTGAGATGCTTGAATGTGTCCAGAGATGGGCAACAAGGCTGGTAAGGAGGCTGGAGCACAGCCCTCTGAGCAGCAGCTGAGGGAGCTGGGATGGTTGAGCCTGGAGAAGAGGAGACTCAGAGGAGACCTTATTGCTCTCTACAACTACCTGAAGGGAGGCTGTAGCCAGGTATGGGTTGGTCTTTTCTTCCAGACACCCAGTGTCAGAACATGAGGACACATCCTCAAGCTGTACTGGGACAGGTTTAGGCTGGATGTTAGGAAGAATTTCTGCATGGAAAGGGTTCTCAAATGCTGGAGTGGTCTCCTCAGGACAGTAGTGAAGTCTTCATCCCTGGAGATATTTAAGAAGAGGCTGGATGAGGCACTTAGTGCAATGGTTTAATTAATTAGAAGGGTTAGGTGATAGGTTGGACTTGATGACCTTGAAGGTCTTTTCCAACCTGGTTAATTCTGTGATTCTGTGAAATGTAGACATGGCACTTTGAGGCAAGGCTTAGTGGTGTTATGTTGACTGTGAATTTGATGAACTTGGAGGACTTTTCCAACTGAAGCAATTCCACGATTCAGTGATTCTCTGATTATTTGATACCAGTCCTTTGACTTAGGCATGAAACTATCCAGAAGTTACTACAATTATAAATAGAATTTTATTATTTTATATCTGGCCACAGTTTATGAATTTCTATTTTCCATAGAAATCATAGCTTGAAAGAACATTCCTTTTAGAGTTTTACTAGAGTAAAAATATATATTAAAAAACAAAATTAAAAAAAATCACTGATTATTGAGATGTGTGTTGTGAGAAATCTAACAACATCACATGTTAATTTTATTAAGATTTTTTTTTTTTTGTAAGTTCACTTTTGCCAAAGGACAGCACCATCTTAAATTGAAAATATCACAGAAGTTCTTCCAACCGTCAATTGTTTTTCATGAGGAAAAAAAAAAAAAGCTTAATATACCACAGTGCATGCTATCCATCTTAAATACCTTTTACTTAATGAAGTATTATGAGAGAATTGGAATCAACACTGCTGAATTGGTGTAATTGAAGTATTGTTCACTTTATTAGGGACAGCTCGATGCTTTTATGCTGTTAGCTCACTAGTGAAGGCAAATGTGTCCAATTCCGATTTGGCCACATAAGTTCTGCAGGACTATGTCCATCCCAGCCAGAAGCATACTAATTGGTTGGTATAATTAAGCACAATCCCATTATTAATATTCATGACAAGTTGTTATCCCAAACCAGATGTTTCCCTTATCTCTGACTCCCTGTGGGAGGAAGCTACTGCTATGGGAAACCAGAGGACTAGCCAGGCCATGAGATCCAAGGTTGGCTGCCTTCTATCTCATCCCAACAATGAAGATTGAGTTTGAGATCACAGATGCAAGTTCTACTTCTTTAGCAAAAGGAGAAGNACCTTGAAGGTCTTTTCCAACCTGGTTAATTCTGTGATTCTGTGAAATGTAGACATGGCACTTTGAGGCAAGGCTTAGTGGTGTTATGTTGACTGTGAATTTGATGAACTTGGAGGACTTTTCCAACTGAAGCAATTCCACGATTCAGTGATTCTCTGATTATTTGATACCAGTCCTTTGACTTAGGCATGAAACTATCCAGAAGTTACTACAATTATAAATAGAATTTTATTATTTTATATCTGGCCACAGTTTATGAATTTCTATTTTCCATAGAAATCATAGCTTGAAAGAACATTCCTTTTAGAGTTTTACTAGAGTAAAAATATATATTAAAAAACAAAATTAAAAAAAATCACTGATTATTGAGATGTGTGTTGTGAGAAATCTAACAACATCACATGTTAATTTTATTAAGATTTTTTTTTTTTTGTAAGTTCACTTTTGCCAAAGGACAGCACCATCTTAAATTGAAAATATCACAGAAGTTCTTCCAACCGTCAATTGTTTTTCATGAGGAAAAAAAAAAAAAGCTTAATATACCACAGTGCATGCTATCCATCTTAAATACCTTTTACTTAATGAAGTATTATGAGAGAATTGGAATCAACACTGCTGAATTGGTGTAATTGAAGTATTGTTCACTTTATTAGGGACAGCTCGATGCTTTTATGCTGTTAGCTCACTAGTGAAGGCAAATGTGTCCAATTCCGATTTGGCCACATAAGTTCTGCAGGACTATGTCCATCCCAGCCAGAAGCATACTAATTGGTTGGTATAATTAAGCACAATCCCATTATTAATATTCATGACAAGTTGTTATCCCAAACCAGATGTTTCCCTTATCTCTGACTCCCTGTGGGAGGAAGCTACTGCTATGGGAAACCAGAGGACTAGCCAGGCCATGAGATCCAAGGTTGGCTGCCTTCTATCTCATCCCAACAATGAAGATTGAGTTTGAGATCACAGATGCAAGTTCTACTTCTTTAGCAAAAGGAGAAGTAAATGTTACATAACCTCAGTTAAAGGAATCAGCAACTGCCAATGGCAAATCTCAAAGCACTTTTAGGAAAAAGCAAAAATAAAATAAAAGGTAAGTATTTTATGCCCAGACTAGCATAGGAGGAATCTATAAGCAAGTTTCTTAGTATCTCAAAACAACAGAAATGCAGCTAGGTGGCCAAAAGTGCTCCGTCACTCATAGCTCAGCCTTTTCACCCTTATGGACCTCTCATGGGTGCCTTGTGGTAGCTCCATTGCCGCAAATTCTAGTAGACCGCAGCTGAATCTCTAGTTCTCTGGTTGTCTTTCTAAGTTTTCTTTTTTTAAAGTATTTTGATCTCCAATAATATCAGCAATAACCTCTGAGGGTGTTAAGTGTCTCATGTCCACCTGTTTCAGTCCTGACATATAGTACTTTCCACAGCAGGACTGTTGTGAGAGATCAAGATTTATATTGCTGAGACCAGTGTAAAACACATAGCCTAGAAAACTCTCTGCAGCTAAGAGCATAAGCTGTGAAGTAGACGCTGCAGGCAGGTTTTATAGCACTTGACACCTTATCCTCTGTTTTCCTTGTAAATTTCAAAAACTCTGGATGCTGGTGATTTCCTCTACTAGGAGTGTGCCTCAGGGTAAAGTAGGTTTTTAAAAAAACTATTTTTCTAGAGAGACATTTAAATAACTGCTTAGGTCTATCTAATCCTTGTAATCACTAACAATTCATACCATTTTTGTAGACCCAAATAAACCAGGAGATTGTATTTCTGTCAGGGCTGTGCCCAGAAGGAACCCAACCTGATTTTTGAGTTACACATCTTTAAGAAGTTTGTGCATTGTCTTCAGAAAAGTAACGACTGGCAAATAAATTTGCAAAATTTAAGTATATGTTTGGCACATGTTGTCTTTAGACCTCTGGAAATTATGTAGTACCTTCCTCAAAAACCTGAACTGGTTGCTTTAGGTCATTGTGACTGCTATTCTCCTAACCTGGGCCACAGATATTTCTGTCTCAGAAAGCACATTCAGGTAGCAAGAAGAATGAAAAGGATTGTACCCACTACAAGGGTAAACAAAATGAGATTTACAGAGAAAGAGCAATTAATGTGGTTGACATGATCTAGGAACTAGCAGAAAAGAGAAAGAACCCACAACTGCATATTAAACATGATTTGGACCTGTAAACTAAAGAATGAGGAATAGCAACCCAAATTTGATGAAGAAAACCTAAGTGGACAAGCAGCAAGGTAAGAGCAGACAAAGACAAAAGGAAATTAGGAAACTGGAAAAGAAAAAATAAGATTGAGAGAAAAGTAAAGCTGCTAGACAGGGCAAGATGGTATGAGACTGCAGTTTGTGAAGAAAGTAAAGACTTGGTTTGTATTAATGATGTATACAAAGTGGCATGATATACTTGAAACCAGGTCTGCAGGCAATTAGGACTAGCATTTGGAGTTTGGAGAGAAGGGGTACGTTTGATGTAGAAAAGCTTAACCTATTAATTCCTAGTAGCTAATGAAAAGAAGAGCAATCAAGTAACATGCTTTATATTTGGGATTGCTTGTCATAATTCGTAGGAATTAGTTAAAGAACACACAAAGGTCCTTATCCTATGCTATTAGCAAACATGCATAAATCAATACAGATACCTGCACCTCCTATCTTCTTTCTTATATTTACTTATATCAAATGGCAACTTTGCTCAATTAAAAGTCTGACTCAAGCAGTCAATCTCAAGCTAATATATAGCTAAAATATAACTAATCTTTATATAGGCATATGCATAGCAAAATTTTGCAATAATCTGAAAAAAACCCCTGTTAACACTATGACCCATGGAAAGATTTCAGCAAAGTTCTCAGTTTGCTTTAGTAGAAGACAAATAGAATGAACAATCAGAACCCTCATTCAAATTATTCCTTTTACAAAGTGATTTTAATGCCAAGGTTTAAACCCAAATGCTCAGATTATCTCTTGCAATCTTGCTAAGAAATGTGATGTGTGTCTACCTTGAGCAAAGTAGCTCTGCAGTCACATTCCATTCAGATATTATAAATCCCATAATTAAGATTGTAATTGAAACCTTAATTCAACTCAGTGTGAGTACATTATAGCCTTTAATTACTTCATTATGCATGTTTTATTCCCTCTCTCTCTTACTTGGTGCAGACGATGGTCATTGCTGTGGGTCCAAGTGGTGCTTTTCTTGTCAAGGAAAATGTAGATCATACTACTCTGACTTATTTTGTGCTGAAGCAACAAAACAGAGGCTGAAAGTATGGTGACTACTAATCAAAGGAGACATGGAAAACTGCATCACATCTACAGCAGAGCTTGTATCTAATGATAGATGATGTCACATCAGGTAGCACCATAATCACAGTGACCTCAAAGATCATGTGGTCCAACCTTTCTAGGTAATAGTAGAAAATTAACGAAATGGCCCAACATCCAGTCAAGCTGAGCCTTAAAACTGTCTAATGTAGAGGAACCCACCACTGCCCTTGGGAGATTATTTCAGTTTCTAACTGTTCTTCTGGTGATAAATTTTCTTCTGGAATCCAATAAGGGTGTCCCAAGGAGTAACTTGTACCCATCACCCTCGTGTTTTCCACATGACTCCTCGCAAAAAGGGAGTGCCCCTCCTCCTGGCATCCACATTTTCTGTACTGGTACATGACAATAAGGTCCTTCCCAAGCTTTTCTTCATGCTGAAGAAGCCCAGCTCTCTCAGCCTTTCCTCATATGACAGGGCTTCCAGTCCTCTGATCATACTCCTGGCCTTTCCTTGGGCACCTTCCAGCCTGTCCACATCAACTTTTTGTACAGTGGGGATCAAAATTGCAGGCAGTGCTCCAGGTGTGGCCTGAGAAGAGATGACTAGAGTGGGATATCTCTGATGCTGGTGCCTTTGTTTATGAAACCCAGCTGAGCTGCTTGGCTTACTTAGCCACTGCAGCACACTCAGCTAGATTTTGTTGTCCACCAAGACCCACAGGTCCTTCTCCACAAGGATACTCTCCAAACAGGTTGATCCCAGTCTGATCTGCACTTCTGAGTTCCTTATTCCCAGGTGCAAAACCCTACATTAGCCCCTCTTGAACTTCATAAGGTTCTTGCTAATCCAAGTCTTCAGGCTGTCCAGGTCTTCTTGAAGCATGGCTCTCCCTTTTCAAGTGTCAGCCCTCACACTCATTTTAGTGTTGTCAACAGAGACACTAGCTTATGTCTAAACAACATTGTGGACCAATGACTGAGTTGATTAGGATTGCTCCCTAGCAGTAAGACTCAAATTAGTTGAGAAGGAGAGCTTTACTGACTCTAACTCTACATAGTTCGGTCAGCACCAGCTCAGGTGTAACTGCATAACTCTGCTTTGCACAAAATAAACTGAAGCCAAACATTTAAGCAGTCTTTTGATACATTATTAGTAATTTTAAAATCTAATATTAGTGTCTTTATAATTTATGAGCCTACTGAGTCATAGAAAAACACAGAATTTTTATTAACAAGTGCTGGAATTTCATTTTGTCTAATTCTATTTGATGCAAAGTACATTGGAAAATCAGATGCTTGGTGTCTTGGACACCAAAGTAAATGTTATGATGATCATACCGAAGAACTTCAATGTTGCAGGTATTATATTATCAGTTGTCCATGAAGAGCTTGTTTACAGCAGTGAGCGTCATGGGAGAGATAAAAGCTAAATTAATCTTTCTGTTAAAAGAAAGTCTACTAAACACAACAAAAAAAAATATCACAAGGCACTCAGTTGGTCATTGCTTCTTAACCTAGAACTAAAAAGGCAAAGGAAAAACATACTGTGGCTACATAATTAAAGAAAAATAATTATCTTGCATACACAAGAGTGCTGACCAAAAGATGCATAATCACTGTTTTTGTCTTAGCATCAGAGGAATTTGGTTTGTAGCCTTAATATATTAATTGTGTGAAACAAAAATATAAGATAAAAGGTGCAAGAAATTTACTAACTTTACTTAGATTATAGCAAGTATTAAATTTACTTACTAAACAGCAACACTTAAAAAATCAATATTATCCAAAATTTGCCCAGAGCTTCCCTGAATACCTCAGAATGAGCTGTACTTAACTGTGAAAATGTTTGTGAGCCATCATCTTTTTAATGCTGACAGCTAAATGTAGTACCTCTAATCTAGAGAAAATAGCTTTTTATTGATTCACTTTGTTTGTTTGTTTCCTTCAGCAATTCCATAGACAAATATAAAGCCAAGTATTTTTTCTTACAGCTCTCACAGCTTACTTTAAGGCAGCGGTTTTGAACACAGTAATGACTAAGGAAGCACTGGGATGTTTTTTCCCAAATATAGATCATGGGCTATGGCACCCCTAAATGAACTGTGTTACAAACAACATTGTAGTTACTTACGACAGTTGTTTTGGTCAAAGTTTCAGAGTTCTATCCAATTTTGTTAATTTTGCACTGTAAGTCTTTTGAGAATGGTTAGTAAACAGTGTACTCATCAAATATTTTACACCGTAATATATGAAATGGTTAATTGAAAGCACACACATTGTTTGATGCATTAGGGTGATCTGTTTTTGTGCATGAGAAATTAAGCAATTTTTTTTTAAACAGAAATTTTGTTAGGTCACAAAATATATTTAGGAACATCTTATTTCTGTACCTTAAGCGGGACTGGGGCAATATTCTACATCCCTTGCTTATTCTGCAAAGAAAATGAATTTCAAGTAACCTGCTTTTGATCAGATCTTTTTTTTCCCCCATGGATTTAGAAAAAATCTACCAGTGGCCAACTAAACAAGAATACCTTCTCCTGATCTGAAAACCAGAATTTTCAGAGGGTCAGTGCGTCCCTAATTATAATGATGCAGTTAACACTACTCTAATTGAAAGGTTGTGTCAGCATTTCCATTATAAAGCCATGTTTTTCATGGGTTGTAGCTCAGCTGTAAAGATTCAATCTGGGCTGAAACATGTCAAAAGACCTCATCATGCTCCATACAGAATGCCTTCAAACTCCCAATTAAACCAGTGAGTTCTCCAGGCAGTGACTATTTCAAACAAATAAGGGCAGACTTTACATGATTCATTTTATAATGCCATCATATACAAAGGATTGGCATTCAAGTAAATAATTTTGTACATGCGCTCAAAATTTGCATTTTCTCCATAATTAAAGATCACCTGAAAAATACCCTGCAAATTAGACCATTTTAATGTGCTGATCTGACATCTGCTCTGAGAAATAAAATATTCAGTAAAACATAAATGTATTAATTTACAGTGATTTAGTTGTAATATTTAATGATAAAAACATTTATATGAGATAGAAACTTGTAAAATGAAAACATCTGTAGTAATTTCAACATCCTTCAGAGTGCAGGTTGAAGAATAAAATATATTATAGAATAAAGAATAAAAGAAATTGTTTGCTAAATGAAGGATGACTAAAATTGTAGGGTGAAATTACATTTAAGCTATAGAGAAATAGAACACAAGGGAGCGTAAAATGAGTGATTAAAATCCATCTCACAATATCCATTTGAGAGAATGCAGAAAATATCCTGAACTGAAACAACACCAAAATCAAAATAATAGAAGGCAGTTATACAGAGATGTACAGTTGCACAAAACAAACAAAGAAAGAAAGAAACAAAACAAAACAGAACAAAACAAAACCAAAACAACCCAAAACAAACCCAAAAAACCCCAATACCAAACTAAAAGAATCAAACTGTGTTTTGTGGAAAATCTGAGTACATGACTGCAAAGAGGAGAAAAAAGGACAATTGTTTGTTGATGTGCCAAATTCTGCCTTGATTTGAAAAATTAAAAATAATTCAAATGGCAAAAATACAGACTTGAATTGATGAAAAAAAGAATTTGCATTTTAGACATTTTGCAATATCAGAAATGTGACACATCCAAATAATGCTTAATGTATCCTTCTTCCATTGATGGGACTGGCAAGCCAATTAATTACAGTGAGAGTAAGCATGAGCATGGCACTGAGACTTAGATTTTTGTCTGCACACCAAGAGCAGAGTTGAGGCCTCATGGCCTCTGAAAGGCAGAGTGAGTTGGTCAGCACCTACATAACTTGGTGGTACATAATCCGTGTGTGACATTGTTATGCAGCATAATCCTTCTCAGCCATGCCCAGACATGCATATCAGAGCCGCATCTGCACTTCATAGAGCCCTTTCATCCATGAGCAGTGAGTGACAATGTTGGAAATTAATAGGTTCAAGTCATTGTATTTGCTGGGGGAACTGTGCAAAATCCCAGCTGCAGGGGCAAGGGACACATAAAGTACCTAGGAAAAGTGTTAAAAAAATATGTAGTGGTTGGTAGCTGGTAATTCTCTCTGCCCTGTGTTGAACTGCTTGCTTCATAAAGGTGGTAAGGAAGTGCATTTCAACGCATAGTTGTGCTTTCTTGCTCCTGGTGGCATCTGACCACAAGGGTATGGAAATGCTGCAGATCTGTATGCAATAGAGAATTCTTTCTGCGTCTGTAAACTCTTTTCACAAAGATCCAGCTGTTTCTGCTTGTTCCTCCCTGTCCTGCAATTGCCCTCCAAGGGAGAAGGTACTCTGCAACAATGCACTTCTGAGTTTAATGTATCCTCTCTTCTCCCTCCTGCAGATTTGCACTGCAGAGTAATGTTATATGGTGTTTTCATCTGTGGATGAGATATGGAGAAGTGTTTATCAGAAGCTACTAGGGTAGTTAACAAAGCACTAACTGGCTCACATATGAAGTTGCAAAGCATCTGTCAAGGGTTAGGGCTGGGCTGCCCACTAAATGAGTGACAGGTGCTCTCTACCCAGCCCCTTTATCTTCTCAAAGAAAAAACAGAAAGGGAATAAGAGACACTGATGGTTTGGAAAAGTAAAAATACTTTAATGACGTTAGTAACAATATGATAAAATATATAAAAATATATGCAAACCCCAGTATTGAACAAAACCCTGATGTTTCTTAGTTACCAGGGCCACTAATAGTGTTGCAGATGTCCTAGACTGGGTCAAGTGGCAGATAAGAATCAGATTCAGGAGATGGATTCAGGAGCTCATGGATCAAGTATGAAGACAGGATTGACAGAATCCTCCTCAGATGCAAGCAACTGAAAGTAGAGGGGGAAGATGAAGCTTGGCCTCAGTTATCCCTCAGCTTTATCCTGAAGCTGCCATCCATGAGCTGAAATTCCTTGTGAATCAGCTAAATGCCACCTTTCCTGTTTGTTCCTCCTTGCAGGTGCTACCTCTAGTATTTTTCACCCATAGATGCGGCATAAAATGTGGCAGTGCTCTGTCTGTCCAGGAGAGCGACTTTCCACAGACCAGCCCTTGGTAGCAATTCTCCCCACCAGTGTTGTCACTGCTAGAAGCAGCTCCTGGCTGTGCAAACCTGCCCTGAACTTTAGAAAGTGACAGCAATTAGCAGAGACAGGGTGGAGAAGTGCATCACTAAATATAATTAGTCGTGCTCTAAGTCATACCAGAGTAGGATCTGTCACTGAAATTGAAGGAATTTAGAACAAGTGTTCACAAAATATCTGAATTTCTCATGGACTTGCAGAGAAATATAATCTGGGTACTGATTTTAGAGACAGTCTGCGAGTCAGCTTCCTGTGAAACTACCTCTTAGCTAGATTAAGATAGCTTTTAAATTCACATTTTGTTACAAACTTGAATAAAATGGAAAAGAAGCCTTTGGGTTAAGGAGAGTAATTTCATGAGAGAGACTCTGACTGTATGGGGATTTGCTAACCATCTGGATTTTCCCTTGTGGATGCTAGTATTGTATCTTAAATTATGTAGTTCTGAGAGCAATAATCCAGTTATGCTAAATAACTTTTTTTCTTCCCTTTGGTGTTCTAATTTTGCTGTTTTGCTTGTGTAACCATTCCTCTAGTAAAGATGTTTTCAAGACTCACAGTTCTGAAATAAAAAGAAAATTTTTTTATTTTTACTGTATTAAGAGTGAAGATACAGCAAAGCCCTGAAATATTTTAGAACAGGATCACTTAATTCAGAGTTATAATAGGATATTATTTCTAATGGCTTCAAACTAAATGCACAGTTCATTTAAAAATGCAAAGCTGACTTGATAACCAGTCAATGTAATGAAACAGCAGTACCAATAACAGTACACTTGAATAGCTCATATTGGACACAGAAGCAAGGATGATGGCATGATACTGGCTATTAACAGGTAACTGTTCCTGGTATATAAGACTTTTTTTTCCTTCTTTTTAAAGTACAACTCAGTATCTCATTTCCAGAGAATACACATTTCCAGTTTAAAAATTCATATGGATACTATTTAGTCACATTGACTGTTACATTTTCAGAATCCACCGTGAGGAGCTGCACTTCTGCCTTCCAGCAATTAAATTCTGCATTCTTCAATCCACCTCCAAAAGTTAATTAGTTATGGTAGGTGGTATTCAACAGTTGCGATATTTCACATTCGAGGTGGCTGCATTTTGCTGATGAATGCATATATTGGTTTCATTTTGTGAAGCTATTTTGGGGTTTATTTGCATTAATATAGATATAAAAATAAGTCAATAATCTCACATTAAAAAACCCAAACAAAACCAAACCAAAAAAACCCTCACATAACCTAGAACAACTTACCTGTTGTAAAATGCATCAGCTCAACAGGTAATGACCTAGTTATATACTCTGTTTTTCAAATTGTTTGTTAATTAATGCATTAGCAGATCTGATTCCAACATTGAAGGACAGAAGTAAAATGTCTAGAAAAGGCAGCAATTAGCCCACCTTAGAATACAGTTCACATGAATGAGCCAAATTGTTTTTTCCTGCAATTTTTTTGTTGCTTGTTATGAGTAGGAAGATTTTTTTGTTAATATGTTTACTAGATAACAGATTTGTTATTTTTTTAGTTAGATTTGATGAATATTTATCTTTTGAACCTGGTATTATTAAGGGCAAACATAACACCCATCTACAAGAAGGGAGAAAAAGGATGACCCTGGGAACTGAAGTACAGAGCAATCAGTTTCAGCTCTATGCTTGGCAATATCATGGAGCAGATCCTCCTGAAAGCTCTGCTAAGGCAAATGGAAAACAAAGCAGAGGTGATTGATTGTAACCAGCATGGCTTCATCAAGATCAAATCATGCCTAATAAATTTGGTGGCTTTATGTGATGAAGTCACAGCAGCAGTGGACAAGGGAAAGGCAACTGATGTCATCTACCTGGATCTGAGTAAGGCCTTTGACTGTCCCACATGACATCCTGGTCACCAAATTGGAAAAACATGGACTAGATGGGTGGAGCACTCACTGGATAAGGAGTTGCCTGGATGGTGGCACACAGAGAGTGGTGATCAAGGGCATAATGTCCACCTGGAGACCAGTGACAAGTCGCACCCCTTAGGGGTCAGTGCTGGGACCAGTGCTGTTTAACATCTTTGTCAGTGACATGGACAGAGGAATCAAGTGCACATTCAGCAAGTTTACAGATGACACCAATCTGTGCGGCACAGTCAACTTGCTAGAGGTCAGGGATCCATCCAGAGGGACCTGGACAGGCTGGAGAGGTGGGCCCAGGCCAACCTCATGACATTCAACAAGTGTAAGATCCTGCACCTGGGTTGGCACAATCACAAGCACATCTCCAGGCTAGGTGGTGAATGGCTAAGAGCATCATGAGGAACAGGACCTGGAGATCGGGGCTGATGAAAAGCTCAACATGAGCTGACAGTGTGAGCGCAGCCCAGACAGCAACTGCATGCTGGGCTACATCAAGAGCAGTGTGGCCAGCAGGGCAAGGGAAGTGATTTTAACCCTTTACTCTGCTCTTGTCAGACTCCAACTGGAGTACTGTGTGCAGTTCTGGAGCCCCCAACACTAGGACATCGACCTGTTGGAGTGAGTCCAGAGAAGGGCCATGAAGTTAATCAGAGGGCTGGAGCACCTCCTCTATGAGGACAGGCTGATGGTTTGTACTAACTGCAGTATTTGAATGAGAAATTAGACTATAGGCCAAGAGATGAAAACACTGATGATGCTACTTCACTCATAGCCCCTCATTGGGCGGCACTTAAAAATAATGTGGTGATTTAGCAGTTATCTTCGCCCC
>VWZI01020664.1:23339-35647 GCA_013396835.1 Psilopogon haemacephalus | reverse complement strand
TGGTGCTGAAGAACAGAAGCAGGTTGCAAAGCACAGCTGAGCAGTTCTCGGTCTCCACGCGGCTTGTTGCAGAGCAGGTGGAGGAGCAGCGGGGAGCGGCAGGGAATGGCAGGGGCAGAGTGTGTGAGAGAGAGAGGGAGAGGGGAGCTGAGCCCCCCCTTCTTATAGTCCAAATCAGGGCAGGAAGTGGGAGCGTTCAGCCATGCCACCTGGGGGGAACGGGCCAAACCAGCCCTGGGGAATGGGTAGGGGGTCACAGGTGGGCTTAACCCTTTACAGGATTTTAGTGCGAAAGCTGAGATTCGGTGGTGTGGTGGTGCTGAAGAAAAGCAGAAAACTTCTTTGGTTGCAAAGAAATAGTCCCCGTTCCAAAGAAAAAAATATGATGGCGGTCTGCACGTGGTGGTTGGTGAAGCAGCAGGGAAGCGGCAAGCAGTAGCTCCAGCAGCCAGGACGAGGAGAAGTGGGAAGAGAGGGAGAGAATCGGCCCCCCTCCCTTTTTATAGCCAAGACCCTAGCAGGAAACGGGAGTGGCTAACCAGGACACCTGGGTAAAGGGTCAAACCAGCTCCTGGGAAGAGGCAGGGGGTCCCAGGTGGGCTTAACCCTTTACAGATGCTCAGGGGGCTGCAGCAGCTCTGCTATAGGAACAGACTACTAGAGCTGGGGGTCTTCAGCCTGGAAAAGAGAAGACTTTGAGGAGACCTGGGAGTAGCCTTCCAGTATCTGAAAGGAGCCTAGAGGAAGGCTGGGGAGGGACTATTCACAAGGTCTTGTAATGACAGGACGAGGAGGAATGGGTTTGAAGTGTCAGAAGGGAGGTTGAAAGTGGATGTTAGGAGGAAGTTGTTTGCAGTGAGGGTGGCACTGGTAGAGGTTGCCCAGGGAGGTTGTGGCTGCTCCCTCCCTGGAGATGTTCAAGTCCAGGCTGGATGAGGCCTTGAGCGACCTGATCCAGTGGGAGGTGTCCCTGCCTGTGGCACAGAGGGGTTGGAACTGGATGAGTTTTGAGGTCACTTACAACCTAAACCATTCTATGATTCTATGATCAAGTCTCCTGTCAGTAAATTCACAGATGACACCATGCTGGTGGGGAACTGTGGATCTACTGGAAGGTAGGGAGGCCCTTGAGAGAGACCTGGACAGGCTGAGTTGATGACTGAGGCCAATGTGGTGTGGTTTAACAAGGTCAATGGGCAGAGACCTACACATTGGCCACAATAACCCCATGCAGCACTACAGACTGGGGGTGAGTGGCTGGAGAGCAGCCTGGCAGAGAGGGATCTGGCACTGCTGGGTGACAGCAGCTGGACAGGAGCCAGCAGTGTGCCCAGGTCTGCTCTTAATCCACTCATTGCTCAGCATTTGATGTTTCTTGACACAAGTACAGGACCTTGCCCCCCAGCTGTGGTGTCTACCCCCTCCCACTTCCTGCTGGGACCCTCTGTAAAGGGGAGATGAACTTTCTGTCTCTCTCTCTTGCTTCTGTGTGCTGCTATCCTGCTGCTCCTGCCCTTTACCACCTGCTCTCCAGCCAACACGTGGGGAGTGCAACCACCTTTGGAACTCTTTCTCCTTGCTGCATCCATCATCATCATTTTGCATCCATCTGCATCCACCACCAATTTTAACTTAACCATCTGGATTCAACTCCATCCACTCTCATCTACCAGTCGTTTACCTATATTTTGTATTTTGTTTCCTTTCCCCATATCCTCTGTAATTCCACTCACCTAAAATACCTTCTATTACCATGGTTTTTATTTCCTGATGAGTTCCAAGCACATACTTTAGGTACAGCAACAAAATGCATGTAACTTAGCTTTGAAAAACATTTAAACATGGCACACCTCTGCTATGAGGACAGGCTGAGGGAGTTGGGACTTTTCAGCCTGGAGAAGAGAAGGCTGCCAGGAGACCTTAGAGCAGCCTACCAGTATCTGAAGGGCTAGGGAGGGACTGTTCACAAGGTCTTGTAATGACAGGATGAGGGGAATGGGTTCAAACTGGGCAGAGGGGAGATTTGAATGGGATGTTAGGAGGAAGTTCTTCACAGTGAGGGTGGTGAGGCACTGGCACAGGTTGCCCAGGGAGGTTGTGGCTGCTCCCTCCCTGGAGGTGTTCAAGGCCAGGCTGGATGAGGTCTTTAGTGTCCTGATCTAGTGGGAGGTGTCCCTGCCTATGGCACAGGGGGGTTGGAACTGGATGATCTTCGAGGTCTCTTCCAACCTAAACCATTCTATGACTCTATGATTCTAAAATAGCAACAAAACTGATTTCAAATACTAGGGGACGGCGAAGCCTCAAGAAGATGACAGGTATAATTTTAACAGGCAGGAGAATATTTGTTTAAGTTTCCCAAACCCAGGAGTATTCTGAATACGAGCCTGGCTTACTTACTTTTATGATGGTAGGTTTCCATATTCTTAGTGAGACATTCACCTGGTATATGTCAGATGGGATCATGACACAATTAATAGATGCACAGCTGTACGTGTCACAGTCCTGTTTGGAATGCACCAGCATGGATTAGGAGACTTTTTTCATATTACTAAAATAAAAACCATGCAGACTATTATATACACAGATCATGGACTTGTTACGACGCCAGTACTAAACTGACACGAATTACTGGGGCTTTGTCCATGAAAACATGTGGTGGTTTGGGAGTTATCCACCCCCACACAGTTTTGAAATCACCCAGACGAGAATGAGCCAGCTGGAAGTTAAGGAATGAAGCTTTTATAGTCATATACAAGCAGATATCTACAACAGAGTACAAGTATTTACAGCTAGATACAGTAAAAAGGTAATACAGAAACACCATAGCCCTCCCAGAGATCAGAGACCCCAAGAGGGGTTCCCAACCACCCTGCCACCTTCTCCCCACCCACCAATCTTATCCCAGTATCTGTCTTATGTGCCAGGTAAGCAGGGAAGATCAGCCAGTGGGGGTTAGAAGCCGGAATTGATTAGTTGGCTTACACAGAAGCCAAGGAGAGGGAAAGACCAACAGCCAGAGTTCAGACCCAAACAGCTCTGCCTTATCTATGTTTGGGTTCTTACTCTTGTATCAGTCAGCAAACCTATGAGTGGAGCAAACATCACCAATGTTTGCCTTTCTCAGCCTATAATCTCTAATTTATCTTATTAAAATATTCCAATTGGCCTGAAACCAGCACAAAATGACAGTGAAGTGCATAAAACAAGTGGAGGCATTCATGCTGGGACATGCTCAGTTTTGGCAGGCTTGTGGGAGAAAGCTCTGTTGCTGTAGGTACATCAGCAGAGCTTCTCAAGGAGGCACAACCTGTAACAAGTGTTCTTCTGCCAAAACAGCTATGTCCTGTCTGTAGTGTTTTGGGCAGGGCATCTGAATCTTTCAAGCAAGGGAAGATGTGTGCCACAAAATGTTAGTATATTTACTTCCCAGTACCACATGCTAGCTGGAAATTACGTTTGACACTTTGGAAACATTTGCTGAGTCTAGTTCTCTGACTCCCCTGTGGAGGACTATGATGGCAAAATACTCTACTTATGGCATGGGTTCATATGCATCAAATCTCAGCTTGCACCTCTATGCTGAGGAGGCAGTGCAATGCTTTCCCTCCATGATGTACCAACATAACTACAGGAACAAAATTACTTTGCAACTCTTCCACCTCAATGTGAAAGGCTAATCCTTTCCAAAATGGTATCATCGTGGTTACACTTCTACCAGCTGCATGGAAAAGAAAAATCTATGAAGGCACAGAGTGTTGGCACTTGAGAGAGTGTCCCAAAAATCTCGAGGGGTAAATCAGATGCTTTTAAGACATGACCATTTGTTAATCACAACGGAAACACAGAAGTGGAGATGCACTCAGGTGCTGCATGGTCAAATGTGCTGCTTTCATCTACACATTTCCTACATTTTTAAAAGAACCCCCACGACTGCAAGTTCAGTTCACATACACTTTTGCAGACAAATTAAAAACTGCTGTTAGGCCACATGAAGATGACTTTCCAGGCTGTGGAGGTAAAGTGAATTTCCCCAGCACGCAGCTTGAGAGAAGCACTCACATGCACATCGTAGTCAGCTCCAAGATCTAGTTTAATATCTGGGATGTAGATATATATTATATGTAGTCTTACCATAATGGTATCCTTTGTAGGTTCTTTTATTTTTGACAACACAAATGGTCTCCCAGTGCTGATCTTTAAAGGATCTACAGGGTGACTTGGGTGGCAGATGGCATTCTGTTAGCAGAAACAAAAACGTTACTCTTACTGTCTGAACAGGCAATCCATTAACAACAACAACAACAACAAAATGCTCTGGAAATAAACCAACATTAATACCATTTAATAATAAAATTAGTAATATCTCTTTGCCGTGGTAGACCTGATGGGGTCAAAATAAGCCTATATATGTGCTGGACTGTCCAGACAAGTTTTTTCTGCTCTCCTTCTGTCTGGGGAAAAGCAACTGTGGGAAAAAGGACAAAAGACCTGGAGCCATGGAGTCTGAGCATTCTGGCTTACCCCACTTGTTTTTCTCCTCTTTGCATCCCTTGGTAAACAAGGTGCATGCTCTTGCCTTGTGCCAGGCTTGTGCTAGGCCTATGTGTCCCCCCAGATATGGGCATAGCAGACCTGTGGTTTCACCTAAATATGGCAAAGTTTGGCTTACTGCCATGCCGACTGCATAAGCTGTTATGTCCAAAGGCCCAACCAAACTCAGGCACTGACAGATGAACAGATGAGCAGGTAACACAAAGTGCTTTTGCCATTGTTCCTTGCTTAACTGATATGCTGTCTTCTGCTGTATCCGTGCCTGTTGCCTACTGGCAATGCTAATACCTTATTATACATAGCAATATAAACTATAGTCCAGCCTGGAACTGCCTCGAGTTTGCCAGGAGCAACTCTAATTGCTTTCACGTGATAGCTGCATGCAGCAGCCAGCATGTCACACCTGCTGAGACCACACTGCAAGATATCCTGCGTGCATCTCCTGAGACAAACAATCCCTGGATGCACACAAATCATTCAAAGCCAGCACCAGGTCAGCAATCTTTGCCCCTTCCCCCAGCAGCCTGTGGAGCCAAGAAAGGAACTCTGACATCTCAGTAGCAACCAGCAGCCAGACCAGACAGAAAGGCAACAGACAGAACTCCCTGCAAGTGTTTTGAGTACTGTCTCAATTTATTGCTAGCCTCACAAGTAGAGAAATAATATTAGTGAGTAAATATCTTAAGCTTTTCCATCTACCTAGCTTCTGCCTATGCAGAGGGTCCCTGAGTCCATCTGGTGGCCAACCTGTATATTTGCCACAGGAACTTTCTCTTCCAGTTAATTAATTCATTTGAATTCAATCATTTATGCATATTGATAGCTATTTCTAGATCTGGATATGGTTTACGTAATGTGTTCCGTCACCAGTACAACTGAAGCAGCTTGTTATTAAAATCAGTGGTCTGGCATGGAAAAGTTTGAATATCCAAATTAATGAGCAACTTGAATTTTGAAAAATCATCTTGCATTAATTAATCAGACCCCCATTCCAACACACTATTAAACACTAAATGCAATTGGGTCGTGTATTGCAAGAGTGCACAACAGGAAAGAGTACTGTGTGCACTTCTGGAGCCCCCAGCACAAGAAGGACATGGAACTGCTGTAGAGAGTCCAGAGGAGGGCCACAAAGATGATAAGAGGGATGAGGACAGGCTGAGGGAGTTGGGACTTTTCAGCCTGGAGAAGAGAAGGCTTTGAGGAGACCTTATAGCAACCTTCCAGTATCTGAAGGGGGCTACAGAAAGGCTAGGGAGGGACTGTTCACAAGGTCTTGTAATGACAGGACGAGGGGGAATGGGTTCAAACTGGCAGAGGGGAGATGTAAAGAGGATGTTAGGAGGAAGTTCTTCACAGTGAGGGTGGTGAGACACTGGCACAGGTTGCCCGGGAAGGTTGTGGCTGCTCCCTCCCTGGAGGTGTTCAAGGCCAGGTTGGATGAGGACGAGGTGGTTCAAGACCAGGATGCTCTAGTCCTGATCTAGTGGGAGGTGTCCCTGCCTGTGGCACAGGGTGGGTTGGAACTGGATGATCTTTGAGGTCTCTTCCAACCTAAACCATTCTGTGATTCTATGAAATTGAAGTAGTGTAGGTACTGAAGTATCATTATTCAAACAACAAATCAGTTTTTTGTAATGAGGTAACTTAACCTAAACTCTGTCCAGCTTCTTAATCATCTGTAGAAGCATGAATTAGCAAGAGTGAGCCATTAAAAGAGCTAAACATCTTTACCAAGGGAATCCACAAAGGTTCTGCCTGAGCAAGTAAGCCAGACACATTAAACACAGGATTCAAGAGTGTCTGTGGCAGGACTCAGGGATGAGGAGGAAGGGTTGGTGCACAGGTAGACCCTTGTGGCTCCTTCAAAGTCAAATGGGAAATCCTTTGGTGTCTTCAGTGTAAGGAGATTTGTGTGTCTTCAGTCAGGGCATTCAATTTCAGATGGTTAGCATGAAGAGAATTGCAAATCCCCTGCAGTGCACTACTATCACTAGAGGGTTACTAGCAGCCTATGAACTACACCCACAGAAAAAGAACAGATTGGGTGAAACATGGCCTAGGAATGACAATAGTGGGGAAAGGAATTTAAACCCAAGACAATTTCCTTGCATTCTAAACACTTAAATATTTGAGGCGGGGGGCTGCTGGACTTTGTTTTGCTGGTTTGTTTTAAAGTGAAGCTTGAGCTTTCACTTAGTTTCTTTTCCAGTGCTGCAATGCCTCAAAACTAAGTGAAATTTGTTTGAGAGATTAAAAAACAACAACAACAAAAAAAAAGAGATGGCATTTACACCAAGAAGATATTTAGGCCACCACTTAGTGACGTTTGTGCTCTTTGGACATCCAGTTACTGATACAGCTCAGGCTTTAGCATGTACTGATCTGAAAGAAATGAGATTTGTGGAATCTGTCATCTCCTCCAGCTGCTCTGGAGGAGTGAAATGGAAAAATGCTCTTGAGAGCATTTGAAAGACATGACCCTACCATCCCCTTCAAGATGTTTCAGTGCCCCAGAGAAGGAAGCAGCCAGAGGACTGCTCCTGCTGGAGGGCAGATGTGCAGGAGGGCTAATTTCAGTAACAGAAAGAAGAGGACTGCACAGGAGGTTGAGCTCTGCATGTACACTGCAGGATTAGAGCATTTGCAGCAAGTACTGCTGAAAATAATCTGAGGCTCAGTAGGTAAAAGTAACTTCTGTCACTCATATCTCAGTCTGGACTTCATTTTAAATCTGTTTCTTTCCTTTATAGAAACTTTATCTGTCTTCATAGGCACTTTTCTATGTACCCTTAAAACACCAGCATCTTATCTTTCAGACTCAAAGCAACACCTGCATTTTGAAGTTTGCATTTTTCAGTTCCTTGCAACAAAAAAAATTCAATGCATATATCCTAATGTTTGTATTTTGCAGTTCCTTGAAACAAAAAATTTCAGTTCGTAGTTCTTAATGTTTGCATTTTGCAGTTCCTTACAACAAAAAAAAATCAAATGTAGATGAATTACAAAGATCCAAATGCCTGCAGCTTACCTGGGAATGCGACAAGGCAGTAAGGTACAGGAGAGTGTTCTTGGCTGCTGTTACATTGGGAAATAAGATCTGCAGAGTGAGGTTTGGCATTGGAAAGTGTTCACCTTTTTCAATCTTTTAAAAAGAAAAAAGATAAACTTATTAGTACTTTCCTCATTTTGTTGGTGTTTGATTGTTTGGGTTTTTTTTAACCCTTTCCCCTGTGTTTACTTTTAATTGTTTCTTACCCTATAATGTAGAGTAACTTCATCCCCGATTTGCTCTGTGGTGTTAATGGCAGTAGGAACAGTATCGTTTGCTGCTATTATGATGTGGTGCTCCTTGAAAACACTGTGGGGTTAAAAAGAAAACAAATACACAAAGACCCAGTGAGAACAAAAGCTTCACAGAGCCTGTACCAATTGTGGAGGGTTAAGCTCTCCGGGGGAGGCTTACCTGAACTGGACTCTAACTCCTCCCTGGGGCTGGTCTGACCTGCCCCCAGGTGTTGTGTTTCGCCCCCTCCCACTTCCTGCTAAGACCCCCTATAAAGGGGGACACAAACTTCCTGTTCCTTCCTCTTGGTCCCTGCTTTCCTCACCAGCTCAGCATCCTGCTTCCCTGCTGCTATTTCACCACCTGCTCTCCAACAACCATGGGGAGAGACCAGCCACATTTGGAACTGTGACTTGCTGCATCCCACCAGCATCCATCTGCATCTACCACCAATTTCCAACTTCACCACTTGGATTCAACTTCCATCCAGCTCCCATCTACGAGTTCTATTTATTATTTTTCATTTGTACATTTTTTTTCCCCCTTCCTTCCCCATATCCTCTGTAATTCCCCTTACCTTATACCTGTATCTTGTATTTTGTTCCCTCTCCCCCGATCCTCTGTAATTCTCTTTACACCTGTACCCTGTATTTTAGTTCCCTTTCCCCCATCCTCTGTAATTCCCCTTACCTCATACCTGTGTATTTTGTTCCCTCTCCCTCTATCCTCTGTGTAATTCCCCTTACCTAAAAAATACCTTCTATTTATTCTTAAAGTTTATGATTTACTTTCAAATCAAATTAAGCATTTACTGAGCTTCTGAGCTCAGGGGGGATAGCTTAAACCAATACACCAGTTAATCACATAGGTCTATTTATTACTTTATGAAGCCTGCAGGACTGGTTTTGCAGTTAAGAGTGCACTGTGACTTCCACTGAAGTTCAACTCCTCCATTTTCCTGGGTAGAACTCGTTTTTAATTATGCACATTTAAAATGCTTTCTTTAGATGAAACTACAAAAGGAGCAAATGTTGCTCCCAGAAACAGCATCTCAGGGCCCAGCTTTGCTGTTCATACTCTGGCTGTGCTGTCCCCTTACCCTGAACATTGCCAGCTGAAATAGGCAGGGCCCTGAAAAAGGCAGAACAAGTGGGAAGAGAGCAAAATCAGCATGTTCTAAACTCAGCTTCATTCCCAGTGGGACAAGCAAAAGCTGAATTTCAACTGTGAAAGGCACTGAGAATGAATTTGAGTGTGCACCATGCAGCACAGTCCACAGCTCATACTGATAATGTTTTTCAGGAGTAGAATTTAACTGACTTCTACCTATTTCTGAAAAATTAACTGCACTACAAGACTTGCAAGCTGCTAAAAACGAGACCCTGAGAATCTAAAATGAAGACTGATTTTTGAAGCTGGGACTCAAACACTGTGCCAGGTAATGCCATAGTGATACAAACTCAGGGCCATCAGGAAGCTGAAAGTGTTTGTTTTCTTACATATCACAAACACCTCTGAATGAATAAAGCACAGCAATCAACAAAAGCCACTGTTTAATGGTAAACTGTAGATCAAATGTAGGCAGGCAAAAAGGAGATGTAGCAAGGCAGGGACAGTGCCTGCTCCATTCTGCATCCAGTGCTGGAGCCCCTGGGACAAGAGGGATGTGGAGATGCTGGAGGTGTGCAGAGAAGGGCCCCGAGGATGCTCAGAGGGCTGCAGCAGCTCTGCTGTGAGCACAGCCTGAAAGAGTTGGGGCTGTGCAGGCTGCAGAAGAGGAGGCTCCCAGGGGACCTTCTGGTGGCCTTCCAGGATCTGAAGGGGCTACAGAAAAGCTGGGGAGGGACTTTGGAGGCTATGAGGGAGTGCCAGGAGTAGGGGGAATGGAGCAAAGGTGGAGGTGAGGAGATTGAGGCTGGAGGTGAGGAGGAAGTTCCTGAGCATGAGAGTGGTGAGAGGCTGGAATGGGTTGCCCCTGCAGGGAGGTGTTTGGGGCCAGATCCCTGGAGGTGTTTTTGGCCAGGCTGGCAGAGGCTGTGGGCAGCCTGCTCTAGGGTAGGGTGGCCCTGGGCATGGCAGGGGGGTTGGGACTGGCTGATCCTTGTGGTCCATCCCAGCCCTGACTGATTCTATACTTTTCTTGGAACACCTGCTTCTTTAACATGCCAGCAAATAGAGTACAGAGAAACATCAATACCTTACAAATATTAATCCTGTTTCATATTTTACTGGAATTGTAATGTGCCCTCTGTTGTCACTCAGGGTCTCAGGTGGTTCTTCACTGTCACTAAAATAAAACAAAATATGTCACTCAGATCATGCTGCTCAGATGCAGTACAGCTACGAGGTGTGAATGGATCTTAAGGAACTGAAATACTTACAGATCTGGGTATGAAAAAAAACCTCCAAAACTACTAATTTCCAGTTAATTGCTATGTCTCAAAACCAAATTCAAAATAATACTTCCAGCAACTAGCAGTTGAGTTCTGCACCAGTATGTGGCAGAGCAGGGCACTGCCCCACCGGAGGTTTGAATGAGGTGTGAACTGTGGCAGGGCACACCCAGTCCACTGCCCCACCAGGGGTGTGAATGGGGCAGGAAACGGTCTGCCTGCCTCCCCACCTCTGTCACCTGAGGCTTCGTACAATAGGTGTGAAGTGCCTTCTCCCACCCTCCATGGGCTTGAACAGGGAGGCAACAAATCACCTCAGTATATATATGGCAGCTGGACAGATTGCAGCAGGACTTGCTGGGACTTGCTTGGACTTGCAAGGACTTGCTTAGACCTTCACTGGGACCAGCATGGACCTGCACTGGGACCTGAACACGGACCTGGAGACACGAACCTCGCACGGACTTTGAGACAGTCTCCCATCTGTAAGTAGGGCAAGTTTCATGCCCAAACTTTTCCATTTTTCTGATTTCTCCTGAATTACAAGAAAAGGCATCATTGTGAAGACTTTTCCCGACCGAATTAGAACCCAAACTTAAACTAATCTACACACAGATTGTGGGTGGGGCTTTTGGAAATTATAAAAGCTACATAATTTATAATTTCAGCCTCTTCAATAGCCCACAATCAATACACAGTACCACCTCAGAAACACATCTTGTGATGGGTTAGAGCAGATCCCTCCCCCAGCAGAGCAAAACTGAGTGCAACTCAGAATTTGGAAAGCCAGGAAAAGTGAGATTGCATTTCTTACAGTTTAAAATACTCATGACAGTATAAGGAGAATAAACCTGCTACAGAATATGATAACCTTAAAGAAGCTGGGGATGGGGTCAAGCAGCGGCGAAGCAGCAGAGCAGCAGCCAGAACAGCATCAGGGGAAGACAGCAGCAGGCACAGCAGAAGCAGCAGAGGCAGCACAGGGGAAGATCCAAGCTGTGCTTGCAGACATAAGGCACTTGATGCTCCAATGAAATGATATTAACTTGTCCATCGTTGCCATGGTATGGCCTATCCCTGGAATGTTCACCTCTCCACTCAAAGGCTCCAATATTCTTCCGCTTCTAAGTTTCTCAGTTCCCATGAATGTTTTCATGTCTGAGCTGGAAATCCATCCCAAACAGCCACAATCTTTATTAACACCGAAGACTGCAGCTGATGGAATGCAAATGGACCAAGTAGTGGCCACTACTCCCACACATCAGCCCTGGATTTTTGGGGGGGGGACAGCAAGCACTGTATTCCTTAGTCACAGACAACTTCTGCAGTGCTTTTGCTCTGTGTTGGTTTGAGCTAATTGGAGAATTTGAGTGAGAAGTTAGACTATTGGCTGAGAGAGGTAAACAGTGTGTCACTTCACCCAGACCTTTACTAAGAAAGGAAAAAAAAGTTGTTTTTAAGAACTGTTCTGAAAACAATCAGGTAGCAGATGGCTTCTGTCCATTCTGTCTGCGGCTGCTTCTCTTGCATGGTCTCCTTTATCTCTTTGTCTTTTAGCTAATTCAGAGTAAAACTAACTCCTTTCTATCACTAATCTCCCTGGCTGATCTACTTCAGCTTATCTGCAGCATCAACAGGTGGTGAGATAAGACTGGGGAAGGGGGGAAAGGTGGTAGGGGGTGGTTGGTTACCCTCTCTTGGGGATTTTGATCTCTGGGAGGGCTGTGGTGTTTCTGTATTATCTTTTCACTGTATATATCTGTAAATATCTGTTATATCTTATAAATATCTGCTTATATATTGTGCATTGCTGTAAATAGAAAGCTTCATTTATCAACTTCCAGTGTCTTGAGTCCTAGCCAGGGTTTATAAAAAGTGGGGCGAGGGGGGCAGGTAACTGCCTAAACCACTACATGCTCTCTGAAGGTCAGGCTATTTCATTTAGCATAAACTGTGATTCATGCTAAAGTATGCAGCAGTTTTTGTAAGAGAATAAACCTTTTCTGAAGGCAAAACTTCTGGAAATTGTGACTCATCTGCAATTCAGAGGCTTCAGAGACAAGCGGCTGTTTATT